>WBNM01030180.1:291023-368907 GCA_013399055.1 Ramphastos sulfuratus
TGCTACTCATTTATTACTGTAGGAGTGTTGAGATTATGATTGTGTTCAGTTGACTGTACTCACTCTTCAGTTTTTTCTTTCCTTGGGACCGGTGATAAATTGTTTTATTACTTTATTGGTCACTTTCTCACAGCTATTGACCTGCTGATGTCACTTGATGCACATTGGAAAGTGTTTTATTTTTTTTTTTCCTCACATCAAATCCAGCATTACCTGTCTGTCTTGTACTGAGAAAAACTTAAAGATGGTTAATTAATATATTCGATGGTGTTCTAATACAGATGCATTATTGTTTCTGCCTTAAGGCACACCCTTACAAAAAGAAAGGTTAAGGACATATCATCTGTGGGACAGCAGAGCAGGAAGAGTGGCCCTGAGCTCAAGAACTTTGAAGGAAGCAACAAAAACATCACCATGTTCTCAGTATGAATACCTATCCTCTTACCCTCAGATGATGCAAGGATCTCAACCCCAACCTTTCAGACATCAGCAGCACAGGCAAACTCTTCACAGGCCATCACTGCCTTCCTGAATGAGTAAATAAAGCTGTGCATGGGGATGTCTGTGAGGTTTGAAGCACAAGTCAGTGCTAAAATCACAGAATCATAGAATGCTAGGGGTTGGAAAGGACCTTCAGAGATGAAGTCCAACCTCCCTGCAAAGCAGGATCATTTAGGTCAGATCACACAGGAACACATCCAGGTGGGTTTTGAAGATCCTTAGAAGAGAAGATTCCACAACCTTCCTGGGCAGCCTGTTCCTGGACTCTGTCATCCTCACAGTAAAAACCTTTTTTTCCTCACATTGAGGTAGAACTTCTTGATTGAGTTTGCATCCATTGCCCCTTGTCCTACTACTGAAAAGAGACTGGCTCCATCCTCCTGGCAGCCACACTTCAGGTATTTGTAGACATTGATAAGGTGCCCTCTCAGCCTTCTCTTCTCCAGACTGAGGAGCCCCAGGGCTCTCAGTCTTTCCTTCTAAGAGAGATGCTCGAGTCCTTTAATCATCCTTGTAGCCCTCCATGAAACTCTCCAGTAGTTCCCTGTCCCTCTTGAGCTGGGGAGCCCAGAACTGTACACAGTATTCCAGATGTGGTCTAATTTTTGGCTTGTGCTAACAAACTTTCCTGCCCTGAAGCTGTTCATGGGCACAGTTTAGCAATCAGGAGTGTTGCAGAGACTTGTCCCAACAGGTGCTTTGCAAGCAGACACACTCTTTTGAAGGACAAGTGGATTTACCAGGGTAGATGCACATTTCCATACCTGTTGCAGTGTTTGGAAACATTTCTGCATATGCTTAAATAATTAGTTTTGAGAGTATGTAAAATACCTCAATAGAGCCCAACAAATAAAACCTCCAGGATGAATTCCAAATGTAAATCAGTGCCATGCCAGAAACTGCGTGTGCCTTGGTATGAGAGCTGTGAGAATGATGCCATTAATCTCAGTGCAGTGCTGCCTTTGAATTAGTCATCAGATTTATATTCTGCTAGCACATAAGGATCAACAGAAGTGAAGCTAATACTTTTTCTGAAATACTTACAGACTGGGAAAACTCAGGGCAGGTGAAACTAGCAAGAGCAAGGGGCAGAATGCAAAGCAAAGGGCAGTGTTAGATATTTCAGTGTTGATTCCTAGAACACACAGCTCATCCTAAACCAAATTTTGCCTGCCTTTACATGGTTTTTAGATTACAAATCTCCTTAATCCTTCCTAAAATAACCTGGAACATTCAGAAAAAGTTGCCATATTCTGCAAATTAATGAAGGATTTTAAAGTGTTCTCTCCTAATCCAGTTCTGCCTTGATTACAATCAACATTCAGCTTCCGTTGCATTTCAGTCAGAGCAATGTTATGCCAGTTGATCACTTCTGATCCCTCCTCAAAAATATTCATAGATTTGTCTTTTGTGGAGAAGGTATAATTGTTCTATCTGTAATCATGGATAAAACTCTGCTTCATAAGTTAGACTTAGGTGTAGACTTTGCTAGTTGAAAGATCCCCTGAACACAAGGGACTCATAAATAAATGTAATTAGTTTCTTGTTTAGAAACTCCACAGACTTCTTACAGGCTTTGATAAATCTGTATTAAGGGGTTGGATTATTCTTAGGGTATAAGAAGCCAATGGGTAGAGTTGTTTTACCACACTGTTGAAATCGAAGTTTGTTATCAAGGCATTCAAAGAGGTTGGTGGAAAGGTTCCTGTTGAGCTCAATGAGCATTTCATTCAAACTTCTGAATCTTAAGTGTTAATTAGTAGATTTATTTGGTTAACAACAGCTTAAAAACAGTTCACAAGATCATCTTTTGGTTTTGGAACATAAATATCTAAAATTATTTTGTCCTCTTAGTAGGCCTTATTGAAGCCATTGCTAAGAAATAGTTGAATTTGTATTTTGTTTATGGTAAGTGTTCTTCAATTAAAAAGTAATGTGGAAATAATTGGGAGAAACTCAGCACACATTCAGGAGGATCTATGCAGAGGAAATCTGCACATTTAATCGGAATTTCCCCAACTGGTTTGCCTTCAGGCAGAACTCATTTACATTGAGATAAAAAAAGAGGATGTTAATATTGCAAAATAAAGTACTAAAAAGGTTTAAAAAGCCAAAAGTTTAAGTTGCTTATCAAATTTGTTATGCTTTTCTGTGTGAATTTTCTGACTTCAATCACCTAAACGTGGACTGCCTTTTGCTAAGAGATTCTAAGCACAGCCAGACTAAAATCCACCTGTGAGAGGCACAGACCACATGCACCTTTTGTATTAAACTTCGCTTGTGTTGCAAGTCTGCCAAGCCCACTTACAGCACAATGAGGGTTTGCTACTTGTGCTATGGACATGAGAAGTGCCGCTTCACAATCTGACTGCAGAATCAGACACAATAGCTAGAGAAAGCAGTCGTGCAAAGTGATCAGTTCCTTCCTCACCTGTGGAGAGCAGAACTGTTACTGATAACAGTATTGATGCATTTGAACTGCCCAACCTCATCATTTAATGTTATGTTCCCACCATGAAGTGTATCAACCTGTGTCTAGAGGTCTTCTTATTGTTGTATTCGCGTGTGCTGGTCCAACCTAAAATGGATTATTGATTTTCATCATAGCAACTGAAGCTAACTGTTCCTTCTTCCTCTGCACTTACACTATTTCACAAAGCAGATATGCTCCTTTTTTTTTTTCTAGTTGTTTAAGAACTGAATACATGACTGGGAAAAAGTTGATTGTAGAGTATAATTTGAAATGTTTAAGCATCAAATTGCTAGGAGATACAGTCTTCAGATGCAAGACTTCTCTCTGTCAGTCACTGGCAGACAAAAGCAGCTACAAGTCCAGATGGATTCTTGGGAAGGACAGACTTAAAAGGTTTATTAAATAATTGAGCTCATCCTCATCCAAGTTTGGAATGTAGCTCCTGGATGAGTGACACTTTGTTTTTACAGTGTTGTTGCAGGTACTGAATTAGCAGGTGCTGTATTGAATTGATGTAATAGATATTAGGTGTTTGCAGTCTAAATTAGCATAGCCTTAAAGTGTAAAAAACTTCTGGCCATGCAACACAAAAGCAAAAACGGCCTGATGAGTTCATAAATATCTCCACAGAGTTATTTTTAGAAGGTGCTGGTAAGCAATGAAGATGTTTTGAATATGAACTCGGGCAGAAAACTGCAGGGTTCTTATTTTCACATCTGAAAAAAAAATACTGTGAGAAGGAAAAACTTTCTTCATGTTTTTTCTTCAGTTGATTTAAATCAAGACTCACTATTAAGAACAGAGAAATAATAATATTCTTTACACAGGGGAGAAGTAAGCAGGTTTGTCAAAAGCCTCCTTAATCCTTTCACCAAATCGTTGTCACTTTCCAAGTCTAATTCTTCATGTGGAAGATGTTTCAGGGCTGATATAACACCTGGGGACAGGGCAGTAGCCTTACTTTCTAATGACAAGCTCTTCAAAACATTCCCAGCAGTGCATAAGTGGTATTGCTAAACTTTGTCACTTGTGTTTTCCTTAAAACATTTGGCTTATACAAAAGAAAACTAATCTTAAATTAGTGCTGTTTGGGGGCATTTCTTTATCAAAAAGTTAATTTTCCAATACATCCCAAAACTACTGAGTGAGAGTTGCTGTTTCTGTTGACCTCTGAGAGCCACTGTATCAGAAATATTTCTGAGCTGCTTTAGGTGCATTTAATGTGCTGTGTAGCACTCAAGGCAATTGTTTATATACACACTTCTAAGAGGATCCTGTTAATGTTTTTGGTCTGCAATGTTACTCTGTTTGCTTTATGGGGATGTTCACAGGACTGTGACATTTAATGAAGAGATCTTTTTAAAGTATTGATAGCCACGAGTAAATTATACTATGTTTGATCTGTGTTAAAGATTCAAAGTCCAAGGTCTTTGAATAGAACTTAGAATAAAAATGTAATTAGGTTACATCCCTAAAGTCTGATATATCTTTAAACAAGACTGCAAATGAAACTTTATTAAAACTTCAAATGAATTATTTCTTTGCTTTTTTTAAATTCATTTTCCCTCTCTTCTTTTTCCCTCCCTTCTCTTTCATGTCTATTACTGACATCGCTGCTTGTATTTTACCTGTCTTTTCCAGAGTCTTTTAATTATTTACTGCTTAATGAGTAGTACTGAGATGAAGTTTCATTCAAAGCTGCCTGCTCACTAACAGATTTAATTTTTTTTTAATTTTATTTTATTTTTTTTGCTTCAAAGCTTTGCAAGGCCTTGGGCCGCTGCAGCTGAACCAGCAGTTGTCACCACAAACTTTCCTGGAGGCAGTGATTCCTTGTAGTAATTGCTAATGGAAATAGTGTTTCCAGAGGTGCTTTCTCAGTGAGACTGAGAGCTGATGGGGTTGCATGCCCTCAGACATCATCAATAGTCTGTAGAAGTCATAGGTAAAACTAACATTATGAAGCTATTAATAAAAATGGATCTTACTCTTTAGAAGACAGTAGGATAATTCAAGCTGGATGGGACTTCAGCAAGTCTTTAGTCCAACCTCCTACTGAAAGCCCCATTCTGAAGTAGATTAACTGCACAACAGCACAGCTCTAGTGCTGGAGCATTGCATCTGATATTAAACTTCTTCCTGGAAGCTGGCAAAAGTAAGGAGAATAGGGTAGAATCTGAATAAAATGTAATCACTACCAAAAAAATTATTTAAACTGAGGCAAGCATTTGACGTGAGTTAGCAAAAAAAGTAATTTAGCAAAACTAATCTGCTCCAGTGTCACTTTCTCTATTTGAAAGATAATGATCATATTATTCTTTGAGATTAAATAGTAATAAAACTTATATTCAGTTGGCTACCATTAACTATTGCTCCAAGCAGATTCGATGTCGATGCTGTGCAGTGAAACAGCTGATTGCAAACAATGTCCTGGTTCCAGATTAAAATACAATATACGTAAAGCTTTATTGTGCCTTTAGATTGTTGTTCTGGGATGGAGTGGGATATTTTGTAAAGTCCTTAACAACTATTTACAGTTTAGACTTAAAGATACGGCAGAAGTTCTCCTGCCCCTCTACTCTGCCCTGATGAGGCTGCATCTGGAGTATTGTGTCCACTTCTGAGCCCCCAGTTCAAGAGGGACATAGAACTGTTTGAGGGAGTCCATCACAGAGCCACAAAGATGGAGTGGAACATCTCTAACAAGGACAGCCTGAGGGAGCTGGGGCTCACCTGCTTGGAGGAGACTGAGAGGTGACCTCATCAATGCTTATAAATATGTAAAGAGTCGGTGCCAGGAGAGTGGAGCCAGGCTGTGCTGGGTGATGCCCAATGACAGGACAAGGGGCAATGGGTGGAAGTTGAAGCGTAGGAAGTTTCATTTAAGTATGAGGAGGATTTTTTTCCCTGTGAGGGTGACAGAACACTGGAACAGGCTGCCCAGGGGGGTTGTGGAGTCTCCCTCTCTGGAGATATTCAAAACCTGCCTGGACTCGTTCCTATGTGATCTGCTCTAGGTGATCCTGCTCTGGCAGGGGGAGTGGACTGAATGAGCTTTGGAGGTCACTTCCAGCCCCTGACATTCTGTGATTCTGTGAGGTGTCCCTAATGGGCCTGGCACTTTGGTGCAGTTGTCTCTATGGTATTATTTTCCTTGATAAATGTATGAGCTGATAGAAAAGGAACTCCTTGGGTGCTCTCAGTACTGCTGAGGCACAGAGCTCAGACAGGTCAGTCACTGCGTTTTGCAGACTGTGACATTTTAAATTACCTGTACACTACTGGAAGCAATCTGTGGGCCTAATTAACATCTCACCTAATTAACGTCGGGACTGCATATAGAGAATTCCAGATAGTTTTGCCCTGCCTTTATACATTAAATACCACATTATTCAAATTTGCTATCTTGTAATTTTGGTATTGAAAACTTGCAGATTTGTGTGCTGTTTTCTTAAGTGGGAGTAACTTTTTCTTTTTTTTTTTCTTTTCTTTTTTTCTTTTTTTTTTTTTCCTTCCTTCAAGTAATCAATGCACTGCTGAATGAGTTCATTTTAATGCACTCAATCATGCCTCTAATGTTTGTAGCTTACGGGCGCAAGCATCAGTAATGCAGGAATGTTATATGGCTTTAGTTTGGGCCATTTCATAAAATATTCATGGAATCAAAAATGTGCATCAAAATAGCGGCTGGGAGAATTACATTTATGTGCCTGCTTTTATGGCAGCTTCACATTTAAACCCATTTGTGTTAATATCTAGTCAATCTTTCTACTTAAGAAAAAAAAAAAGGGCAAAATAGTAGTCTCCATATATATCCCTTTTAGTTTGATTCTCTATTTTGATGTAAGAAATGTAGATATTTTTGGAGTGGGTTTTAGGAAGGGGAATTATAAAGGACGTTTTAGATGATGTAAAAACGTTTCTCTTCAGTATTTACAAAATTGCATTGAGTTCTTTGGCTTGAATGAAGGGATTTATTTTTTTGGGCTTCTAAGCAACTCAGTGCAAACTGTAGCACAGATGTTTGTGCATGCACATGGAGCTGCTATGAAAATCAGAGTCATTTCTAGGATTTGAGACTCTTAGTGGCAGTGATGTCTTGTTCATACAGCTGTTTAAAACTGATTCTTTACTCCCAATATTCTACTGAGCCCATGTTTACCTCCTGTATTTAAGATGAAACTATTGCTGATAGGGTTTCTTTTGTTATACCCTCAGCCATGTTAAATCATAACATTTTAGTAGTGGTAGTAGATATGTTGATACCTTCTGTAAACAGGGAAGAGGGATTGGAGATTCTCAAATTCCAGTTATAGACACTGAGCTAATTTCTGCATGGTGCTGGGAAGAGAAATACACAGTTGCTGTTAGTATAGCCAACTGCAAATAGCTGCACTGCTTTGTGTGATGATTTGCAAATAGATTTTCCAAGTATAGATTTTCTAGCAATAACTTTTGGATTTTTCTCTTTGAATTCTGAGAGATACTAAAGATCTGTTTCTACAAACTGTTCAAAGTGATTTTCCTACTTCTTGTTTTATTTTCCTTTCATTCTGTTTATTTGGGGTTTTGTTTTATTTTGGGTTTCTCCCTTTTTTTCAGCTGATAAATCATTTAAAATTCTACCTTGTCACTGCTCAGGTGAGATAAAAATGTTCTTACTCTTATAAACAGTCTTTCATTGGCTTATTATTTTTTTACAGTGTTTGTCAAGGTTTTCAGATGGCATCTACAGATGTCTGTGCCTAACAGTTGAAGCAGTTCAGTGTTTAAAAATTGGAACACACTGGCCAGATCAATTCCCACTGAACTGACTGGTGACAGTGAATAAACCTGCCACCCCCCTGAGAACATTATTCTTTCACAGTGTCTGAGGGTCACATAAGCATTATGGATTAAAGAAATAGGCTGATATGTTGCTTGCCAATGAGAACAAGAAATTTCAGATTGTTTTGACAGAGTAGTGAATTCCAAATTCTAAAATATTTGACTTTCCATAAACATGAAAGGTCTCCAATAGTTGGTTTACTTGATGGAGTCTTCAGCAAGCAAATTCCCAGCCAGGCAGGAGCTTTCAGGTCAGGGATTCCATCTCTCCTTCATTTTATGAAAGTAGGAGGTTGGTTGGTTGGTGGGTTTTATTTTGGTTTTGGTTTGGTTGGTTTGGTTTGGTTTTCCTCAGCATCTTCTTTTCTTGGTATTTTTGTAAGTAGATTATGTTACTTTCTACTTCATCATTTTTCTCAGTCACTCAGTGAGGCCAAATGTACTTTAGTTCCATTTGAATACTACCAGAAAAATTACCTTGCTTTTGTATTTTGGAGCTCAGTGTAGATGGATTGTTTCTAAAGAGGTTTCCCTGAGATTTGGCTAAAAGAATGTCAGGTCACAGCTCTCATGGCTAGGTCAACTCTTCAGAACTATGGGGTACGTGGAATATATGAGTTCAATTTCTGCTCTGACAGAAACTTTCTCAAGGGAATACTGCAAGGAAGTGTGAGTGAGAATTATCATAGCTGATAGTTCTAACAGTACTTCTGAAGGCTGCATGTGTTATTTACCTAACTGATGTATCTCATTAAGAGAGTCTTAGGAAGAACTCAGATGCAGTGTTCAGCTTTGTTACGTATCCAGGTGATACTATTCACTCGTTTGCTGCTTCCCTTTCTTACTCATTTTTTACTCTTATTCTAAAGAATCTATTACACATGCAGTGAAACTAAGTCACTCAGATGTATGGCAATATTCTTTCAAAAGGACAATCACTTGATTAATCAACTTTGAGGATACTTCCAAGGATGAGTCCGTGTGTGCTTATGAATAACTCAGTGGATAAACTGCTAGATCTAGCTATTAACACATAATTTTAGCTCAGCTTTCCATCATTGGTCACAGAGGTCAACACCAGCTTCTTTATCTAATATCTGAAATCTGCATCTAGCAACTTGGATAGCTGGAATTCTCTTGATTTCTGAGTTGGCCTTGCATTAGGAAGTTAGGCAGAAATCCACATTCAGACTGGAAGCCTCTATAGAATGAACAAGAGTTTTCACCTGTGTTTCCTGATGCATGTACTGTCGGTGAATCCTTAAACAGCTTGTACTAGCCATGAGAACTTTGCTTGGCATTTGAATTACAGCACTACTGCTAAACTGTGAGGCTTGCAGCATTTTCCACTGATCTGTATCTTATAGATTGAAGAGTCTTGAAAAATCTGTGAGGTGATTGGCTCTAGTTCCATTTCTAATTATTATTATGGATTAATAACTTCATTAAATGTTTGTTGATTGTAACTATGAATTACATTTTCCAGGTCATATCATGAGAGCTGCTGAGCATTATGAAGCATTTTATCAGCTAGCAGAGGGTTCGACGTGGAAGGATGAGACAGGTCGTACTTACAACTCACTGGCGTGTGAGCATCTCTGGAGGATTTATACATTACTGGCAGACAAAATGCTGGAAAACAAAGAACACCAAAAGGCCATCAGAATGCTGACAAAAGCCTCAAAACTGGCAAAAGAAGGTAGGTGGAAAACAACACTTTCAGGTTCCTATATTTGATGCACATGCCGTGGTTTGCCCGAGAGGAAAGGAGAAATTGGCAAGTGTTTGGGTGATTATTTCCTATGAAATTCAAAGACAAATGCTATTGATACACTTCTAGTTCTCACTAAAGCAGCAATGCCTTCTTGCTGACAACAAAGGAGCTTTTAGATTCCTGAAGGCTTTATGTCCAAAAAAAACCCCACAACCTTGTGGGAATAAGGGTCTAAACCAGTGAGCCCATGGTGGAAAGTGAGGTCGCTGCCGGAAGCTCAGCTCACTGATCTTTTGATTAGTGGCTGATGATTTTCCAGTTTTTGAGTGATATGATCAGCTGGAAGATAACCTTTGCACTCCGCACAGTTAGTCAGCGCTTCCAAAAAAGCAGTTTTCTAGTATAAGCAAATCGCTTCTTCTGTAGATCTTAATACACCTAAATACTTCGAAACAAAGCAAAGAAAAAGTTGCAGAATCGTGGAACAGCTGAGATAGGAAAGCAGTCCTCTGGAGATCATCAGGGTCAGCTAGTGCAGGCTGCCCAGGACCACAACCTGTTAAGTTTTTGTTTCTCCACAGGTGCAGACTCCATAACCATTCTGGAAAACACTCTCACAATGAAGTATTTTGAGTTCAGATGGAATTTAAATGTATGCCTCTTGTCTCTCTGTGGCTGAGCACCACTGAACAAAGGCTAGCTCCTGCTCTTTGCTTCTGATAAGATTCCCCACGAGCCTTCTCTTCCATTTGTCATCTCTGCAGCCCTTCACTGAAATCACTGCACTATGTTCCTCATTCTTTTGTCCTGGGAGCTCAGGAAGGGACACAGCACTCCTCCAGTGACCTCACCAATGCTGAACAGAGTCAGAGAAACACCTCCCTCACCCTGCTCATGACACTGATTCCGCTTTGTCTTTGTCACAAGTGTGCATTGCTGTCTCACTGACAATTTGTTGTTCACCAGGAAACTCAGGTTCTTCTCTGCCAAGCCAATGGGCAGCTCGTAGCTTGGGCTGGTGCCTTGGGTTATCCCTCCTCAAGGGCAGGATTTGCATTTCCCCTTTCTGACCCTCATGAGACTGCCATTGGCCCAATTCTCCAGTCTGCTGAGGTCCCTCAGAATGGCAGCACAACCACTTGCCTGCTGGACCAACCATTCCTCCTCAATATTGCATTGCCTGCAAACACACTGAAGGTGTGCTGGGTCACACCATCCAGGTCATAATGAAGACATTAATTAATACTGGTGCCAGTATTGCTCTCCGAGTATACTACTAGTGGCTGGGCTCCCACTGGGCTTCATTCTGGCTGCTGCTTACCATCCTTTGAAGCCCAGTAGCTCACCTGGTTTTCCCTTCACCTCACTATTTACCCAAGCCATACTTTCTCAGCTTATGTACAAGGATGTTATAGGAGATGAAGTCAGAAGCCTCACTAAAGTTGAGGGCAACAACAAGCACTGCTTTTCCTTCATCCATCAAGCCAGTGGTCTTGGCAAAGGACACATTTCCTGTCTCAAAGCCATCCTAACTGCTGATTGCCTTCTTGTTCTAGATGATGACTGTATGAAGTGTTGTCTGTGAGTGGAGAGATTTAAAACTGGAGCCAATTAGAACAGCATTTGAATGTTATGTCAAATGTGAAATGCTGATCAGCTAGAAATATAATTCTCTGGAGTACTTTCTTCACGTGAGAGGGAACACAGAACAGCAGGCAGATCTTACCAGTGGACTGTATGAAAATACACATAATATTCCAGGTTTTTCAGGACTTTTAATAGCACTTCTTGAAAGAGGCTCTTAAGTGTCCCTTTCTACAGATGACTTTTCCTAGGCGATTATTTGAGTGCTTCTCAGAATTAAGATAGGTCTCAAATAATCTTTTTCTATGCACAGCAATTCAGAGCCTTTCATGGTATTCCTTAAGGGCCATATTTTGCATATGAATTGCACATACAATTAATATATAATATTAATTCAATATTTATCACCAGATACATTAGGTTTTTCAAAATCAATAATATATGTTCAGTGTTAGTCTGTTAACCAGTCTTTGGCTGGCAGTTCAGATAGAATTAAACTGTCAAAGGTGACCCACAAAAGGGAAAATAATTAGTGAATTTAAAAAGAAGTTTTGCCCCATATAATTATGACTGTGGGGATTAGAGAACATGACACAGCACTCTATGGAAGGGGAGAAAATATTTTCAGTGAAGCTAAGGTAGGTTAGACCAGCAGATACCTTGCAAAGACTAAACAGGCTTTCAGGCATCAAAGCCCTTGGGAAGTTTGCCCTCTTTTTTTTTTTTTTTTCACTTTTCTGAAGTGCCAGCAAATTATTTCTATTTCTGGTCAATTTTGGTTTGTTGTTATTTTGGGTTTGGGCTATTTTTGATGATATCTTTGATTTATATCAACACTAAACAACCAGCTTTTCTCATTTTAGCTTCTCTCCTGTTTTAAAGCACCATTTGAAATGCAAATACTTCTATGTGATAATTTTGGGGGAATAAACCAACCTGGACTTTGGAGGCAAGAATTCACTTTTTTCATTCCCAGTGTTTCCTTTGTGAGGGTACATGATTTTGTTTTGCTAAGATTTTTGTCCAGTTAAACCACTGAAGAGCACATGTTGGTTTTGCCTGCAATTTGTATCAGTGGATCTGGTTTGTGAGTTGGCTATTTAGATCTTTTCTCTTAGGAACAGGTATCCATAGACTGAGAATGCAAATCAGTGGAAGGACACTGAAGAGTACCCCAAAACTTCTCTTCCTTTTCTAGCTGCATCTGCTAACCAAATACAAGCTTCCAGCTTTTTCTACAGTTGTTGTTTGTAATGCATGCCTAAGTGACAGCTATAGTAAAGCTCCTTCTAGTAATAGTTACTGTGGTAACTAGAAAGACTACTGATGAAGTTTTCCATCAGCTTCTTCCTATGGTAAGGGTAAGGAGAAGATTACTGCAGTATTTAAACATTTGTAAGTTATTTGAGAGCCTGTACTACAGTAATTTTGTTCAGATTCCATTGGTAACTGTAACTGTAATCCTTTAGGAGGCAATATGAAGATGGAAGGAGAAGCTGCTTATTGCTTGAGTCTGGCATATCATCTTGCTGGAGAACTGCAGGCAGCGCTAGTAGTAAGTCTATTTTAAAGTTGCTTTAGCTTTCCCAATGCTTTTCTCTGTCCCCTTGGCATCTTTGGGCATTTTGAGGAGTGAGAAAGTCTCAGAGAGATTTGGCTGGCAGGCCTTCTGTAACTGTATTGAGTTCTGAAGCCAGGGTTGCATGTGGCTTGAGCAACTGTGGTTCCAGTAAGCTTCAGAATTGATGGAGTCCAGGTTTCCATGCTCAGATCTGTAGAAGTGACATGAATTGACAATTCAGGTTATATGTGACTAACCTTCCCTTTACTGTATTCATACTTACATAAACCAGCTTTTGTTTAGTTGGGTTTTGGTATAAAACACCAGTTGTGCAAACTAGTTTAGTACAGCATACACAAAGGAGCAAACCACCCTTGAGAGTGTATGAAATACTTTTCCAGTACTGAAAATACAAACACTTTTCAGTGTAAGTAATGCAATATTATAAAATAGTGGCATTTTCTCATTATATTACATGAGAAACCTATGAAGTCCTTTCATTCAGAAAACAGTGTATGTGTGTGTGTGTGTGATGTGGGTCTAAGAAAAAGGAGCATCATTTCAGTTCCTTTTGTCCTTAACAGTGATCAATATGGACAGCAGTAAAATATCAGTGGTTGACAGCACTGTTAAACACAAGTTGTCTTCACTCTCCAATTAGAAATCATTGCCTAAAATTTACCCTTCTGTTCTGAGTTTAATGGTCTCTGTATCCAAGGGGAGCTCAGATGCTTACAGAGATGAAATCATTGCATCCTGTTCCCAGAGGACTACTGGTTATCATTACACATAACATGCAGACAATACTGCTAGGAGCCTGTTTGCCTCATGGTAATATGTAGTTCATCACCAGCTTCTGTAGCATGCTAAAGAGGTCTTGCCACACAGCTTGGGACTATTGGGGTGTAGACTCAGGGGTCTCAGCAGTTATTTTCCTGCTTTGCATCAGTTTTCATCTCCTTTATCCTTTTGTGCTGTGGTCCACCTCGGGCAGTCTCCTTCTAGGGGAATCTGAAAGGAGCAGCTGTTCCAGGCACCGTTTCCTCCAATTGTTGCCACTTGGTTCCTTTCTCTGCTCAGCCTGCGACTCCCTCCCCCACAGGCACACACAGTAGCATGCATATAAACTTGTTTCTCTCACTCATGTCTTCTAGCAGAGTGGAGAAGCATATGTTCAAAATATTCATTATCTGATGCAGTAATTAAAGGTTGGAATGATTAAGCTGCAGCCTGTTATATCAAAAATATTCAGTCGCTTCGTTTCGCGTGGGCTACTTTTGTTGGAGAAGAGGATTTTTTTTTTTTTTTACTTGCTAGGCACTTGGTGTTTAATCTAACGTAATTTGATCTGGTGTATAATCTGTATAAATTGGTTTAATTTTATTTGATATGTATATGATTAATTTCAGTGGACCTACTCAGCTGTAAAAACATAACTGTGTGCAAGTTGAAAAGCCTGAAAACCAATTATCTTCAATAGCAGTGTGGGGTGTTCATAATATTTTTCATATCATCTGATTTATAATCAAGCCTAATGTTTTTTCCATGAAAGGTGACACCAAATACGAATAGCTCACACTACATCGGTTTTATCTTAGACACCACAGATTTCGTCAGGGAGAGTTCTCCATCTAGATTCATTTTGAAAGTATTGTTTCCTAGGTTTTCTTCAGACTTGTATAATAAGCTAAGGATTATATGAAACACTTCTGTGCCAATAGAAATATGGCATCAAATATGATTGATATGGGATTTTTTTTTTTTTTTTTGGCCGAGCTTTCAATAACTCATCCAAAAATTGGGCACTGAGAGTTTTCTCTGTTTCAACTACAATTTCATCCAAAGTCATCAAAAAATTCCAGTCCTCATGCCTTGTCTGAGCATTGTGGGGTCCTTTTTTCTCTAAATGCTACTATATTTTGGATATTCCAGTCCTCGTGCCTTGTCTGAGCATTGTGGGGTGCTTTTTTCTCTAAATGGGATTTTGGATATTCCAGTCCTCATGCCTTGTGTGAGCATTGTGGGGTGCTTTTTTCTCTAAATGCTACAATATTTTGGATATTCCAGTCCTCGTGCCTTGTCTGAGCATTGTGGGGTGCTTTTTTTCTCTAAAAGCTACTTTATTTTGGATATTGACTCCTGCACTGTGGCTATGCTGCATATTTAAATAACAGAGGCAGTGCTGGTGAGCACCAAGACTGATGCCAAAATAAATGTGGTAATTTATGACATAATGCTGTGTGCATGCCTTGTCAGAATTATCACGTACAAGCCACGGGCATAAAATCATCAAGAAAATTTATGAACTCTCAAAGACATCTTCACATTTGAAATGACCCTGTTAAAGTAATCAGTGGTGATTTATGACCATAAAATTAATTTCTTGAAAAACTCCATGTCAAAACAGCTGAAAATTTTGTCTCAACTCACACAGCTAGAGAGAATGTAGGCAAATGTGTCACCCGCATTGGAAAGAACTTCTCCCTTATGTCCAACCTAAATCTCCCCTGCGCGAGCTTCACATCATTGCCCTTCATCCTATCACTACAAGCCCTTCTAAACAGTCCTTCCCCAGCCTTTCTGTAGGTCCTCTTCAGACATTGAAATATAGCTATAAGGTCTTTCCAGAGCCTTCTCTTTATCCTTGCACACACACACACGCTCTGTATGAGCTTGTAAAAGAGCTAAAGGGGGCTGCAGTGCATCATTAATAAGAACATTTACATGCTGCTTCATTAATGATAGTAATAGATATCCTAAGACTAAGAGAATTCTTCGTATAACTATGAATGATTTCCATGAAATTGATGCTAGCTGTTATGTTTGAATTAAAAAAAAAAAAAACCAACAACAACTTTAATTGTCCCTTACTGGAGGCTCTAATACATTGAAACATTGAGGACAAAGCTATAAAAACCTCCTTAAACTGCTCTGCAAGAGAGTAAAAATAACTTTGCTCTATTTTTTGCGAAGGCATGGAGGGCAGAGCAGTTGGCAAGCATGGAGCTTTTGCTCTGGTTCTACGTTTTTGGTAGGCATTACCTTGGTTCTACCTAGCTGATGGGATCAAACAGTCTCTGCTACCCTCTGCATTCTTTGCTAGGTATGGCCAGTGGAGGTGGCTGCTCTTTATGCTTTCCCAGGTGAGGCAGGAGCCAGATTGTGATCAGAGTGTCAGTTTTATGGGACAGAAGATTACAATTAGTCCACTTGCCCCATGTGAGGTTACTAAAACTGTAATGACTGCCTTCTGTCAGTTAGAAGGTGTGTTCTAGGCAGATGTTTTCTGCTTACTCTATTGAAACTTTTGTTTATTGTAGCTAATAAAATCTAGGGATTTTTCTTGGTGTGTTTGCATTTGGGTTTTTTTTCTTTTTTTGAGTGGGATGTTGTTGCTTGGTTTTGGGTTGGTTTTTTTTGGGGGGGTGGGAAGGGGTAGGGGATGTTGGTTGGTTGTTAGTGGGCCTTTTTTACTTTAACTGCGGAGATACAAGTTTCTCACTTCTTTCCCAAAGGCTAGGAACAAAAAGGACAAAGCAGTTCAGTTGTATCTTACAGAAGTTATTTACTTTGTGGATTTAGACTATACTGGATGTCTAGCTTAGGTGTGCTAAACCTTGGAACCCTTATGCTGTATATCATTGAGGGAAAGAGATACAGCAAGGCTTAGTTAATAGCTTATATCATCTGAGAAACAACAGCATGACAGATCTTAAAGAGCTGTCAGTAGTAAGTCCATTAATGAAGCTGCACATTCATGTCCAGGGCTGTATCCAATGGCTGAAAAACTACATAAGAAATTTTCTGACTCTGTTAGGTAATCTACTTACAGTAGTCAGGCTCTTTATGTTTGGAGAAATGAAGCATTTGTACCCATGCTGTACAAAGTCAGGCATTTCAGTACTTAAAGGCAAATAAATTCATAATCTGGGAGCTTTTGTTTTCTTTGGTATAGCTTAGCTCAAATGAACAGGCTTTAAAGAAATTTCTATAAAGTGAAGCTTTTAAAATCAGATTAGTTTTCCTACTGGTGTAGTAAATTGCTGCAGCTTGAGCTTATTAACTACATGTTTTAACTTCAATTCAGTTGTTCCCATTGACTTCAGGGGGACAAACTCACATGCAGGTATGAGCAGATGTTTCACAGCTTTGCTTGATCAGACCCATGGCTAGATGGGAGAACAGGAGGTCTCAATTCAGGCATCAGGTCTTCAGGAATTTCAGATTTGTCCTTTTGATAGATAAATAACCTGAGAAGTTAAAACATTGAAGCGTGCCAGCATAAAACCTTGAGCTTTCTGCTTCATTGCTAGAAGCAATTTGTTTTGCTGGTTTGCTTTCAGCTTATGTATTATTTCAGAGCTGATCAAAAGAATTGGTAGCAAAGTGTGAAATAAATTGTACTTCTAAATAAATCGATTTAACATTCCTTGGTGCTTTAAGTGATTTTAGTAATATTAATATTTAAAATATTTCTGTCTGAAATCTTTATGACTGCATAGAGCAATAATGGCCACCATTTCATTCTGCTGGGTTCTGTATTAGAGTATTACATAGTAAACACTGTAAAAATACTGTCTTTTAGCACTGAAGTGGATGCAGAAGGTTTCAAGTGTCTATTTGCATGTAAACGGCTCAGATTTTATTCAGTCAATAAAACCAGTCTATTAATTCTTCTGCTACATTTCCTACATGGCTTAAAACTTAAACAATATGAGGTTTTCAGCTGGATGAAAACTTTTCCTTAACTTCCATACAGCTATGAAGAAAAAAACCAATTATTTTTAAAACTCTTTCTGTTGTTGGGGTTGGTTTGCTTGTTTGCTTGTTTTTCACGTACCTTGCTAGTTCATCTCAGCAGGTTCTTCCATCACCAGCTTAAAGATTTGGGTTTGCTTTTAGCCAGGAAAACTTGGTGTGATTAAAATATCCATTCCTGGGTAGGCTAAAGTTATTAATAAGCATGAAGCAGAATATTTATAGGTGCTTTGTCTAAGGAGTAATGAGCATTTAAGCATGCAGATGCATACAGTGCGACATGAACGTCTTAGGAGGCTGCAGCAATCTGACAGCCAGGTACATTCACGTAGACACAACCGTGTGATAAAAGCAGTTCAGGCATCTGCATCGCAGCGCTGCTACGCAAAAACATTCCTCAACGTTATTGCACTTACCCAAATTTCCAGTCTCGTCCACCCCTTGCTCCTTGTTTCTTTCTCCGCCTCTGCCTTTGTCTTTTATGTACTTGTGGAATCTCATTTTCCTTTACGAGTCCCCTCCATCTGCTGATGTGTCAGAGTGGCCCTGGTGCCACGCGGCGCACCGTGGAATTCTCAAGATGAAGGGCTGCATTCACATCACCACTTCTGTCTCAGCACTGTTTCATGCTTGTCACTGCTCAGCACTCAGCGCCGCACTGCCTTGTTTTGTCAATAACCATTTATTTGTTGCTGCAATAGTAGCAACCATTACATCTGACCTCCCTGTTTCATCAATTATGGATAGATTATTGGATGTGAACATCTGCAAAAGCTTGCTGTTGAACTTACCTCCTGGCTGGGATTAGATAAAGTATTAAACTGTTGTTTATTGTCAGGCCAAAACTCTACTGGGAAGCCAGGGAATTCCGAGGCTCGCAGCCTCCCATCAGCGAGCACCAAAAATTGTTCACTATTGCCACCGTTTCCCATAAGATCGTAGCCATTTATTATTTACACTTATTACTAGTTGTTATAACGTACTTGATAAAAGCTCTTGGCAGGCACAGTGTTTCCAGCCATTGTCACATCTGTCAGGATGGAAAGGATACATAAACTGTTTCTCCCTCCTATATTGCTGTTAAAGGGTAACAGATGAAGCTTCCTCACTCCAGACTGTTAAGCCGTGCTTTATTTGGAAGAAATGTATCAGCAGTGGCTGGTTTGGCAAACATTCCCTTCCTGTAGTAAATAAAGATTGCAACAGCCTTTACTAGAGCAGTGCCCCTCACAGTAAAGATTTCAAATTGCACAATAGTAACAAACTAAAATCCCTGTTTTTTACATTTTTGCTCTGAAGGACATGGCTGGCTTTGGTTTGGTTTGGTTTGGTTGTTTGGGCTTCTTTTAATTATTTCTTTTAATAAAACTCTTTATTAAGTATAGCAAGTAAAGTTATGGCTGCATCCCTACAGAGCTGTAGGTGCAGAGAATCAGGATCAATATTATTGTCAGTGGCACAGAATTAAGAGCAGTGATATAGAAGAAATAAGAAGGATGGTTACAAAAGTTAATGTTTATTCAATTGTCTGTACTTTTTATCACTGGTAACTTTCCTATGCAGCAAAGTGAAGCATACAAGGTGAACTCCTGACCTTGTGGAAGCCAACAGAAGCTTAAAATCACTCTAGGGAAAGGAATTTTCTCAATTAGTTAGCTGTATTCCATTCAGAGTCAAAGCAAAATGTACCTACTCTGAACACTATGCAAAGCATACAAAGATGACTTGATGCAGGCCAAGAACCCTGGGTCTTATCTTGACAGACTATTAGGGAAGGAGTGAAATGTTTGTCCTGTCTTCTCTAACCCTTCAAGCAGAGACAGACAAAAGTAAACTGAAGCACATGCTGCAAAGCAAGCTTAGAGAGCATCAAGGTAAACAGTGCAGTTGATAGCCAAGTATATGAGGGGAGGGAAGAGAGTGGGCTGGATGAAGAAGTTACCCCTCAGGGAGACTGTCAGCAAGGCAACACCCTAGTGAGAGCCATGTCCTAGCAAGAGCCTGTGCAAGCTCTTGAACAAAAGTACTCCCCTTTGATGTTTGTCTTGGCTATACCTCTGGGTAGGTTCCTCTACATCGCTCCTTCTCTCCCTGTCCCTCACTCCCTTGCTCTAGGATTTGTGATTATGCTGCATTTTACCCAAATACCCATATCAAAGTCCCTGAAGGAGCAGTTCTGGAACAGACCAGACTGACCAACTCCAGACACATTTTTTGTCTCTGTAGGAACAGTGACAAAAAATGTACATTTCTAGTTTAATTCCTTTTATTTATCAAAACAATACAGCCCAGGGCAGTGGGATGTGGCTGAGGGCAAAGAGCTGGCATTCATAGGATCACAGAGTGCACTGGGTTGCAAGTGGCTTTTAAAGGTCATANGGGGGGAGGGGGGGGGAGAGCTCACTGAGCTGCAAAATACCTACACATAGAGTTCTTTTATTTTCACTGGGCTGTGTGGAAGTGATTACCTAGTCACTGCAAGAGCTACCTGTTTTTTTCTGAACGTATTTAAGAGGCACTAAGTGGTCTGAGGCCACTATTCTCACTAGATTGCATTCTCTGTCTACCAACACCTATTACTGGCTCCAGAAAAATATTGTCAGATGCTGCAAGCCAGGCTGGACCTTAGCCTGTAACTGCAGTGCCTGTCAGAAGTCATTAGTCAGTGATCTCTCTGAGTAATGTTCCAGCTGATTGTCTGATACATGCTCAAGAGCCGTAAATGAGGCAGAAGCATCTTTACTGCTCACCAGCTGTGAAATGGATAAACACAGCTAGATTTCCAGAAATCAAAATAAATGTATTTCCAATCAGATTTGACAACAATATCAAGTGCAAAGCTGAGAGCAGAACTGTGGGGTTGTGGGTTTTTTTTTTCCAAAGGCACAGCTACATAAACCAGGATTATTCTATCATGGTTTTGTCAGTCACGAATTTTACCAAAGTGACAAAATCCTGATAGTGGCATTAATCTGGTGTTGAGTTGGGTAGACATTCTCTAGTGAACATAAATTCATACCTTTGATTTGTACTCTTTTGTCCATTCTCTCCAGATGTATCAATGTTTTTCACAACCTATCTCCTTCCTCTGAGTCCTCAGTGCATGCCAGTGAGGTCTGTGCATGTTCTATGTACATGTAAAAGAAGGACAGATGTGACAATAATTTTAGAAAAAGGATTGGGTTGGAGGGAGGAGGAGGCTGGGGGCAGGAACTGGTGTATCAGTCTTACATTAATGGCATAACCTCAGCAGGATCACGTTGGCTGATAGAACTCAGAAGCAAATCTGGACCTAAGATCTGATGAATAATTTTCTTGCAAAAGGAGATAAACATGAAGTTCACTGCTATCTAGGGAATTAGTGCCAGAGCTATACCACAAACAGGCTCCAGTTTGCAGATTTAAGCAGAGCTTGTTACTTTAGTTGTAGCCACAACAGACTCAGAAAGAATCATAGAATGCATTGGGTTGGAAGGGACCTTTAAAGGTCATCTAGTCCAATCCCCCAGCAGTAAGCAGGGACATCACCAACTAGATCAGATTGCTCAGAACTCCATCAAGCCTGACCTGGAATGTCTCCAGGGATTGGGGCCTCCACCACCTCCCTGAGCAACCTGTTCCAGTGTTCCACCATTCCCATAATAAAGAACTTGTATATAAAATGTATACAAAATTCAGTTTATATGAAAGTCAAAAGTGTTCTGCAATTGTCAGAGACAGTGAGTGAAATCCTCTCATATTTACATTTTAATCCAACATTTTGTCTTGCCCTGTCTCCTTTTCATCCCAAATGTTGAAGGTAAGGCATGTACCATAGGTGCACAGAACCCTCTCCACTTCCCAGACACAAATGGATACTGGGCAGTTGTAGCACACAGGGGCACAACACAGCTCTTGGTATAAAGAGTATATATTCTCTTTCACCTAGATTGAATTAGCATTATTTAGAATGAAACATCCTGTAGGGCAGCAGTAACCTGGGACAAAAATGAGCGCTTGTCTTCAATATGAGTGACTTTATTTATTTACTTTTATCTAGGAGCTGTTGTAGAGATGCAGTGACCNGAAATGTATCAGCAGTGGCTGGTTTGGCAAACATTCCCTTCCTGTAGTAAATAAAGATTGCAACAGCCTTTACTAGAGCAGTGCCCCTCACAGTAAAGATTTCAAATTGCACAATAGTAACAAACTAAAATCCCTGTTTTTTACATTTTTGCTCTGAAGGACATGGCTGGCTTTGGTTTGGTTTGGTTTGGTTGTTTGGGCTTCTTTTAATTATTTCTTTTAATAAAACTCTTTATTAAGTATAGCAAGTAAAGTTATGGCTGCATCCCTACAGAGCTGTAGGTGCAGAGAATCAGGATCAATATTATTGTCAGTGGCACAGAATTAAGAGCAGTGATATAGAAGAAATAAGAAGGATGGTTACAAAAGTTAATGTTTATTCAATTGTCTGTACTTTTTATCACTGGTAACTTTCCTATGCAGCAAAGTGAAGCATACAAGGTGAACTCCTGACCTTGTGGAAGCCAACAGAAGCTTAAAATCACTCTAGGGAAAGGAATTTTCTCAATTAGTTAGCTGTATTCCATTCAGAGTCAAAGCAAAATGTACCTACTCTGAACACTATGCAAAGCATACAAAGAAGACTTGATGCAGGCCAAGAACCCTGGGTCTTATCTTGACAGACTATTAGGGAAGGAGTGAAATGTTTGTCCTGTCTTCTCTAACCCTTCAAGCAGAGACAGACAAAAGTAAACTGAAGCACATGCTGCAAAGCAAGCTTAGAGAGCATCAAGGTAAACAGTGCAGTTGATAGCCAAGTATATGAGGGGAGGGAAGAGAGTGGGCTGGATGAAGAAGTTACCCCTCAGGGAGACTGTCAGCAAGGCAACACCCTAGTGAGAGCCATGTCCTAGCAAGAGCCTGTGCAAGCTCTTGAACAAAAGTACTCCCCTTTGATGTTTGTCTTGGCTATACCTCTGGGTAGGTTCCTCTACATCGCTCCTTCTCTCCCTGTCCCTCACTCCCTTGCTCTAGGATTTGTGATTATGCTGCATTTTACCCAAATACCCATATCAAAGTCCCTGAAGGAGCAGTTCTGGAACAGACCAGACTGACCAACTCCAGACACATTTTTTGTCTCTGTAGGAACAGTGACAAAAAATGTACATTTCTAGTTTAATTCCTTTTATTTATCAAAACAATACAGCCCAGGGCAGTGGGATGTGGCTGAGGGCAAAGAGCTGGCATTCATAGGATCACAGAGTGCACTGGGTTGCAAGTGGCTTTTAAAGGTCATATAGTCCAATCCCCCTGCAGTAGGTAGGGACATCTTTAACTAGATCAGGTTGCTCAGAGTCCCATCAAGCCTGACCTTGAACATATCCAGGGATGGGGCCTCCACCAACTCCCTGGGCAACCTGTTCCAGTGTTCCATCAGCTGCATAGTAAAGAACTTCTTCCTGATGTCCAATCAAATTCCACCTTTTAAAACCATTGGCCCTTGTCCTATTGCTACCTGCCCTTGTAAACAGTCCCTCTCCAACTTTTCTGTAGCCCTCTTCAAGTACTGGAAGGCTATTTTAAGGTCTACCCAGAGCCTATTCCAGGCTGGACAGCCCCAACTGCCTCAGCCTGGATTTATAAGAGATGTGGTCCAGTCCTCTGAGAATTTATCTGTCCCCCCTCTGGACTCTTCCATCAGGTCCATGTCCTTCTTGTGTTGAGAGCCACAGAGCTGGACACAGTACTCCAGACGNTGTATTTCCAATCAGATTTGACAACAATATCAAGTGCAAAGCTGAGAGCAGAACTGTGGGGTTGTGGGTTTTTTTTTTCCAAAGGCACAGCTACATAAACCAGGATTATTCTATCATGGTTTTGTCAGTCACGAATTTTACCAAAGTGACAAAATCCTGATAGTGGCATTAATCTGGTGTTGAGTTGGGTAGACATTCTCTAGTGAACATAAATTCATACCTTTGATTTGTACTCTTTTGTCCATTCTCTCCAGATGTATCAATGTTTTTCACAACCTATCTCCTTCCTCTGAGTCCTCAGTGCATGCCAGTGAGGTCTGTGCATGTTCTATGTACATGTAAAAGAAGGACAGATGTGACAATAATTTTAGAAAAAGGATTGGGTTGGAGGGAGGAGGAGGCTGGGGGCAGGAACTGGTGTATCAGTCTTACATTAATGGCATAACCTCAGCAGGATCACGTTGGCTGATAGAACTCAGAAGCAAATCTGGACCTAAGATCTGATGAATAATTTTCTTGCAAAAGGAGATAAACATGAAGTTCACTGCTATCTAGGGAATTAGTGCCAGAGCTATACCACAAACAGGCTCCAGTTTGCAGATTTAAGCAGAGCTTGTTACTTTAGTTGTAGCCACAACAGACTCAGAAAGAATCATAGAATGCATTGGGTTGGAAGGGACCTTTAAAGGTCATCTAGTCCAATCCCCCAGCAGTAAGCAGGGACATCACCAACTAGATCAGATTGCTCAGAACTCCATCAAGCCTGACCTGGAATGTCTCCAGGGATTGGGGCCTCCACCACCTCCCTGAGCAACCTGTTCCAGTGTTCCACCATTCCCATAATAAAGAACTTGTATATAAAATGTATACAAAATTCAGTTTATATGAAAGTCAAAAGTGTTCTGCAATTGTCAGAGACAGTGAGTGAAATCCTCTCATATTTACATTTTAATCCAACATTTTGTCTTGCCCTGTCTCCTTTTCATCCCAAATGTTGAAGGTAAGGCATGTACCATAGGTGCACAGAACCCTCTCCACTTCCCAGACACAAATGGATACTGGGCAGTTGTAGCACACAGGGGCACAACACAGCTCTTGGTATAAAGAGTATATATTCTCTTTCACCTAGATTGAATTAGCATTATTTAGAATGAAACATCCTGTAGGGCAGCAGTAACCTGGGACAAAAATGAGCGCTTGTCTTCAATATGAGTGACTTTATTTATTTACTTTTATCTAGGAGCTGTTGTAGAGATGCAGTGACCCAACTTTTTGCCTTAGCTACTTTGTCTATGGTTTATCCTTGGGTTTATCTATACTTTTTTGGCTTTGTGATACCCCTGATGGGGGGGGGGTGGTGGTGGTGGTAATACCCTAAGTAACCTTCCTGTGCTAGATAGTAAGGACTGGAGGCCCTCTGTCCTAGTTTAATGGTGCAGAGGACAGTTTAAAGCAGGAGTGATTTCAGACCAATACATAAAATTTTGGAAACCTCCTAACACAGTTATGGCAGCTTTTCTGATATGGATGTGATTGTTAGAATAAATTATGTGAGTCCTCTTCAGTTAATTATCATAACAAATGTCATAGGTCCTCTGAGTTACTATCACAGCAGATGCTGTGGGCCCTCTGACTTAAATGCAAGCCCAAGAACTGGCTTTTGGATACTCGTGTGCACTTCTGTAACCATCCTGGATTATTAGGAGGACACACTGCAGACCTTGACAACTTTGAGCATGCATCCAGTTTAGGCTGAGTTCTGAGCTGATGTGACAACTTCCTAACCAAGCTGCCTTCATATTCTCTTTGTCATATCTTATGCATTGATAACTCAATTGACAATGACCTGCAAGCATAGGACACGATGCAGACGTGCATGAGAACATCACTGATAGGAAGGTACTTGAGGGATGATAAATAGTACAGTGCACAATAATAAATGCTACTTTATGAGTAGAGAGATCTTACATAACTACAAAATAAAAGCCTTGTCCAGGGATGCTCCTGCATGCAGTAAAACTCCTTGGAGAGCTAAGAAAGCTAGGAAAGCTGAGTGGTGGAAACTGATAGAGATGGTGATGTCCATGGCATCAACACACTCAGGTTTGTCTTCTTTTGAACCATGCACTTCACCTGTGACAACGGATGCAGTCTTAATAGAGCATGCCCTATCTTTTACCTCGGTATGAACAGGCATCTTGGGGCATGCAGGATACTGTCCTATGTCCCTGGGTATCTCCCATCCCCCTGCAGAGCTGGTAAATGACATTTGCTACTCCTTCCTTGGAAATGTGCAAAAAGGATTTCCATAGATAGTCTTTGGAGATTTGCTGTGTTCTCATGTGTGTAATAGGTTGGGTCAAGCAACAAAGAGGAGGGAGGAAAGAATAGGATTTAATTTCATATGCACTCTCCTGTCATCACCATTGGAAAAATAGGGGGGAAATGGATGAAAAGAGAAATTATGCAATACAGGTGATGTCAGGCTTAAATCAGATTAAGTTCATACATTCTGATGCAACTGTAAGCCTTTGGTTCTGGGAGGGGTCATGACAATAAAGTAGATTCCAAATGAGTGGTAAGAAATTGCTTGTGTGCCTGAACAAGTACTCATAAAGCCAGCAATATTATCTACAGTATTTAAGTCAGCATAGTTTAAATGTGTAACTCATCATTTATTCACTTTGGGGATATCTGAATTGTACTAAGGAAAGTTGTCACAGTGATGGTGTAAAGAAAGAAAAATCACATTAAGTTGCAAAATAATAGTAAGTTATTAAGTAGTATTAAGCTACAAAGTAATATTCAGTTAGAATGGTATTTCAGTATATCATTCTAAGCCACTATGAATACAGAGGATGCTGTCTGAAGGTATTGATAATCAGAAATTCTTCGAAGCACAGCCTCTTGAAACCTTTTAAATTATGGATAAGGAAATTTAGTTTGCAGATCAGGTAACAAGCAGTGCTTTGGTTTTTGCAAAGTGCCAAAATACAGGGGGTTAAGTGCCAGTTATATCCTTTTAATTTGTAATTATTGACTAGTTTCAAATAACTGTAAGTAATGATCCAAAGCCTGGTCCCATTACAGCTAATTAAAGAAGAAATGTCCAAGTGGGAAAACTTTAATTTTGTGTTTCATGCAGACACAGAGACTGCAAAGGAAAAAAAAAAAAAAAAAAAAAAAGGAGATTCTCAGCATTGCTTTTCTTGGGTTTTATTTTCCTGTTCCTGATCTCCTGTTCCTAATTTCCTGTTACAGCTTTTGGACTCCTCTGTAAAAGTCTTCACAGCACTTTGTGATTGTGCTGGCCTAGGCAGAGCATATGCAGCTCTAACCGAGATCCTGCTAAGGTAGGTGAGCACACCCTTGTCTGACTGCCACTGCAGATTCATTCGGCTGTGAAAGACTTAAATTGTTAGAGGCCTGTCACTTCCATTACTGACTGCTTAAATTTTAAGTAGTGCCCTTCCTACAGTAAGTGACCCCCTTCGTTGGAAGTTATTTTAAACTGGTACACATGTTTTAGAGGGTATGATCCAAGCTGTCCTTTACCTGTAAAGTATGGTATGTCTTTTTTCCTCCCACATTTGGGGGACTTGTCATTTTTATTTTTCATCCACTGTTTTCACAGGGCAGTTTTGTAAGGTGGTCTCACAGATGAGGAGACACCATTCCATAAACCCATTTATTCATATTCATTTGTTTTAAGTTCCATTCTATTATTATTTTTGCTATATCACAAGCAGCAAAACCAGCAGAGTAGACTATAAAGTATCTCTGACATGAGAAGGCAACACAAATGGTGTTCAAACTGGGTGTTGAGGGAGTGAGCCAAAGCAAGGCTGCTTCTGATTATCTTTGAGAGGTTGTGGCAACTAGGAGAGGATCCTGAGTACTGGAAGGTTTCAGATGTCTTTTCTGTCTTCAGCAGAGAGGATCCAGGAGAGGATTCAGGCTGGTCATCCTCACCTCAAACCCTGGCAATACTTTCTAGTAGAACACTTTCTGGAACCCCGTGTGCTGGGTAGTTCAGACAAACTTTTTAACACTGCATAATAGATTTTCTTTTTTTTTTCCATTAACAATAACATGCTGGTCTGGCTTTACTGGCTCCTCTTTGGAGGAGGAAACCAAACTTTTGGGTATTTTCTTGTCTGATGTATATAGCAAGCAATCAAATTTCTGGCAAGTCTATTTAGAAAATACTGGATAAATGCATAAATAGTTACTGTTGGTAACAGAATCTCCATCCTTAGCTTGACCATCTTGTCTTTGGGTGTAGTTTTACCTGATCTAGGCTAGACTTGTCATTTAAAATGTAATGGATAACGTCTTGACAAAGAAAAGAAGACTGTCTCCTTAAAACAATGCATTGTAACCATAATGTGCTTGGGAATTTGTACTGATTGCTGTGTGATGGGTTGGGGAAAGTGGCTGAGTCCTCCCAAATTACTCCAAACTGCTGTCTGGCTTTGGAATTTTTTGTGAAATCTTTGCTGCTGATGTTTCCACCGACCGTGGGAAACTGAAAATCTCCATCATGTGCATTTAGGCATGTCATTTTCCAGGGAAATATCTGACATAATAGCATCATGTTCTTGACTTATTCTGCCAGTGTCCACCATGGTAATGACTTCTCGTGGACACATGATTTATACATCCAATTCAATCACATGAGCAATCCTATAAAAGGTGCATATTTTCATAAAAGTCTAATAGGGGTAAGAATCTCATAGGGCATTTTAGCATGAAACTGGAAAATGAGTTGCTGTAGATATGTAATCTCTTCTGCTGAAGTCATCATAACTGTTCTGTGGGATCATGAGTGACTACATCTTCAGGAAATTACATTTTATGCATTTAGGAAGGTGATATCTAAGGAGATAGAAAGTATATGGCTGTGTAAAATAACATGTAGATTTTTGAAGGAACTATAAAATATTAGCCCTTTGAGTAGGAAAGACCTATTTATCATGCCAGCAGGTCGTGTGCAGGATAAAGTGCTTCAGTAATCCTTCTAGCCTACTTTAAATACCTCAAGCTGTAGTGCTTTTAGAAGTACTTCCTTTGAAAAATGGTTAAACTGTGCCAGCCCATTGCTAGTTGGCAGAAGTGAAGTTCTAACAGTGAGAAAAACCTTTCTGATGTGTACCAGATTGATTTCTGTTTGCTTGGAAGAGGTAATATGCCCTAGCAGTTTTCATACTTTCTGTATGTGGAGCACAGGTTTTTATGTGAAATATTAAAAAATGGCCAAAAATACATCAAAACATTTCTATTAATTCATGAAATTAAGAAAACCTTTTTACATTTTCTCCTGTCACTGATTCCATTTGCTTTATTACTTTCAGCCTCTAGCCCACAAACTTGGTGGCACAATCAACAAACCCCTCAGTGGCTGTTTCATCTCTGCTCTATTTGATTTCTCCACTCTGAGTAAATGATTAAGTTTTCATGCATTGGTTCAACCAAAATCTATGTTCACTCAACCACATCCTTTATTGATTACTTCTACTGCAAACAGTAGGCCAAGTGTGATATACATAATTGGACAGTTGTCAGGGGAGGTGGGTGTTAACAGTCCTGTTTTCCCAATTGGAAACTGGAATCACCTTGATACACAAATATTCTGCACTGTTTCATTCTCATTCCTTGGACCGAGGAGTCCTTTTCCTCAGAATATATGTTTTTAACTCTCAAAGGTCTGGTTGAATGGATTTAATGATTATACCATATAATATGCTCTTCCAGTTGCACCTGTGCACTGCATATAGAAAACTAGAAAAACTGGAATTAATATTTGTCTAACACTTTAACCTTGTCCTCTAACTTATATAAATCATATGCTGTGTTTCTGTGGGGAAACATTTGGGTTTCTCTTCTTAGGGAGAGAAAAAAACAACAACATAGTTTTTTCTTAAAAAAAAAAAAAAAGAAAAAAAAGAAAAAAAGTGTTTCTAATTCTAAAATTTAGAAGCCTTCAGACATTTGGCAAATGTTTACAGTGCAGTAGATTCAATACTCTCCTGACATAAAAACTCTGAGATTAGGAAACTTTAGTAAAGCCATCTCTGCTTATTGACAGCAAAGCTTTACCACAGCACTCAGCTGAACATTTCAGGCATGTCAGGTTGCAGTGGTTTAGCATCCTCATGTAGCAATCTAGCTCATCTCAGCCACAGATCAGCACTGCAATATTGCAGATTTGCAGCTGTGCTTTGCTGTGCTTCCTATTCCCGGGGCAGGCTCTACCCCGTTAGAATCACTCTGACAGCACAAAGCCAGGAATTGCAGACTTCTGCCAGATTGTGAAAGCACATAACCCTAACACAGTTTATCATGTAAATAAACTCCAGTCAGTCACTTGCTGCAGGAATATCACTTGAAAGTGTTTTTAAATGGTGAGAAGATAAATCACAATTTTTTTTAGCAGTCACAAGAACTTCTGTTTCTGTGAGTTTCTTAATTAAGACTGAATTTTCTGTCTTGCTTGGTGGCTTGACATTTAGCATGCTACATTCCTACATTAGCGACTCAAGTTCATGGCTAATATTGAGGTCAGCTGCAGTAACACTTCAGCCTTAAAGGGAAAAAGAGCTCAATGCCTCACAAGCAAACCCAGATGCTTGTCTTACATCTTGTAATCATGCTGCAGAGATCTGCTGTTGTTAGTGTGACTGCCTTTATTAGAAAGAAAAGGAAATCTGCAAATGTCATTGTCAAAGAACATCAGCCAATTTTCAGCTTAGGTTCAGCTGTGACCTCAGGTTGCCCTGATCTCACTGGGATTTGGGGGTGTCACCTGCAATCCACAGTTTATGGGTTTGCCTGGGTGACTCGAGCGACCTTTGATCCACCCAGCCAAAGTGCAGGGTTACACTCACAGCAAGGCTGTCAGCCCCAGCACCATTATGGAGCTGCTGCTGCTGCACCATCAGAGTTCTAGAGCAAGAAATGGCAGCTCTGAAAGACAGGAGCACAAAAAAGGTGTCACTGAAAAACTAGCCTTCTTATCTCCTGCCCATATTCTTTCAGGATGTGAGGTCCAGCTGCACTGAAAGAGTTATCAGCTGCTCAGTAGAAAAATATATTACAATAAGAAAAAAATACAACTGCTCTGTAAAATCATCACCTGCATTTTCATTCTTGGCTTTAAAGTAGGGCACAATATTCTGAAGAAGAATTTTGTTTTCTTTCACTCAAAGGATCCAGTTCTGGCCTCAGAGGTTCTGTGTAGACTAGCAAGTCTCTCTGCTCTCAGCACAGCTGGTGCCTAGACAAATGCCTTGGAAATAAAGTCCAGTTATGGATGAGTCATCACAAACAAAAGTTAGTTCAGAGCAGGGGGATAGATCTGAGGCATTTGGAGAAGCCATCTGAGGGAATGCTTAATTTAGTCCCTGTCCTTTGCTTCAGTCAGGGAAAAGAGACCGAAACTGTGAAGTACTTGGAAGAGTTTATGAAGGCTGCTGAGGACTCTCATCTAAAGCAGAGCCTGGTGGATGCATGTGTATTACTTGGGAATATTCACAATGAGAGAGTAAGTACTACTTGTAGCAATTACTCAAACACTTGGGTTTAAGTCATTGCAGAAACGCAGAGTTGCATATGAGACAACCTAATGGGAGTTGACCTAGGTATTGTGTCTCACAAGGGTTGTCAAACTAGCTGGTGACTAGATAACACGTGCCTGCCAGTTTAGAGAAAAGGGAAATTTCACACCATGCTTAACATCTCTGGCTCTGTTCTAGAATGGGTGAATGAAAACTCCACATTCAGAGGATGGCGAACTTTCAGCCATGAAAAATCTGCATCATTGGAGCTGTGAAAAGCAGTCATCGGTTAACTCGAAGGACATTTTATTGCCCAATACATTGATATTTGAGCCTTTCTCAAATGTGTGTGCTGTATTTCACACTAATAAAGAGGGTTTAGTCTTAGCTTGATTTCTTCTCTACATTCTCTCAGCCACATCTATGAAACAGGAGATAGCAACAATTGGCGTGGCAAAGGTCTGTGTTGGTAGTGGAAGGGCTTCTCTTTTGTGTGCCTCCATCCACAGAATCACAGATTGCATTGTCTCATAAGTAATAGAAAAATATCTTACTCTGTAATCTGCAAATTAGCCTGAGAGTTATGTGTTTGTCTATGTTCTTAGCATAAATGCTGAATTTCCTTTGGAAAACTAAGTTCTAAAGTCTTTGAACACTTGCTGAATTAACTCTACAATGGATCTGGAACTTAGAAGTAGGATGATGTGATTCTGGGCTTGATTATTCTACTTCAAGCTTGAAAAATAATTAGCTACATTCTAGTCAACTACATTTATATTTCGCTGCTTCTGCCACATTTGCTAGTAATCAATTTTGTGAGAAATGATATTTTAGGAACTGACCTCTTTTAGGTTAAATTTTCAAGTTTGAAATTTGCTGCCTTGAACTGGGGTAGTGGTGTAGAAGGTAATGAAAGGTAGTCACTTAATCTTATTACATAAAACATGTAATATAAACATCACTCAAAAAAAAAAAGTCTCTTAAAAGTTTACAATGCCCTATTTTCTGTAACTTTTTTTTCTGCAAGGTCAGCAAAATTTACCAAAACTGAGTCTAAATTAATGTTTCCTCTCTTGGATCACTGCTTGCACAGTGTCAGCTGTCATCGTCAGTGTTCTCTGTGTTAAGTCATTATTAAGGTACTTTTATTCAACCCTGTACTTCCCTGTCCTTGTCATCAAATTAAAGATATCTCTATTTATCTCCAGATCTATCCTTAGGGACCTTTAGTAAACCAGGGGTATAACTTTTACTGTTCCTCCCAAAGTGACTTTGACCAAATTCCCTTTGATCTGTCCATGCTGTTGCTGTATCTTTACAGATCTGTCACCTCACTATTCTGTCACCATCACTGCCTGTCTTTAATGCTCCACACTCACAATACTAAATTAGGACCTTTCTTCCCACAGAGCTGTTAAATTTAATGAAGCAATGGCAACAATTTCTAAATGGGTTGGCATTAATGTTCAGGGTCGAGATCTGTGCCTTCAGAATGCTACACAGACAACCCCAAAAGCAATTCGGTTTCTGAGAACAGTGCAATCAGGGCTTGTAGAGGTTAGGAATCATCTAGGGAAGGTGATTAGCTTAATACTGTGCCATGAGTCATCCTGTGGGCTGGCCTCTCAGCTGCCACACCTCTCAGCTGCCAGAGGAGCAGGCTCTAATGCCAACCTAAAATTCAGGTGACTACAAGTAGTTTTTACAATTATTTTCTGTTTTTCTTTCCTTTACTAGGGGAGGCACAATGAGGCTTTTGAATGTTTCAGTCAGGCTTCTGAGGCAGCAAAAACTTTGAACAATTTGCCCTTAATGGATGAAGTAAAGGCTTACTGTGGCATTGCAAAGGCTCATAAACTAATGGTGGCATTTAACAGCCATCTAGAAGCAGAGGATCCCCTCAGCCTCAAGTACCTGCTGGCATGGAAGGAGAGCAGAAGTGACATGTGCACTGACCCTCTTACAGTCGGTAAGGCATTGGTTATGAAACACATTAGTGCTGTATTGTCCTCCATGCTTAAGTCGTTTTTCTTGTAGAGTTTTATTAAATTATTTCCTGGGTTTCATCTTCATCCTGAATGGAGGTTGGATTTACTCCTTTGTGTGCTTATTTTAAAGGCTGAATTCAGTGGGTTTAAACACAATATATCAGGGAGAAACAGATAAAAGCTATGGATAGTAACTTGCTTTTTTTTAACTGCTTTCCAAAACTTTGTGGTTACAGGCAAACAGGAATGTGTTGGTTTAGCAAATATCATTATTTTGATCTTCAAAAAAGATAATACTAACTTGCAGTCAGTTTTTCAAGTGCATCCAAAAATAAGTTCCCTGTTACTATCAGCAAGGAGCAATTTCTGCTTGACATAGCGGACATAGTTCTGAATTCAGAAGAAGACAGTGGTTTATTTTTGGCATCCGCGTATCTGACATTGCAGGGGAAGGAAACAGAACAGAAAACAACTGTGTGGTTCCTTCACTGTGTATCCATGTCTCAGGTAGAGAATAGAGGAGGACTTTGTATGGAGTAGCCTTCTTTCTGCAGGGATTAATTTTTCTTTGCTTTTTTTACCCCTATTGTATATGTTCATACAAGACAAACTGAATTCTCCAAGTATTGATAGTATTAAACTGTATTATATTGAGGAAGGAAAAAGAATGAGTCTGCTCCACCTTTAAACTTTCCTCTCTGCATTTCTTTGGAGAGTGTAAATCAAGAGTATAGTGGAAATAAATGACACCTGGGGCAAGTTCAGAGCTACTGTGTCCAAACTCCCTCACTTAAACTTTCAAAAGCAAAGAGCTTTTTGTCTGCTGGGCTTTTTGTGTGTGTTATGTTTTCCCTTTTATAGAATTGAAACAATTAAGTATAATTTGAATTGTGAGTTCTATATGTAAAATAAATGGTTAATAGCCTAGTAATTGAAGATTGCTAGTGGCTTAACGTGAGGCAGGATACCAGAGGCAACACTAGAAGCAACTGAAAATCATGGAAGGACATTCATTGGCATCCTGAAGAGAGAATAAATGAGCTAGCACTCTGTTTAGAGTTCCAGTGATGGGAACGGGGCAGTTCTTTCTCGATGACAATGTGCTTCTTTTTCAATGACTACATATGTTTATGAATTTTGCCTCCAGAAAGTGACTATCTGGTATGCTGACAGATTCAGGTGGCTCACAGTGTTAGTGTCCTGCAAGGGACAGCACATTTCTAGACCTATAGATCAGGTGCCAGGAATCCCAACAGAGAGGGTTAAAAACTCCAGTGCCCACTGATTTGTATATGCATCTCATATGAGGATCTTTAGCTGTAAAATAAGAGGCAAACAAAAATCAGCAACAGCAATTTAAAAAAGGGAACCTCAAAGAGATAGGATGATCTTTGTATCTTCAATATCTGATTTACTTCTTGCACCTAAAGAGGTTTTCAACTTATATACATCGCTGTCTGCAAGCAGTTGTGAAATTCATTTATATCCTGAAATGATGTGTGCCCCTTTAAGCTCAGGCTTCATGCTCCTCTCTAACAGTACTTCAGGGATAAAAAGAGTGTGATCAGAAAAGCCCTTTATGTCCTGGCAAGCCTGGTACCAGAAACAAGTTTTGCCTGCTGAGATTCAGTTCCTTCTGTATTCCTGCCTAGTTTACCCTCTGTTACTTTCAGTATTACAGTTTTCATTTTAGTTCCAGTTAACTCCAGGAACCCTGTGGCTACTGCATATTTAGCAGCTCTTCCAGTTCAATATCATTCTCCTCATTAGTGCTCCAAGCTTACTCTCATGATACCCAGATTACATCCAGGAAAACACAGTGTCACACTGTCAGCGCAATCTGTAACATTCCTCATGTTCCCTGTGCCAGATCTCTCATTAGTACTGGCATTACATTTTTAATATCTTTGTCTGGCAAAACATGACCTGGCACCAATTCAACGCTAGGATTCACTGGCTTTGAGTTGCAGGTACAGCCTTTATCCTGCCTTCCAGGAGAGTCTCTGTGCCTCCTATGATGAACTCATCACTTTGGAAATTCCTGCTGTGATAACAGAACAGTATTTCTAGCTCTTTCAAACAGCTCAGCATTGATAATCTGCTAGATTTTTCTCAGTCTTTTTGAGGGGAAACCAGATAAAGACAAAGATACAATGATAGGTCTTAATCCGCAGGGGGACTTTAATGAAGGGAAGAAGGAAGGTATTAAGTTTTTATTTCTAACTGTTCTGACTTAATAATTTTTCTGTGACAAAAAAAAAAAAAAGAAAAAGAAAAAGAAAGAAAAAAGAGTAGTTTCTGTATTCTTAGGCAAAAGCAGCAATACTTAGGCTAGCAGAGGAACAATGACATCTAAATTAAAGCACTGCCATATACCTGATGTCTTTCAGCCGAGACTTATTTTCTAAATCAATCATTTCAATAACCAGGCAGGAAGAGCCATTAATTGCTCAGTTTACCTCAACATTTATTAATAAAATGGATGTTTTGACCAAAGTTTTCCTGGACAAAAGGGGTTGTAAGAAAGCAGCCTTTATAAATGTGAAGGGGAGGGTTTGATGCTGCTTTTGACTCTGTCACCTGACTTCATTTGCAAGAGAGTTAGTGATGCTGTTGTGAGATGCCACTACAAGAGCAAATACTTTTTGGTTGGTTGGTTGGGTTTGGGTGTTGTGTTTTTTTAATGTTTAGCCCAACATACAAAAAAAAAAAATTATCAGCAGCCTCAGTAGGCAGAAGGCTCACAACTCCATGCTCAAGCCTCAAAAGGAACCCACAGCATGGCTAACCCTGTCTGATGAGAAGACATTTCACAGGTCTTTCAGTGAATAATCTCCTGACTTGCCACTCTGTAGAAGGGAGAGGAAGAATTAGAGGTGCTGAGGGCAGGAAACTTTTGGGTCAGATTTTGGGTATTGATTACATGAAATATTGAGCAGGAGTTGTGTTTTCAGTGAGCCTCCTAACTCTCAGCCCAGTTTATTGCATCTGGCAGGGCTGTGCCTCAGCAAGAGACCTTGGGTGCTTGAAAACATCTAACTCCTTTTAAGAGTAGACTTACAATGCACTATTTACAGACAATGTATTGTTTGCCTCACACTGAAAAAATTCAGTTGTTTTCTTGAGAAATGCTGGGAGCTTTTGACCACAAATTAGGTTTGTATTCCTTGGCTTGGGAGAACTTTGCGGAATTGTCACATTTTACCATATATTTTCTGTGGTTGTTTTGGTGGCCTTTTTCTTTATTTTTCCCTCTCTCTCTTTCTCTAATAGCTACAAATGCAGTATAAATCATTGTCCTACCCTTATCACCAACTCTTACCATCAATAGAATTATCTTATACCATCAACTTCAGCATGGTCAGGACTATTTCTAGCATTCCACACCTGAGCAGCCTTCAACATGCTGAACGGTGCTAAGTACACCAGCTAAAACTATAGCTTGGAAAACACAATCCAAAGAGCTTTTGTTCTTGCTCACAAACATAGAGTCTCTCCAGCTCCTTCTCATAGATGTATGGAATGGTACATCCCATAATATGCGTGCGTCCTTTCTGTTGTGTAAAAAGCTAAATTGTCATCCTATCAACTTGTTTTTTGTTTTTTTTTTAAGCTCTTCAGGATGTTTTATTTTTCTGTAAAAGACATGGCTAACACCAAAGTGGGCATGTGCTGAGGAGCAGGGATCTCATCAGGTGCTTTTTAGATTGACCTCCTGTGTCACTTTGTCATTCACCACTAAAAAGATTATCCCTAAAGAATGGTAAAGTCAGAAGCAAGATAGGAAATCAAAGATTACACTAAACAAATCCTGTTAGCATTTACCTACTGTAATTTAGCACAGCCATGTAATTTATGAGGCCTTTTGGCAACAGTGTCCAACAGGAGAACAGCCTGCTTCAGAATGTGCTCTGAACTCCTTTCTTACTCTCTCTTCTTTCTGAGGTACACCCATTCCAGGAAAACTTCTAACTTTACAAATCTTGTCTTTCCTCCATTAATAAATTATGTTAGTGACCTCAAATGCATGCTAAATAAAACTGTTGTGCCATGGCACTGTACCCAGAGTGCTTGATTATACTTTAGCAGATCAAAACCAATCTTCATCAGGAGCATGCATTATAAATTATACCTTCTATTTGCCCAGTAAATGTTCATCAGTGGTAGCAAGTTTTTTGATCTCCAAACATTTAAGAGAAAAGAAAAGCTACAGGGCACTGGTCAACACTACAAAACCAGTGAGTCTTCTTACCTTACACAGACATACAGCCATAAAACAGCTCCTGTGTGATGTCATTGGAAGGGTGGAGGCTTGTGTTAGCAGGTTCCTTCCACTGAATGTTTTATATCTAGAGCTCAGTCACAGATTCTGGAGTATCATGATGCTGATGTGGGACTGTTGGAGCAACACTGATCTAAGACTACCGGAGCTGTGCACCTGCACGCCCTCAAAGCCACTGTTGGGGTGTCTACAATATTGTTTGGCTCCTGTATTACTCACTGAGGTCTGTTCTGCTGTTAGCATGTGCAGAAGGCAAATATAAAGGCTTGTGTGGTGGCTGAACTAGCTGTATTTTAGTTGTAATATTTTATTTTAACCTGTTTTTCCTTGATAGTACATTACCAGATTTCAACTTGTTGAGTGAAGGTCATTATATGTATACACTGGCAGTGACAATGTAGCTAGACTGAACTTGAACAGGCAGAATATGGTTTTCATCCCAGTCACTGCTGTAAAGAAGATGGGAATGACTGAGACCCTCGTAGTAGGAAGCAGAGAGCATCCCTGTGCCTCCCAGTGACCTTCTGAGCCTCTCCTCCCTCTCAGCTGTTCACTGCAAGAATCTGGAAATAGGATCTGTAATGAACTGCTTCAAGCTCTAGATGCTCATGATTTATATAGTGAGTTACACAAACTCTTTATTTTAATTGTTCAGAATATATCATTAATATGAGAAAATTGAAGGGATTTAGAGACACATTTTGGTGTTTTCTCAGAAAATACAACTGAGCATGAACTAAGGGAATTATGCACTTGTTCACACTGTTAAATAAGAACTGTGATTTTAAATTAAAGGGAATGTGTGACCAAGTACAGGCTCCAAGCTGTCCTTATGCCAGAGGCACAAAGATTGGCTTAATAAGCATGTTTCAAAAGTAGCTCAAATGCTTCAGTGTCCCCTACTGAAACTCACAGGGTGGCTTCTGCACATTTTTGTGGGGCTTAGCATTTATCAAATAGAATAATTTGCTCTCTTATGGGAAGAAAAAAAAAAGTCTGTGGTTAGAAATTCAAAAAATATATGCACTTAGGGAAATTACCACCCAAGAAAAAGAATGAGAACAGTTTAGAGATGGTTCTGTCATTGTTTCTTTTGCCTTAAAATTTGCCAGACTTGTACTGCCTTTTCTTATTCACATCCCTTAACAATCATCAGTTGCTTAATTTAGCTTATCTTAGTTTTAATTAAAAAAAAAAACAACAAAACTTGTTAGTTTCTTGTACTGCTTTATCTTTTAATGCAAAGTACCTTAACTACATGTTGAAGAGGAGCATGGAATCATAGAATCACTTTGTTCTGTTGTGGGTTTAAAGAGGTGACAGAATGAAGTTCTCAAATGAATTGGAGAAAAAACAGAATTATATTTAGAGAGAGAGATGCAGGCAGAAATTACAAAGCAGATTCAACATCCAAAGCAGCCCCCTTGAATTTTCCCCCAACCCAAAACTAAATCTATAATCCCCAGTGCTCCAATCCTTCCCCCTCCCACGCCTAAACACAAGCCTCTGCAGGTCCCAAACCAGGTCTGTTCCTTACATGTTTGTCCCAATAAAGCAGCTCCAGCCAGAGGGGGAGGAAAGGTGAGCAAGCTGGCCTTGCCATGAGTTTATGAAGAGATAGCAGAATTATGGGATTGAATAACAATCTTCTAGTCCCTAGAGGATTTCTAACCCTGATTCCCAACCTGGGACATTCCACCTCTTATTCAATCCCATAATCCCTGCTCATCTAACTAGAAACAGACTCTATATAGTAAATAGTGCACTCCAAATCATTCATCTTTCCAGTGCTTTCTTCAAACTGCTCTGTCACTCAGATCCTGGACACAATTCTTCTTCTCATTGGCTGGGACTTCTCAGATGACATCAGTTATCTGAAAGAAACTCAATAGCAACTTGTACATATTTTAAACTCAAACTCAGTCAAAATCAAACTCCTCTGTGGAATGCACTTGATCTTACCACCTTCCTGCATTGCCCAACATACATGACCTTTAAGCCTATCAGGTCCATCTGTTACCTTACCAAGTCTGGTGCTAAATCATATCCCTTTGGATGCTCACATATAGAAGTTGATGACATGGAGCAGGTGTGTTTCAGAAAATTGGCTTGTGCACTTCATATGTCTTATTTAGTACTAACTGAGGTTGGGGTTTAAGTATTTGATTAAGTCTGTTAGTGATAGACTCTGATATTTTTTTTTAAAAGGGGAGAGTAACTACAGAGAAGAATTAAGTGTGAAGAGAAGAACTGAGGGGGAAAGGGAAGTTTCCTAGCATGTTGTGATCTGTGACTGGATGCACCAGAGTACCAAACACAAGCCCCAGAACACCCTCTGCGCATCTGTGCCATCTTGGCCATGTGTACAGTACCTGTAGCAGTTGCTTTCTGCTGATGGCTAACTTCATGTGACAGGGGAGTGCTGACATTCAGCTTTCTCATGCTTTGTACAGATCCACCATCCAGGTTTATTCTTCCCTTTTTAATTCTTCTAAAATATTTCTTAGGTTGCTGGGTATTGCTAGACAGAGTCACATCTAGGCCAGGTCTGTAGATCAGCAGTAGCAAATTAGAGAGGAAGTTTCATAGGAATATTTTAACGTCGAAGCATGGAATAATGTGTTAGGTGAAGTTCCTTCATAGTATTTCCCAGAGTTGGCAGTTCTTGTATGTCTAAGTGGTGTTATGGCTTCCAAAAGTTCACTATCACCCTGTCTAATTTGATCATGAGTGTTCTTGTCATCTACAGTTATAAAAACATCTTAACCAGAGGAAAATGTGGATCTCATCTATTTTTTTTTTTCTTTCCATCTGATCCTTTATATGGAAACGTCTAAATCTTACCATGCATTTGCTTTAGACACATCCTGTGCTAAACATTGTTGGCATCCAGCTGTGTTTTCTCAGGCAAGCTTTCTAGATCAGAAAATGGTTCCCTAAATAAGGTGAATTGTTCTTTCTTGTGGAAAAAAAAAAGTTGAAAGTGGTATTCAAACTACAGTATATTGTCAGACCCTTTAGTGTAGCTTTATGCACTGAACTAGTGTGGCTTTGTGCACTCCACTGTCAGTACTTCTACCAAAAGTGGAGTTCCTTACCAGTTTAGAAACTGAAAATTCTCAGGTCAGAAGCTCAGTCCTGCTCCAAATTTATAGGACACTTAAATGTTGCAAAAGAAGTTTAAGCTTCTGCCCAACCACATTAGGTCACTTGTGGAGAAATCCTTGATTTGAAGACACCCACAAGTTTTAGATTTGCCTGCAGCCCAGCATGTAAGAAACACTTTGACAAAGAGAAGAGTCACACAGCAGAGCAGCTGGCAGCTGCTGTGCTCTGGCAGTCCCCTGATGGTTGCAGGGTCAAAGGAGGAATAACCAGTTGGCATACATGGAAGTGGCCCAAGGGCTTCTCCACATGTGCCCGTCATAGGCCCCTTCACTGCATACACAAGCAGAGAGATGTCTCTGGTGGTTTTATACTCTTGCTCTCAAAAGGTAAAATTGATCCACAGAAAGAGCCAAAGAGCAGACTTTGATGTTTTTTGTTTAATATTGAGAAGGTTGCTGTCATTTAGACTTCATAAAGAACCTTTTATCGGTGCTGTTTGCAAACATGCCAACTGAGAAAGATTGACCCCAGACCTACATGAAAACAGTTCTCTGCTGCAAACCCTTCCTTACCAAAAGCTCCCCAACAATCTCTGGCTTCAGAAAATCAAAGCCAAGACAAAGCAGCTGTATTCAGTGCTTACTTTCTGTAACAGAAGCCTGAGGTCATCTCAGGAGTCACAGTCAGTGTATCAAACACCTTCCTTGGTCTCCCAAGCCAGTTTCCTTGTCTGCATCTTTGAGAGTTGTTGTGGGTTTTTTGGGTTTTTGGGTTTTTTTCTGAGATGCTTTCCCTTGCCTAGACATATCCTTTGATATTCCTGTTATGTTAAAGTAACAAATTGCTGGTTTTATTAAAATTCTGTTGTCTGAGGATAGTCAAGTTTTAAATGATTGACATTTAGAACAAGCCAATCTGTTTTTAAAAGCACAGCATCATACTTCCACAGTTAACATATTTATGGAACCACCTTTCTTTTGCCTCCAAATCTGCCTCTTTTTGTTTTCTGGAATCATCAGGAATATTTTCTGATTTTTTTTTTTTTTTAATGGTTTCTAAGGTAGTTGTTTTCTTTTTGTTTCTTCTCCTTTCCCATCTGTTCTGTGCCCTACTTCTCTTTTGTTTTCCATCTTGTTCTTTGCTTTTATATTGTAAATTATTCTCTCCCCCATTTTGGCTCTGCACCTTCCCAACTCCAGTTTTATGTATGTTTCCAGTCATTGTTTAATGAATGTAAGTCAGTCACCTCTGTACCCAGTAGCTAGCATCTCAATCTGTAGCTTATTAGATGTTTCTTTTGTGTTTGTAGTAGGGTATTTTAAAAGAGTGGTGTTTCATCTCTTTCATACTTACTGTTTTGGCACTGCTCTTCATGCTCTGGTTTTATTAGATTGTGATCAGAGAATGCACTGGAAAAAAAACAGACTTCATGTTGAGTATCTTGGTAACATGGTTAAAGTTGTAAAGTATCAAAATAACCTTTAAAGAGATCTTAATCACCTGTGTGAATGGATTGAGTAAGTTTTAAGTATACAATTAGGTGATTAATTAACTGCAAGATTCAAATGCATGCTTAAGTAGATGACCATGCCTCCAGGCTCATCCACTTGCTTCTACTCACTCTGTTAAACATTCAATATTATCTGTGATACAGAATATTCCCACTTCAGGGCTCATACAAGTCATGCCACAGAGTCAAAGAATCACACAGTGTTTTCCATGGAGTGCCACACATCATTTGGAACATGTAGCTACTGTCCTCTAACAGTGGCATCAGTATCAGAGTAATTGATCCTGGGAAGTCAATTTGAAGTTGTTATAAATCAAAGGAGGTTTCAGACCTTTCCCACTGTTGCTACAGTTTGGTTTTTCTTCGGTAGTTCCTTTTTCCTAACGTCTTTTTTAATTGTCAAAGTGTAGCTGCTGCAGATATTAGCCCAACACTGGGTAGCTGGTGTCAGCTTTTGTGGCAAATTAATTTTCTGCAGAAGCTTCTGAAATCACAGAATTGCTAAGACTGGAAAAGACCTCTATGAGCGAGTCAACCTGTCAAGCCAACACCACCATGCCCGCTAACCTATGTCTTAAAGTGCCACACCTGGATGTTTTTTGAACACCTCCAGGAATGGCAATTCCACCACCCCCCTGTTCCAATGCCTGACCACTCTCATGGTAAAGATTTTTTTTTTTTTTCTAATATCCAATCTGAACCTTCCCTGGTGCAACTTGAGGCTATTTCCTCTCATTCTGTTGCTGTTACTTGAAAGAAGAGACCAACCTCCATCTCAATACAACCTTGTTTCAAATACAAATAGTTGGAGCATGCAAGGAGATCTCCCCTCAGCCTTCTCTTCTCCAGATTAAACAATGCCAGTTCCCTCAGTCTGCTCCACATAAGACTTGTTCTCCACACCCCTCACCAGTTTCACTGCAAATGCCCAACACCTCTCATATCTAAACCTTGTGCTTATTCATATGCTACTGATAATGTCTGTGAAAGCCATTACTTAAACTGTGGGGTTTATGAAGGCTATTTCATACTCTCTCATGCTTGCAGATGACATAAACATAGGCATTGAACAGTATAATTGAGTCTATACATCTCAGCTGGGCTTCTGAGTGACAGCATCGTGCATTCAACCCACTGCTGATACCAAACTGACCCTGAAAAGCAAAGGATGAGTATAGTATATGGTAGCCTTGCTCAAGAGTAGGAACTCCAGGTCATGCCCCAGCAGCAAGTGTCAAGGAAAATCAGAATATTGTAGTTGGTAGAAGCCAGACCAAGCAGTCCTGGCTAATAACTTGTACTGAATCCTTGAGTTTCTCAGGTGGTTTCACTCAAAGGGTTGGGGTTCACATGCTTGGTGGGGTTGGTAGTTCGGGGCTATCCATGGAAGACTTCTCCTGGGTGCAGCACCTGCAGCTCTGTTTCCCTTATGCATTTATTCTTCTGGTGGAAACTATCACCTCGGGGTGCTGTGGAGCCCTGTCCTTTTACTGCAGAACCTTTCAATCTGCTGCACACCAGCTTGAGCTATCTGTTTCCCTGATATCTCTCAGATAATGTGAGCTATCTGACTCATCACTGGAACCTTTAACTCTGTTTCGAGAGCCAGTCGAAAGCACATTTTGCTGTGTTTTGCTGGTATTCGTACAAGTCTGAATGCTTACACTGCAGTAAGAAGGAAATTGAGATGAAACATTGACAATCTAAAACATTAGAAAATGAACTGATATATTGGAGGATAACTGGGTTTGTGCTCTTGCCATCTCTTGTCTACCTCGAAATGCCTCACTGCTTACGTAGGTGAAAGCAATACTTCAGCTGCTGTATTAAAACTGTTAGTAAAGACTACAACCAGCGAGCTGTGATTATCAGGAAAAGATTGTTCAGGCTAATGACTCTGAAATTTGATTTAGATAAATTCAATTTGATCTTAGTTCAAAATGAAGTAGTTTGGTAAGGTTTTAATCGTCGTAGTGCGATTATATTAGCTGCTGGGAAGGTGGATGTGCATGTGGTGTGAATGGGCACATTTATACACAGGGAGAAACTGTGTGGCAAAGAGAGCAAATACACTAAAACTTGCAGCCCAAATGCTGCCCATAAAATCTTCTTGATTTGAGGGGGGCTGCTCAAGTGCAACTGAGCAGAATTTGTGTGTGTGTGTCCCTTTTTTTTTTTTTTTTTTTTTTTCTGAGACCCATCATCAAAAACAGTTCAAATAATTGGGAAAACTGTCAGGTATCATATTGATGCTGGGGAACATACCCTAGATGAGAAGGTTCTGTTTAATGGTGTTTCAATAAATAGATTTTAGTATATTATATTTTGTGTTTCTAAAGAGTGTTGCTTGAGGATTAGTGGTGGGAAGCAGTGGGAAATACGTTACTGGAAAATATATTGCTCGCTCACCATAGCTTGTGATGAGTAAGTAATATAGTAGTATGTTTAAGGAATGGTCATGAAGTCCAAATTCAGAAGCACTGGGAAGAAATGTAACATGGCCATAGGAAAATACAGGGTTAAAGTGGACTATATTTTAAGCAGTGTTCAGTTGACTTGCTGTGTGGGGAGAGACTGAGCAGTCCTGGCTAATGACTTGTAGGTACTGAATCCTCAGGTCTCTCAGGTGGTTTCACTCGACCAGTTTCAGCAGAATGATGAAAAGGTTGAGATAAAATAAACTGACAGTTGCTACTCATCGCAGGCAGCAAGCTGTACCCTGGCAGATGAGACCCTGGGAGCCCTCTTTTTTTAAACAAAGGCTTTCACTGCAGTGAGCAATGAACTCCACACAAAAAGGGAAAAGGAGAGAGAGATTGGCAGCTGGTGACCGACACGAGGAGGGAAAGGAGGGAAACTGAGAAACACAGCAATTGTGGGCTAATTAGAAGCCATTCCCACCTACTTAATACCAACCCATTAAGCAGAAAACACTTTTCATCTTCCTCTGGCTGCTACACATGACATTATACTCCAATCAATACCCTCCCACTGGCTGCCCCTCTGCCCACAGATGAATACATTGCAGTTCAAGAATGCAGTAATTGAGTTGGGGCAGTGAAACTGCAGCTCACAGTCGAGATCTTGCTCTGTAGATACTAATGCAATGTTTGTGAAGCTGGGATAAAGAAATCAAATCCCTGTATTGACAGCTGTCAACAATTGGCAAAGGGACAAATTCAGCAATGAATCCACTTTAACCTTTGATTGAAGTGTTTATTCTCAGAGTAATTTTTTTTTCCATTCAAGGAAGAAGGCTAGAGTTTTTTACACCTAGGTTTTACCAGGCCACTTTGAACTCTGATCATACACACACACACACATATATATAAATATATATATAAAAGAAAAAAAAAAAAAAAAAGCATGTATACACACATCATTATGTGCATGCTACAATACCTCTCTGTATCAATACATCTTCCAGGCTTCCCAGTTTTCTGGAAGGTTTTGAGATAGCCCTAAACTTTTAGCAGCACTTACAGATTATGATGATGATTACTATTACTTTATTATTTGATACTTTTTATTGTTATTATTATTTTTTAGGCAATGCATACTCTGACTTTTTTTTTTTTTTTTCACTTTAAATCCTACTCTGATTTTTAGGAGCTACCTTTATAATTTGCATCCAGGATCTTACCATTTCAGTCATTAGGACCTTATATTTAAGTTGTACATTTAAATTCTTGCAATATTCTTTTTTTTTCCTCTTCTCTCTTTTTCTTTTTTTTCCCCAAATGAAATCCCTTGTTCCCTGAGCCATCTGGAGTTGGTAATACTATGCACAGTCTGCAGCATAAAGTAACACTGTGCAGGATGCAGTTTAATTCCTTCATCATGCCAGTTTTGTCACTACAGAATCAAAACCACAGGATGCTGTTACCATACCTCCTTGCTTAGACTGAAAAAAAAACATCAGTGTAAGTCTTTTGGGAGTGCTAGAAGAAGATCCCAATGCAACACATTGTGTTGTGGATGCTCCCTCCCTGGAGGTGTGCAAGGCCAGGTTGGATGAGGCCTTGAGCGACCTGTTCTAGTGGGAGGTGTCCCTGCCTGTGGCAGGGGGTTGGAACTGGATGAGCTTTGAGGTCCCTTCCAACCTAAACCATTCTGTGATACTACATGACATCTTTCCATCCCTTTCAATTCCAAAGGGAATTGAGTCTCGATTCAGGAACTTCAATTCCTCACAGTGCAAGTATGAAGCTATCTTTTTGGTGCAGGTAAATTGTGTACTGAGACACCTGATAGATGCAGCAAGAGACTCCCATCATGTGCTGCTCATCTTCATGATCCTATCGAGGCATCTGCAGTGTGGCATTTCTCCAGGTGCTGTTTACTAAACAGAACATTCCCCACACAGCTCTACAATGTGCTGTTAGCTTGCCTAGCTCAGCCTTCAACCCTTGACTTCATTCGTGCAGTAACTTAGCGTCCTTGGGGCTCTCCCCAGCTTAACAGCTTATCTATAGCTGAGTAAGAGCAGTTAAAGCTGAGTAGAGCCCACAAGGCTGGCACAGTAGGCAAATGTCGTGCATCATTTCAAATTGCAAGCCAAATAACAACAAACTGCTATTATGTTGCCTCTTTCCACTTGTATTACAATATTCTAATGTTATTAGTGTACTATCATTAATTTTCACTCAATTCATTTGTTTCCCAGTATTGTAAAGCAGCTTTCAGCCGCTCTTTTTGTGTACACTCCCTGGGTTGCTTTTGATGCATGGTAATGACAGCGTTAGAAAAGGATTTGTCCTCAATACAGTCTGTAATGAGGAAAGAATTGTTTTCTGATGGAGAAAGCTGGAATCTTCACAGCTTGTGAAGATGCAAATACCCGGGACACAGGAGCTGAATGTGTTAAGGCAAGGAGACAGAGGTTTTATTTACTTAGAGATACTTGGGTAGGACAATCAAAGCTAGATTCAGATTCTACATAGGAACAGTCTCCTTTAAAATAAAATCTAGTTCTAACATTTGATTCTGTAAACTATGGAAGTTTGATTCATTGAAGCACGGAAGTGTACAAGTTCAGTCTTGCTTTGACTAGATGCCAGTTAGAAGGATCAGAGTGGCAGGCTAGGGAAAATGTGAAGAGCAGTTGGCAGCCTTTGTGTTTCTCAGTGCCAAAGCCTGTGGGGTTAATTTGAAGATACCCAAATCACCTTGGCAGCATCATCTCTGGTCTTTTCCGGAACTGTGGAATTGAATGAGCCAGGACAATAAACATAGGACCATCGAAAAATAGTAATGGGAGGGTCTTCATGCAGTCATCTTCTCCAGCTCAAAGGTAAGAGCGACTGTATTTATGTAATTTCTAAGAGAAGGTTGCCTTGCCTCTGCTTAAAAACTATTTGGCAATTAATATTTCACAGACTTATGGACAATCAGTTCTAAAGGGTAAAATGATTCAGGAAAGGGGAAGAAAATAGAAAGATTTTGCTTGATATCTAAAGTTGTCTGTGATTCAAACTCTGTGTCTGTTCTGTCCAATGAAACCTTCAAATTCCTTCCTTTCATCTTTGCAGTAACCTTGGAGAAAGGAATTATCTGACTCATGCTATGGTTTAGAAGAAAATTTTATAGTGATTTCTAAAGGATTACTTAGTCTAAATATTAATCAGATACATAGGATCATATAATACAAGGGAACGTAGTTTCTTCTTACAAACACAGCTGATGAAGGGAGGTAGGAAGAAGATGCAAGGATCCTGTTTCCTTTTTATTTATTTTCCAGTCTATTGTCCCATAGGTCTAGCCCCACATCACTCAGACGAGCACAGTAGATTGGTATCCACTCCTAAAGCGCAGGAAGAACAAGGGCTTCACCAGCAAGAAACAGACCAATGCAGAGGGAAAGGTTGCTGCTTAGTCTTAAATGGTCTCTCTAAGTGCTGCAAAGCTTTGTTATTCAAAGTCTGTTGCATAATTCAGGACTCTTCTCCTTACATAAGTTTCTAAAGCAGGGAAGCAGCTGGATTTCTGAATTCATCTCATTGAGTTAATCCACTCATGCTTCAGCTCTTACTAGAGAGGTGACTGAACTCAGATGAGATGCTTTCGATCCCTGGTTATCATTGAGGATGTTTCTTCTAGACACCATGATGTGAGATCTGAAGGGTCTCTTTATCCATTCTAGACTGCATGTTTTGATACTTCAGAACCCAGACTCTGATTTTTCTCCAGGTTTAGAGTTCTGTAATTGAATCTGTATCCTCAAATAAATAAGATTCCAGTACTGCTGTGTGCCTTCATAACTCTCTGTTCTCATAAAGAGGTACTGAGCCCCACTCCAACAGTCTTTTTAAAGAGAAACCAAAATATTTATGAGTCAAATGCCTCATCCTCTTAGCTCTTATCAAATGCAGTTATTCCCTCTTCATCAATCCCTATTTTCCTTCCACAGCAATTTAATTAAGTCTTTTTTTTGTTGTTGTTTCTTCCTAATCTTGGAGCCCTTTCTAGTTTTTATTTTACTGTTATTAATTTACTATTTTTTTATTACTGTAATTACATCTTATTTTTATCTGTCTTATTTGCAGTAGTTCCTTAGCTCCAGGTTTTCAAGCCAAATTCTTTTCTAAATGTCATTCCTCTTTCTACTCGAAGATTTAACCCTAGCTGCTTCCATTAGTAAGAGCTTCCTGCAGAGAAGCTCCTCCCTAAGTCAGAAGCTGTCGAGGCAGTTGTTTGCATAGAACTCATACATGGAAACAAGTCTGAGGCTATATTTGTCTTCTGCAGAAGTTATAACTAAAGCAAGAGAGTACAAAAAGCATCACTCTTCAAATAGATCAAACGATCAATAAACCCCACACAGATGGCATGCAGCAAGCATTCTGCTCAAGGAGATACTGCTTCAGGAAAATGGCTTCCTCATAGTTAAACAGAAGAGGGTAGCCTGTGGAAGCAGGAATGGCCAGGCAACTAGCTGGTCCTCTGTACATTCCTGCACAGCAGGTGAAACAGGGCTGTGCTTGATGTTCTTTTACCAATTTCAGTCATACCACTCTGCTGTGAGTGCTCCAGGTTGAGAGACGGAGCCTCTCTGGAGAAAAAGGATGTTTCTTACCAAGCACTGCAGAGACATGTACTGGTTGAGTTTTTATGTTGAAGTCACACTGTGCTTGGGGCATTTAAGAGAAGGGGGTTTCAGATGGAAAGAAAGAACATTTCCTATGGATACTCTCCAATCAAAACAACTCTATGATTCTATTGCCTTGTGTCAGACTTAAAATGAGACATGTTGGCTGTTATTGATTTCCTTAAGCTTGAGCTTTGTGTTCAGGTTCTCATAATCATTGAGTCTTCAGTGCCTCTCTAGCTGTAAACATTTTCAAGTATTTGTCTCTAAGGATGCATGTCTGGGACCTGCTACTGTCCAGCATTAAACAGTCACTTTTAATTTAGGGGAAAACATTTATTCCTGACCTTGTAATTTCTATGCACGCAGAATTCTGTGGTCTAGATATTAAGGAGGCTGTTGCATTTTATTTAGACTGAACTGAGGCTTCCTATGTGCCTGAGAATCCCAATCTCCATGGATAAGAAACTTGAGTGCTTCTGAAGTAATCGTTAGAAAGAAGACTGAAGGATTGTGCTCCACAGCTTCCTGGAAACAGATGAAAGTTTCCCCTCCATCAGTGTTGTGTTAATCATGATTCTAAGGTGCTAGTGGTTAGTATGTGTTCAGTTACTGCCAGAGCTAGCCGGAACTTTTTATTTAATATCCTAAGTGACCCTTTTGATTTCAAAATGGATTATTCATTCCATTTCCTCGATAAATTCAGTTCAGCTTTTGTATTAATCCTAACCTTTCATAGTTCTTTCTTTATTCCAAACTTGTCTCCATTGGTGGATTTTGGTGCAGGTCTCCAGACTGTGCCTCCAGACTGGGGTGTGTGGGGGGTGGGGGTGNATCTATTCCAGTGCCTAGCCACTCTTTCAGCGAAGGCATTTTTCCTAATATCCAATCTAAACCTCTCCTGGCATAATTTCAAGGCATTTTGTCTCATTCTATCACCTGATACTAGGGAGAAGAGACCAAGCCCCACCTCACTGCAACTTCCTTTCAGAGAACTGTAAAGCCACAAGGTTTCCCCTTAGCCTCCTCTTCTCCAGACTAACCAACCCCAGTTCACTCAGCCACTTCTCATAATACTTATTAATTAATAGTAGTAGTAGTAATAATAATAATACTTTCCCCCCCCCGTTTATCTGTCAGTTGCCTACATGGTGATCTTCCTATTTTTCTTCCCTGAGGCTCATCGGATTCACACAATTCAATTCCTCTACTTTGAGTTTTAGCCAACTTTTTATCTGTAAGAAATAACAAAATGCTATTTGTAAGGAGTAGCAAATCATTATTAACAAATAGTGTTGCCTTTAAAAAATGGCTCTTCGAACAATCCCAGATGAAGGCACCGTGGTTGAGTCTCAGCAGCTGGCTGGAAGGGTTGGGTTCAGCTGGCTGGTGATGTCTCTGCGTGGTGTACCTCCAGTGGTGCACGTCTCTGTGTGTTGGCACAGTGTGAGACAGAAGTGAGCGACACTCCCCTGTTGCAAAGTCACTCTTTCCTCCTCCCTTTCCTGTCGTATTAGCAGTACTCTAAGCAGAAAGACTTGAAACTACAAAGTGTGCTTTTAAAATCAGTTTTAACTGAAACTGCAGCCTCTAATGATGATTTTTTTAGGTATTACATGTCACTACAAGGCATCTGAGAACATTTCTCAACCTTCAACAGCAATCTTCCTCTAAAGATAAACTCCTTCTGCGTGTAGCCTTGAAGTAATTCAGAACTGCCTGGCTTTATTATGCTCACTGGGGGGATAATTGCCGTTCGTATTTAACTGTTTTCACACACAAATTCTTGCTGGAAGCTCAGCCTCAGTTGCATCAAGTGCAGTTTTATACAGGAATGATTGCAGACTTGTACCTCAAAATGTAGTCTACCTTGAGAACCAGAGAAACTTTAGAACAGTTTAAGACATCTATTCATGACCTGTCTATGGTATAGAATCATAGAATAGGACCTGAGTTGGAAGGGACCTTAAAGATCATTTAGTTCCAAACCCCACGCTATGGACAGCAACACCTCCCACTAAGTGACCAGGTTGCTCAAAGCCTTTCCTTTTGGAAACCACCATTTTTATTAATCATTATGAAAAATAAGCTCTTTAATAGAAAAGTGTTTCTTAGGAAGGACAAGTAACTACTGGAGAGAGTCCAGCAGAGGGCCATGAGGATGCCGAGGGGACTGGAGGAGAGGCTGAGACACCTGGGGCTGCTTAGCCTGGAGAAGAGTAGACTGAGAAGGAATCTTCTCAATGCTCGTCAATAGATAGCTAAAGGGTGGAGGTCATGAGGATGCAGCTGGACTCTTTTCAGTGGTGGACAGTGATAGGACAAGAGGCAATGGGTACAAACTGGAACCCAGGAGGTTTGAAGATGTGACCCTTACTGCTGGCAGAGATAAAACCTTACTCTTCTTGCTTGTGTCCCCTTCAGTGTCCTGGCCAGCAATGCCACGCAGGATGCTTTGCACAGCAAAACTCCTTTCTAGCGCCTTACCTCCAGACACCAACGCACAACTGATATTTTTAGTACTCCTTCCATCACCGTTTCTGGCCGTTTTGTTTGTGATCTAGTGACAAAGCCACCTCTGGGGCAGGGACGGAGGTGAGGGAGTTGCAGCCATGCCAGGATTTGGGTTTAGCCTGTAGAGGGAGCGCGCTGATCCCGCTTAGTGCCACAGCAATCCGTGTGACACCCAGCAGAGACTGGCGCTCATCTTAGGCAACAAACCCTTCTGTCTACCCTTCAGAGACGGAACTTGCCTCTCTCTTCTCTCTGAATCGGGCGATAGGTGTTCAATCAGCATTCAGATTTATGCTTCAGATGCTCATGAAAGAGGATGCTCTCCTTCATGTGCCTTGTCACCGCTGATGCTTGCATGTGGGTTGCTTTTTACTAAATATTTTTCGAGTCATTTTCTTAAAATATTAACACAAACAGGCTCCAAATCTGTGGAAATACTGGTCAGAAGAATAAAGAGATTTGCAGTATAAGGTTTTATTTTGCCCTTTGACTTCCTTTATAAATGCTTTTTGGTTTTTTCCTTTTTTTTTTTTTTTCCCCTCCCCTTTAATGTGAAAGGTGTCTTCAGGAACATAGCTTATCATTTCCCTGTGATATATGTGTGCTTTAGAATGTAGCCTAAATTTGCTCAGAGAAAATCACAGTCAGGATCCAGTAATACAGCTGCATTCAAGAGAGAATAAAAGGCTTGTATTACTCCATCTGATTCGAAACAATAGCTTAATTGGGCAGGAAAATGTAGTTATCAGATGATAAAGATATGAAGTCAAGGGCAAGATATGCCTGAGAACAAGCATTTTCCTGCCTAAAATTAGGCAAAGTTAATAGGTTAAATTTTGTTTATTGAATAAGAGAACCCCAAGTTGATTGATATAGTAATTTCAGTGTTTGCTATGGCAAATATTTAGCTCATTATCAGTTTTAATAGCGTTTTGCAGAACAAGCCTTTTCTTGACATGCAGAAAATACTATTAAATTTCCCTGCATAGATACATTGTTATGACATGCAATAACTACTTGAATATAAAGGGGATTAATAATTTAAAAGGTGTTAACAAATTAGGGCCATCATTAAAAATAGACTTTGAACCATTTTGTAGAAAAATCAGATTGAGGTAATGCTCTGCTCTTATGATAAAGAATTACAGCATTAATTCTGCAAAGTGAACTTATTGCTCCTATTCGTCTCCAAAACCCTGGAGCATTAAAAGACAGGAAGAATGAAATGATCACTGCATTTTTTTTTTTTTTTTTAAGGCACAACAGCTCTAATATTTCCATCACAGTTTCACAGCTCAGCCTGCATGGTTGTGCTGGAGGAAAAAGCCCATAAACGTCATCCTTCCCTTTGTTTTGCTTTTGCTGCTCTTATGAAATCGGGTCGGATTTTTTTTCCAGACAGTTCATATTAATATACTGAGAATTTTGCTTGTACAGCATCTGTGCAGAGCATAAGGCAAACATTTCCTCAGTATAGAAGCTGTTCTGGTCTTGATTTTTTTCAATGCAGTCCTCAGGTTTTGTAATCCTTTCGTGTTTTGTTTTATCCTTTCTTGCAACAATTGATGACGAGAAGTGTTTCAAGGTTGAATTCTTGTTGACTGGCAAATTATTAATTTCTTTCCTTTCCAATCTGAGATCACTTTGGAAGCCTTTTTCTTCACTACTTCATACTGCATCCATGAAACATGGAAGGGGAAAAAAATGGATCCTTTTTTTTTTTTTAAGTGTAAATGTATTAGGCAATTTATTTGTGATTCTTACTCACACGAGTAATCCCTGCCCCTATGAATAGTTTCACTTCAATTAGGGTCAGGAGTGGATCTTTATTCTAGAAATAGTTCAGTTGAAAGATTTAAACAAGCTTTAAAAGGCTACGCTTTTATTTGGTCTCCATACCTCCTCTTATTTTCTCTCAGATGTACTTTGGGGAAGGAAAAAAAATAATTTCTGAGATTTAAGTAATACATTTCACATTTGAAGGACAGAGATAACAGGAGCTCTTTCAGGCCCTGATGGTAGCAGAATATTTGTCCTCTTATTCTATCTCACCATGGCAGTCATCTCCCTTCATAACATTTCCATCTCATCCCCCTTTCTGAGTTTTCCCTCCCCTTCTCCTTGCACTTCTTGAGACCACAGAACCCAGATGGTGCCCTCAGTGTTGCCAGGCCCTGGGGGAACTGTTCCTGTTACAGCCACCTCTCAGTGGCTGTACTGAGAAACATGCCAAAAGTCCAGTGCTGAGATATGTTTAATTTTGATACCATTTCCTTCCAGTGAATTTGTCTGTCAGCATCAATTCTAATTCCTAAACTCCAGTCTCCAATATTGGCAGCACTGCAGTATCGAGTTTAAATAAAAAAATGAGTATCCAGTCACCTAGTTGTGATTTTTAGCAGAGTCAGATGTTGTTAAAGCACCAATCAATAAACAGTTAAAGCATTGTTTATATAGCTCCTCTATTCCTGCTAATACTGAAAAATTCATAGCACCATGACATTTTTCAGGCAGAAGTGCACATGTTGGTGCAGACAAAAAAGAACATCTCCTTTTATGTACCAATATATGGTGCTGGATTTTATTTTTTAAATCACACGGGATGAAATGTGATGGAGAAAGTAGAACATGTAGCAGAGGAGAAATTATTCATGTTCTGATAAGGTATAAAAGAAGAGTAACTGTGGAAGAGGTACAGTTAGCAAGGCACAGGGAGGATTACAAACTATTAGTAGGTTATTAGCCAGAGGAAGATCAAGGGGGGTATTAGTCTGCTACACAACAGAGGAGAGAAACTCTTAATAGATGACCTAGGGGAGGCCAGTGTGCTTTAATGCTTTTTTTGCTTTAATCTTCACTGAAAAGGTCAGCTGGGATCATGTGGCAAACAGAGTTTATATCTACCACCAAAAAAATAGCAGGATCCAAGGCTGGAACAGGAGAAGGCAGGCTAGAGAGTACTTAGAGGAGTTGGATCTTCCAATCAGGTGATCCTCAAAAATCCTACTACACTTTTAGACTCCTGAGGTCATTAGCCGTTCTTGAAAACTCAGGGAGGTCAAATCAGGTTCCAGAGTCGTGCCCAAAGACAAACCCAATGCCTGCCTTCAGAAAGGGAAAGAGGAGGAGCTGCCAAGGAATTTCAGACAGATCCACCTAAGATCCTCTCTCGGAAAAATATCAGAACATACATCAGATGGAAATGGTTGTGTGACAGACAGAAGGAAATGAGGGATAAACAAAATGGATTTGCCAAAACTAATCGTGTCAAGCCAAAATAATTAAGGGGGCAGCAGGACTTCCAGGTGTGATATAAGACTCTCTGAAGCTATTGGCCTAGTACTATACACAGCATTTATTAACAGGTAAAGAAGTATGGTCAGCATGAACCCAGTATCAAGTGAGTAAGCAATGATTATTAAACAATCCTGACTACTAAAAGCTGTCAGTTGGTGTTGTTAGAAATGGAAGCCTGTACTTCTACAGAGGTCTGAGTCTTTACTGTCTTATATTTTCATCCCTTATCTGGAGACTGGAATGGAGACTGGGCTTATTACATCTGCAGATGACACAAACTAGCAACAGGTTCATGACACTGCAGTTCAAAAGGATCTTGACAAATTGAGAAGCACATGTAGTGGTCTTGGCACTGGCGGGTATGTGAGAGTATTTATAATCAAGAATAATCAAGCACATAGTTACAAAAAGGGAGCAAGTACCAGTTCTGCAGAGCTGGGGAGGGAATGTAGACTTGCAGTAAATCATAAGCTGAAGTCAAATCAACAGTGCTAAGCTGTTGTGAAAACAGCAAACATCTTACTAAAGTGTTAAAATTGTTGACTCATGAAGGAATCCTTCTGGTCTACTCCACACTGAGAAGGTCTCGCCTTGGTATTGTAGCAGCTCTGGGTAGCTCTATGAGATATGCAAATGAGCTGGAGGAAGTTCAGAAAGGCTGAAAAGGAGCCAAAAATCATGACTGAACAAAAAGATTAATTTAACAGCAGATTTTTGGGCTTCTGTGTCTAGAGGAGACACCAGAACAGGTTTGAGACATGGCAGATATGGAAAGGGGGAGAAAATAAGTAATGATCTTTTTGTCCATGACAGGTTGAACTAAAAGCAGTGGGCCAGAAAAAATACAATTATTAAATATTTTCTATGCCTTTTGACCTCTAGAAATTACAAATATTTATAGATTTGAAATTCAGAACTACTTGAAAAATTAGTTGAGAACAATGTGGTTGAACTGTACCAGTTCCCTACAAGTGTTTAAACTATTTGACTGCTTACATTTTGGAGGAAGAAGGAGGGGAGAACAGGGCTGTAGAATGATGGGAGTCAGCTCAGAGTCTGACTTAATAAATGTGACAATCAAATATGAGGATTTTTGGAAGCAGAGCTAAGCGATGCTAGCCCGAAGGCTGAACTTCATGTCAAAGAGGGTGTTCATGCAAAGTAAAACAGTGTACCTAGTAAGCCAGAGAAATATCATCTTTGGAGGAAAAAATCTCCAAAGATTTTATGCCACTTTTAACAGACAACAACAAAAAAGCCCTCGCTGCACCTCGGGATATGATCAGTCTTTTTGAACTGAATTTGCTCAGTGCTTTTTATTTTTGTTGTTGTTCTTCAGTGCTGTCTGCAAGCATTCCCTGTCTCAGCCACAAGGCTCAGAGTTTGGCAGTTTTATTTCTTTGTTATATTTTCATCATGTGAGATAAAAAGTCACGGATGAGTGATATAATGGAAACAAATGTTACCTGTGTCTGAGCAGGAGGAAGAAAGCCCTCAGCTGCACTGGATCCATGCACTTATTCTTTCATAAAACTGTTTGAATTTTTCTTAAAAGGATAGGTGAGGGTTTTTTTATTATTATTTTTCTTCTCTGCTCAGCCAAACTGCCTCTGTAGCAGATGTGAAGTTCAGCAGCCACCTCAGGAATCTCATTTCTCAGCATAGCTGAGGTTGAGGCTGTTGTAGGCACAGCGCGTTCAGGCTCTGCAGGAGGGGATGAAGGCTGCATCGCTCTGGAGTAGCCCCTGGAGGTTAGCTCAGAGCAGCAGCACAGCTTTGGAGGAAGCTGTCAGCCCTCTGGGCTACAGGGATGTGCTGGTTTTAATAAGTACATTGCACAAGACAGTATCTAGGAGTCAAACAGTGTTTTCTCACAAAAAAAGTCTTTTTCAAAACCCTGATTAAGAACTGTGAAGCTGCATGGCTAATTTCTGGTGACTGCAATGGGCTCGAAACAGCAGCCAGTCCTAGATGCTTGCAGTGTGAGCAGAACCTAAAGCAAGCATGGGCAGCATGAGCAGCTTGCCTCATCCCTTGCTCAGAAATTGGAAATCAAGCTCTAGTTGTTTCTACCACTTGTAAAGGAGTTAGTCAGAGATGTGAGGATAATTTATTCCTATTCAACAGCAGCTCTTCAGCTAAATAATAATTAATTTGATTAGTCAGCACAGTTTGGAGGGCGAGGAATTGACAGGAGCATAAAAGTGATAGGGACTATCGAGTATGCAGTCTATCAAGAAGTGTGTCATCTGACATTGCCATATAGAAGGCAACAAATTGCTTTTCAGAATGTGGAGTGCAGCAGGTTTTGAAGCTCTTATATGAAGGGGGGGTGGGGATGGAAGCAGGCGCTCCAGAGAAGAGAACCAGGGTGTGATCAGGCCTTCTTGTGACAAGCTGGGGGGTGGCACAGCACAGCTGGCTCAAAGGGAAGCTGGGCAGGGAGAAATTTAATGAAGTTCACAGGGCAAGTGTAGAGTCATGCAGCTGGGAAAGAACAATCCCATGTATTAGTACAGGTTGGGGGTTGACCTGCTGGAGAGCAGAGAAGGGGAGAGGGACTTGGGAGTCCTGGTGGATGGAAGGAGGACAATGAACCAGCAATGTGCTCTTGTGACTAAAACAGCCAATGCCATTCTGGGGTGTATTAGAAGGGCTGTGGTTAGTAGGTCGAGGGAGGTTCTCCTTCCCCTCTACTCTGCCCTGGTGAGGCCTCATCTGGAGTATTTTGTCCAGTTCTGGGACCCCCAGCTCAAGAAGGACAGGAGCAGCTTGAGAGAGTCCAGCCCAGAGCCACAAAAATGATTAAGGAAGTTGAATATTTTCCTTATGAGGAGAGCCTGAGGGAGCTGGGGCTTTTTAGCTTGGAGAGGAGACTAAGGGGTGACCTCATTAATGTTTATAAATATGTAAGGGGTGAGTGTCAGAAGGATGGAGCCAACCTCCTCTTGGTGATGCCCAGTGACAGGACAAGGGGCAATGGGTGGGAGTTTCCATGTGAAGCTGAGGAAGAATTTTTTCACTGTGAGCGTGACAGAGCACTGGAACAGGCTGCCCAGGGAGGTTGTGGAGTCTCCCTCTCTGGAGATATTCAAGAACTGTCCAGATGCATTTCAGTGTGATCCTGCCCTGGCAGGAGGGCTGGACCAGATGATCTTTCAAGGTCCCTTCCAGCCCCTGACATTCTATGATTCTATAACTTGTACTTCAATACTTGCTTTAGTATTTGATGGTAGCAAACACTTCACACAGCTCATGCATTTTCAACCGTAGCTACTTACATAATTAGTTACTGGAAGGTATTTTTCTGTTGCACACAGTGAGTAAACACATCAAAAAGTTACTCAAAAAATAAGACCAAACATCATGTTATCAATATGTTAAGCAGAGCTCACGTTCACAGCCAGCAGCTGAGCAAGATAGCAGACAATACTTTAAAGGTGACGTGGCCTGACAGAGAGTCCCATGTATTTTCTTTTCCAACTTTTCCATTATTATAAAATCTTGATTTATTGACCTGCTCACTCAAAAAAACGTAATCAGAAAGTCCTGCAGGACATCACTGATAAACTGGTCTGAAGTGAGCCTGCAGGATCACCTGGCTTTTTGTTCCCAAAGAAAAGTGCCTGCCTGAAGTGAAGGAGGAGGTTCTGACTGTCCTGAAGTTATTACGAGTGGGAGAGACATACGTGGTAGTGATGAACAGAGATCAGAGAGACCAGAAGATCAAGGGGAAGGAGAAAGGTGAATTAAGAGATCAAAGATTGTAGAGGGAGACTTGGCTTTGTCTTCTCTGCCAAAAGGAAGGTGTGTTATTTGTAGTGGAAAAAAGAGCAGGAGCTGCAGAAGGCACCAAACCCCCTGTAGCTTTTACTGGGATGTAGCTGAGCAAAGTCAACTGCAGAAGTGAACTGTAATAACTCTGTCCCTCGTTGTCTTTTTTACTTAACAGATAACTTCTAATGAATGAAGAGTGAAGAAATTCCTCTGAGTTTATCTCTTTTATTTCTCTGAACGCTCTTTTGAGGGGGAAAGCCTAACAATGAAGAGCAGTCTTACATGGACTTAAATGATTCAGTCTGTTCTTTCAGACACAACAGGAAGGACATGGTTCAGCACCAGACTTGGTAGAACTAGCTAATGGTTGGGCTCAATGATCTTAATGGTCTTTCCCAACCAAAATGATTCTATGATTCTGTAACTCAGATTATCAGAAAAGAACAAAGGGAGAGGATAAGACACTGAGGATTGTGCAGTGTGAGACAGTAATTTATCACAGTATCGCCAAGGTTGGAAGAGACCTCAAAGATCATCAAGTCCAACCCATTACCACAGACCTCGAGACTAGACCATGGCACCAAGTGCCACGTCCAAACGTGCCTTGAACACCTCCAGGGACAGTGATTCCACCACCTCCCTGGGCAGCCCATTCCAGTGGGGAATGACTCTCTCAGTGAAGAACTTTCTCCTCACCTCCAGCCTAAACTTCCCCTGGCACAGCTTGAGACTGTGTCCTCTTGTTCTGGTGCTGGTTGCCTGAGAGAAGAAAGCAACCTCCTGCTGGCCACAACCACCCTTCAGGTAGTTGTAGACAGCAAGAAGGTCTCCCCTGAGCCTCCTCTTCACCAGGCTAAACAATCCCAGCTCCCTCAGCCTCTCCTCATAGGGCTTGTGCTCGAGGCCTCTCACCAGCCTCGTTGCCCTTCTCTGGACACGCTCAAGCACCTCAATGTCCTTCTTAAATTGAGGGGCCCAGAACTGGACACAGTACTCAAGGTGTGGCCTAACCAGTGCAGAGTACAGGGGGAGAATGACCTCCCTGCTCCTGCTGGCCACACTATTCCTGATGCAGGCCAGGATGCCATTGGCCTTCTTGGCCACCTGGGCACACTGCTGGCTCATGTTTAGGCGGGTGTCAATCAGCACCCCCAGATCCCTTTCTGTTTGGCTGCTCTCCAGCCACTCCGACCCCAGCCTGTAGCTCTGCATGGGGTTGTTGTGGCCAAAGTGCAGCCCCCAGCACTTGGATTTGTTGAAAGCCATCCCCTTGGACTCTGCCCATCTGTCCAGGCACTCGAGGTCCTGCTGCAGAGCCCTTCTGCCCTCCAACCCACCAACATCTGCCCCCAGCTTGGTGTCATCTGCAAACTTGCTGATGACTGACCCTATGCCCTCATGCAGATTATCAGTGAAGATGTTAAAGAGGATGGGGCCCAGTACTGATCCCTGGGGGACACCGCTAGTGAGCGGCCTCCAGCTGGATGTGGCACCATTTATTTCCCTCTTCATCACCAATTTGCTTTGTAATTGTTGAAAAGCCTGTTTTCCTCTCTGATGAGCTTTTTTTCTTAAGTGATCACCAAAAAGCACAGTTATTCATTAATTTTGCTCTTAATCTTTCATTATTCAAGAAAAGAGCTTATTGAAACTTTAGGTCAGATCTCCTTAATATTGGCTATTCATAATTAGGCAGTAAAGAGCCACACCTAAATATTTAAAGCAGTTTGAGATGTTGATTACCCACAACTCTCAATGGAAATAGGCACTTTATTTATAAGAAGCCTAGGGAGAGAATGAAATCTGTGTACTTTTGGAAGCTTTGAAAGAGTGTGTCAGGAAAGTGTCTGTCCAAAATAGTTCAGATTGGGTTAGTGTGTTGGGAAAGTGTCTGTCCAGAATGGTTCAGATTTCAACCAAAAGTGTAAGTATTGTTTCAGGAACTTTTTTTTTTTCCCCATTAGTATTATTATCTTGCACTTCTTGGATTTCAGCCAAAGATATGTGGCATTAAATGCCTAAATGTAATAGAATCATAGAATCAGTCAGGGTTGGAAGGGAACACAAGGATCATCTAGTTCCACCCCCACCGCTCCTACCCTAGATCAGGCTGGCCAGAGCCTCATCCAGCCTGGCCTTAACCACCTCCAGGGTTGGGGCCTCAACCACCTCCCTGGGCAACCCATTCCAGGGTCTCACCACTCTCATGGTGAAGAACTTCCTCCTCACATCCATTCTGAATCTCCCCACCTCCAGCTTTGCTCCATTCCCTCTAGTCCTGTCACTAACTGATAGCCTAAAAAGTCCCTCCCCAGCTTTTTTGTAGGCCCCCTTCAGATATTGGAAGGTCACCTCAGAGCCTCCTCTTCTCCAGACTGAACAGACCCAGTTCTTTCTGTCTTCATAGCAGAGGTGCTCCAGCCCTCTGATCATCCTTGTGGCCCTTCTCTGGACACACTCCAGCATGTCCACATTCCACTCGTCCCAGGGGCTCCAGAACTGGATGCAGTACTGCAGGTGGGGTCTCACCAGAGCAGAGGGGGAGAATTACCTCCCTCACCCTGCTGCCCACACTGCTCCTGATGCAAGACACTTCCTACAAGTTGTAGCTTTTATATGGTTTCTGACAGAAAATTAGCTGAGGCTGAGAAAAGCTGTCTGCAGTTTCTCCCGTCTCATCGGTAGTAGGTAAGGCTTTGTCAGAAAGCCTTGAGTAAAGAAGAATGTGTGAGAGAGTGCACTCATTCTGGGTCATACCACAGAATGGTGGGGTTGGAAGGGACCTCTCGAGATCACCTAATCCAACTTCCCTGCTAACACAGGCACACCTGGATCAGATTACACACGAACATGTCCAAGTGTGTTTTGAAAGTCTCCAGAGAAGGGGACTCTACAACCTCTCTGGGAAGCCTGGTGGAGGGCTCCAGCACTCTCACAGGAAAGAGTTTTCTCCCAAAGTTCAAGTGAAACCTCCTTGTCCTGTTACTGGGCACCACCGCAAAGAACCCAGCTGCATTCTCTTGAACCCCTTTAGCTACTGATCAGCACTGATCAGATTCCCTCTCAGGCTCCTGTCCAGGCTAAAGAACCCCAGGTCTCTCAGCCTCCTCTCGTCAAAGAGATGCTCCAGTCCCCACATCATCTTCACAGCCCTCCACGGGACTCCCCCTGCCCCTCTTGAACTGGGGAGCCCAGAACTGGGTTCAATACTCCAGATGCAGCCAGGGCCATGTAAAGGGGGAGGAGAACCTCCCTCAGCCTACTGGCCACACTCTCCTAAATCCACCCCAGGAGACCGCTGCCTTCTTGGCCATGAGGGCACATTGCTAGCTCATGGTGAACTTGTTCACCAGCACTCTCAGGTCCTTCTCTGCAGAGCTGCTTTCCAGCAGGCCACCCCCTCATCTGTACTGGTACAGAAGGTTGGTTATCCCACGTGCAGGACTCTGCAATTGCCCTTCCAGAACTTCATGGGATTCCCCTCTACCCAACTCTCCAGCCTGCCCAGGCCTTGTAGGATAGCAGCACAGCCTGATGGGACATCAACCACTTCTCCCAGTTTGCTATCACCAGCACCCTTGCTGATACCCTCTTTCATTTATCATACGTGTGTCTGCAATTCTGAATTTGCACAATGCAAGTACCTGCATGGTTGGAGGTCCACCAAGAGCAGAATTTCTTATGCATAAGTTCAGTTGGAAACAGTTGCTTCTGTTTGGTGAATTGTTTTCATTCCATTACATTCCCATCTACAAACACGTGCTGGAAGCTAATGTATCTACCACCAGGGTCTGGTTGCTTTCTAGAGAGTGTAGTATATCATTCTCATTTCCAGTACCTCAAAATGATTAAGAGAAAAAATGTCTCACCCCTGAAGTTGCAAAGTAACAGTCCCACAGCCAGACTGTAATCACTTTATTATCTGCTCTTCAGGATAGAGCTTGGAGTAGTATCCCCTTAAATTCATGGGAAAAGAATATATATATATATATATATATATATATGTATTTTTTTTTTTTAATAGAGTCAATTTTCCTCTAGGATTATGTGTTTAACAGATGTCTACTGTATACCTTATCTAGGGAGTTGATTCTTTGTTTAGTATAAGTAGGGCTGGGATCAGAGGAAAGGAGCAGGCTAGCCTCCTTTGCTGTCTGCAGACTAGATTGCCTTAAGAGACATTGAGACCAGTAGAGAAAAAAGAAATTACACTGATCCAATAGATAGACTGCTGAGAGGTTTCTATTATATTCCTACCTCAGACATTGTACCACCATTAAATTCACACTTTCAAGCCCTGGGAATCAGGTCAGCATGACAGAGAAGTTTGGCTAAAATGAATCTTCTATATTAGTTTTTGTGAAAATGATTAAGCTCTGCAGGTTTGAGATCAGAACTATTTTTCAAGCAGTCATTGTTTCAAAGCTAGGCAAATAAACCCTAATATAAAAGAGAAAATGATAGGGAGCCAGACAAAGACAGAATTGAGTAGCAGAGTAAACAAACTACCTAAATACCTGATCTCAAGTAGAAAACAATACCAAGACATTTATTTGGCACTGTTAAAAATCAGCTGGCAGGCAATTTCTTGTTTTTTTAACAGTATTTTAAGTAGACTGCCCATCAAATAAGCATAATTATAATCAAAATTCTCACAACGTTCTCAAAATTCCTAAAGGCAATCAGCTCCACTCGAATTAGTAACTTGGATAAATCACCATTAATTAGCTAATAAAAGCCAGCAGGTGGTTTTGAGCCCAGAGAGATTCCCTGGTTATTTAAATTATGTATACTGTACTACACCAAAGATAGAGGAAGTGAAAGGGGAACAACAGGCACAAGGCTGGTTGAAAAAAGAGCCAACATTTAGGGATGATGCTCAACTAAGGTCTCCTCCGACTCCCACATCCTACCCAGAGGAGTACAAGGCAGCTTTGACCCTCAGCTCAGCCAGGAACTGTGCAGAACATTCCTGGATTGTACTATTTCAGCAGTGAAATACATGCAGAAAACATTCCTGCATTGGAAGCTTGCTCAAATCGGCTTCTAAAGATACTGAGGCTGCTAGAGGATGGACGTGGCAGCAACTGTGTTTTATAGAGATGCAACATTGAAGCCACAAGGAGAGCCCCATCAGCAGACACAGTAAGCCCAAAAGCAGGAGGTGATTCTTTTTTGTGAGCTTATGGTAGGCACTTCCTATAAATAAATAAAACTGAACTGACATCAAGTCCCATGACCAATGCAGACATGCTCAGCTGTGAACAACCACTTAGGAACCAAACTGAGCAGCTTTACATAGAGTTATAGAATTGTTCCAGTTGGAAAAGACCTCTAAGCTCATCAAGTCCATTAACCCAGTACCACCATGCCCACTAGACCATGTCCCAAAGTGCCACATCTACCATACCTTTTGAATGTCTCCAGGGATGGTGACTCGACCACTGCTCCCTGGGCAGCCTGTTCCAATGCCTGACCACTCTTGCAGTAAAGAAACTTTTCCTCATATCCAATCAAAACCTCCAAACATCAGTACAGCAGAAGAAAATTAGGCTTTTTGGAAGTACTGGCACCAATAACTTCATGAGATCTAGAGATTCCCACCCAAGTCTGCATGCAAATCCATTGACTGGCAACAACTTCTATGTGCATGGTGCATCCTAAAGAGTGCCATAAAAAATTGATGGAGATTGCTACCACCCATAGGATTTATGCTTGCTGGTCATGCAGAATGGAGGCTCAGCTATATTTTCCAGTCTTTTGATTGAAGATAATGACATTGTATGGGAGGAAACAGCAGGATCAATACAGATACTTGTGCTTGTCCCAGTGATAGCATCTCTGAAGGTCTGCACTAAGATGCAGTAACAGTGCTTTAAAGGATGAAAGAGCCTGCCAGGTTTTACTGAATGATGTGCAGGTCTGGCAGAAATATTCATTCCCAGTGCATGCTCTTGGATCATCTATGCTTTTCACAATAATCAACTCAGTATAATGATCTGTTTATGAAGAAATAAGATTACACATCACATTGTATTACCACCTCTGTGTCTGGCATTCATTGCTGGCATCTACTTTGTGATGGGTGATGTCTTTTGATAGATTTAGTTTCATACATTTGATTTGGTTTTTTTTAATTGTAAATGCTAGGTGTATTCTAAATATATTATCCAAGTATTAGTTAGAATTTCCATTATGACATTATAAATTAGACAGAAAGTCTATTCTCCCTAGCAACAAGTGACAGTATGAGAGGAAGTGGCCTTGAGTTCCACCAGGGCAGAGTTAGGTTGGATATTAGAAGAAACTTCTTGGTTGAAAGAGTTCTCAAAGACTGGAACAGGCTCCCCAACAGGTAGTTGAATCTCCATCCCTGGAGGTGTTTAATAGAACTAGACATGTGGTGCTGAGGGACATGGTTTAGCACCAGCCTTGGTAGAATGAGATGATAGTTGGACTTGATGACCTCAAAGGTCTTTTCCAGCTGAATGATTCTATGATTCTGTGAACAATGTAGCAAGAAGCTTTTTTCCTTTGCCATACTCTAACCCTAGCCCTGAAGTCCTTATTATTGTACTTAAGAACCCTGTACCTGCCTAAGTCCTCCCCATTTCCACAATAAACACTTAGGAATTTGGCTTATCCTGTATAAAGAGGGAGTCAGGGTGGTTGTTGAGTTATCTGAACTGGGTTTGAGTGATTTGAAGAAGCTGCATGACACATTGCAGACCACCCTGCAGTCTTCACAGCAGCATTTCTACTGGAAACACTGTTCTGTGGCCTCTTTCCCATGGCCTCACAGGCTCATTCCTCAGTGGGTTACAGCCCCTCACAGTAGAGAACCATGCAGAATCACTTGGGCTACTAAATCCTTGAAGATCAGTGATTCCAACCATGATTTAACTCTAGATGTGTGATGATTGAAAGTGTGAAGCTAGATGCACATTGTCAACATTTCTAGCTGTTGGTAGAGATTCAGGCAGAGAATGAGGCAGACTAAAGCTTTATTAATTTTCCTGCAGACTTCTTTACCCATCACTCTGCTTCATGATCCTGCCACAGCTGCTTTAGGAATGAGGGAACGTGAGCAAGAGCCTGTGTGTGTGAGCACCTGGGCAGCACAGGCATTTGCCAAATTTGAGGATGATTTGCCTCGTTTTTTTCAGTCTTTGCCTTGACCTTTCACTTTTCCTCTGATAAAAAGAGCTAGAGTGTAAGCAGTGCTTTCAGAATGTGTCTTTATTCAAAAGCAAAATATATACAAATGGTGACAACCATAAATACTTCAGTAGGTAAAATTTATTCCATAAACACACAAAAGCAATATCCCCAGTTCTTAAGAAATGTGTCCTGCATTGTATTTTATACTGCCTTAAAAATTCTTTTTTTTCTGGCCATGGTACAGAAGGATTCAACTGTTCAAGGAGGGGGAAAAAAAAGGCAGACTTGTTGCTCAACACATGCAACAGTGCCCTTTGATATCTTTTTTTGGGGGCTTTGTAATAATACTGTGACTACTGCTGTTCACAAATATTTTATTTATAAAAACTATCTTCCCACAGGGCTGCTGCAGATGATCTGCAAGCTGAAAACCAGCCTGTAAACTCCACTAGCTCTAGGAAATGGTGCTGCTGGTTTTAAGTATCAGTCCTTGGGCTGAGATTTTTAGTAAGGAGTAAGTGTGCTCCCAAATTCAGTACCTAAAGCAAGGGGTCTAGCTCTTGGGCACAGTGTTGAGATGGCAGTTTAATGTCCAGTCTTTGTATGACAATGCTGTGATGCTCTACTGTCGATGGGTTTAAACTGGCAGAGGGGAGATTTAGACTGGATGTTAGAAGGAAGTTCTCTACAGTGAGGGTGGTGAGACACTGGCACAGGTTGCCCAGGGAGGTTGTGGCTGCTCCCTCCCTGGAGGTGTTCAAGGCCAGGTTGGAGGAGGCCTTGAGTAACCTGTACTAGTGGGAGGTGTCCCTGCCTATGGCAGGGGGTTGGAACTAGATGATCCTTGAGGTCCCTTCCAACCTTACCATTCTATGATTAGAAGTGTGGAAAACCTCTAAGCTAGCAGAGCAGGTAGAATCAGTGAGATTTTTGTAAGTGGAAATCTTGCAGAGCAGCACTTACAAACCATCAACTGTTAGTAGCTCTTGAGTGCTATGAATGCTCAGAAAATTTTAGGTTGAATAGAATGAGGTTTAGTAGTCAAAAATATATAGAGAATCATAGAATGGTTTGAGTTGGAAGGGACCTTAAGGATCATCTAGTTCCAAGCCTCTGCCATGAGCAGGGACACTCCCTGCTAGATCAGCTTGCTCAAGGCTCCATCCAGCCTGGCTTTGAACACTTCCAGGCTTGGAGCCTCCACAACTTCCAATCTGTTCTAGTGCCTCACCACCCTCACAGGGAAGAATTTCTTCCTAGTATCTAATCTAAACCAACTCTCAGTCTGAAACTGTTACCCTCACCTCACTGCTCTCCCTGATGAAGTGTCCCTCACCAGCTTTTCTGTAGACCTCCTTTGCACTCTTGAAGTCCTCAGTAAGGTCTCTCCAGAGCCTTCTCTTCTCCAGGCAGAATGACCCCAACTCTTTTAGCCTATCCTCCCAGAAAAAGTATTCCAGTCCCTTGATCATCTTTCTGGCCCTCCTCTGGACTCTAAAATAAGAAATTAAAACCCTGGGGTAGTGTTTAGCAGAGGTAAGTCTGATTTCACACAGGAGACAATTAGAAGAGTTCCTATGTAGGTGTTTTAGGTTAATCCTTCTGTAATCTCCATTATTTGAGATCAGGATTTTTCAACAGTTACTGAAAAAAATGAGTGTGATGAGACAGATCAGAGGTCTGTCTACCCTGGTACCAGCCTAGCAGTGGCTAATAGATTAGGGAAAAAACATAAGAACAGGACATTTGGAAGCAAAATGTTCTCTTCTATGTCTTTAGCAGCCTGCAGCTTTGGGGCTTTCTGAAGCAGCTGAATGTAGAACCCACTGCATTTAGAAAGCTTGTCCAAGAATTTGTTTGGTTCATTTCTCAATGTTGCAGCCAAAACACCTTACTGAACTTCTCAGCTAAAATAAAGCTTCCTTGACTCTGTCTTTAACCCCTTGTTTTGCAGTTTCAGTTGTTGCCTCTCAGCTTCTGCTCCATGAAAATTAGTGAGTTGTCATTTGTGACCCCTCTTCACAGCACTCATGAAAATAGCCATCTCTTTATATCCCACTCTCACTCATCTCTTCTATCAAGCCGAAGCTTGCAATCTCCCCATGCATAAAAGACTCTTTCCCTCATGTGCAGTAATTTGCATTTCTCAACAGTGCATTTTCTCGATGCTTTATTGCCCAATTACAAAACCTTTTTGAAATCCTTTAAAGTTTGAGTTTGATTGCCCTCTGTAACCTTGTATCAGCAGCAGACTTTGTCACTCTTCAGTAACATTCTGTGCTCTTTTCTTAACTGTACAAATTCTACCTTAGAATTCAATCTCCCATTGCATTCACTGCCAATCTGCCTTCCTAGTGCAAACTCAATCCATCTATTCTTACCTATTTTCTACCTTTAACTGGTTATTAACTCAGAGAAGATACCTGAAGCATTCTGGGAATCTAATCAGCTAGGTAATATTCATTGAGATCCTCATGCATTCCTCAAAAGAACAATACTCTCAGGAGACCTCTGCCAAAGCTATTTTGATTTCTTTTCCTCATTATAACATTTTAATTCGCTTATCTCTCATTATAGCCTTTATCAGCATTGTGGCTAATTTTCCTTGTGTGGAAGTCAGGTTTTTACTGCTCTCTCCTCCTATGAAACTTTTTGGAGGATTCAGATCAGATTATTAAAACCACAACCACTATCACAGTGGTTAAAGAGGATTTTTACAAAGTCAGGATTCAGATCAGACCTCAAGCACTAATTCAGCAGCCATACAGCTCACATTGTTTGTCCTTACTTCCACTGAATAGACATTTCCTTAGCAAACACATTGTATGCAAAATAATTAATTAGCATCATCTTCATAAATTTAGTTGTCCATAAGCCAATTCATACCTCTTCAAAATAAATCTCTCACATAATTCAAGTTTCTGTACTACAACTACTTTTAAAATGCCAGTAGCCACAGCCTTTATTTATTTGTAACTCCTCTGTGCGTATGTGTGTGTAATTAAACTTCAGAATAAGTTATAGAAAGTCCTTTGCCTTGTAACAGCATTACTTAAAAGCTCCTGGGGAACTGAGCTGTAAATATTACTCTCTGTGACATGTTTTTCCTATAAAATAGGAAAACCAATTTCATCCTAAACCTACCTTTTCATACAATTATTAATTGTGAAGCTTTTTTGCCATTACAAACAACGATGTAAGTGTAAGTACACCCAAAAGATCAGTCTACACTTTTAATGTAGATGAATTTACTTGCCAATCTCTGAACTAACAACATCCTAGAAGAGCACAGGAGGACTCCTTCTCCTTATCAATAACACATGAAAATGAGACAGGCAGTTGTGCTCCAAGCCTCTTGGTCTGTGCAAGCCACTTGCGTGTGGCTGATATTTGTTACTGTCTGATGTGCTCCTTCCCTTTCTTGGCTGTACCAAAGTGTTATAAAGAAATAAACTCAGTGCTTGTGGAACTTGCCAAGTAAGAGCAACACAATCCCAGCAACAGAAGTGCCCACTTGGGGGAAGGACCCAAACTATGTTAAAAAGTCATTATTGACTTGTTGTGGACACCATCTACTTAGCAAAGCTGAGACATTCATTTTTAGTAGTGTCAAATAGTGATGAGTATTCCATGGGAACATTTCTGTCTGTCCTCTGTATGTTGATAAAAGGATATCTGACCTAGCAGCCTCATAAGCCATTTTGGTTCTGTGTCTTGTCCTGAATTTATACTGTACCAGACCTCTAAGAGTAGCTTCCAATCAGAAATTCCTTGTAGTAAGCCATTGAATGTGCCACCCCCTGCCAACTTACTAAGAAGTGATTTGGGGATAGAAAAGATGTATGCAGGATGAAGATGTTTAGTGTCAGTAAAAAACAGAAGAGAACATTCAGCTGCTGGATGTTAGGAGGAAGTTCTTTCCAGTGAGAGTGGTGAGACACTGGCACAGGTTGCCCAGAGAGGTTGTGGCTGCTCCCTCCCCAGAGGTGTTCAAGGCCAGGTTGGATGAGGCCTTGAGTGACCTGGGCTAGTGGGAGGTGTCCCTGCCTATGGCAGGGGGTTGGAACTGGATGATCTTTGAGGTCCCTTCCAACCTTACCATTCTATGATTCCTTTTTTGAAGAGGTATTGCTCATCTCATCTGCACTAAGGAAGGAGTAAAACCAAACAGAGTTAAATACCAATAACATTGGTATAGTTAGTGTACATAGCAGTAAGGTGCACAAATTGGTACTTAGATTTGAATCAGTATTAGGAAACTAATCATTGTGAAAGTTATTTTATTTGCATGTTAAAGAGCTACAGACTTAAAGAATACTGCTGTTAAATGAATACAGTTCTTCCCCAGAAGCAGAACACACAAACACTGACTGTGTTTTCTGTTCTTTCAAGCAAACAGACCTGCAGAGAGGTTCAAAATACTTTATTTAATTACCATTAAAATTGAAGGCGGTGTCTAGAAAGGGCATCCAGTGAAAATGTGCCTAACAGCTCACCCTAAAGGAAGAAATATTGGGGTGATGAAAACAACCAATAGAAAATGTGAACTAACAGCCAAGTGCTGGCAGTTTAGGAATGTCTGTTCGTAGATGTGCCAGTTTTATTTCACATTGTCCTCACCCTTCCCAATAAGAATGACTGATAGCTTCACTTTGTGATTTCCCAGCTTTTAAGAGTCTATTTTTATTTATTTTTTATGACCAACCTTACACTTGTTAAAAGTAATTTTTGCTTTATGTAAGATCAAAAAAAAGAAAAGAAAAAGAGGAGCACATCTGCAGTATGCTGTCCCATGAATTAACGAGAATGACTGGATGTAAGACAAGAAATCCTTTAAGAACATATGTTCACATTAAATATCTGGACTAGCTCAGTAAAGGAGGTCTTACAGGGTCATTTTTGATGCAGTGCAAGTAAACCATTTCTGCTCCTCTGAAATAGTTTCTTTTGGGTTTATATTGAGCTTGTGTAAAGGCACATTACATAAATAAGGGCTTAGTTTGTACATTAGTCTTTTTACATCTTGGATCCTGACTAAATCCTTGTTTTTACCCACTCGATGCTTAAGAAATATTGATTGCTGCTACACGTGTCTGTGGTGTTTATTCTGATATGTCTGGGATTAAAACCAAAATTAACAGGCATAATCAGTTGTCTCGGAATTGAGAAGTGCTCTTTGATACCTTGAGTTACATTCTTCTGAATTAAAAAGGAGAGGAGAAGAGATGTGGTAATAAAGGATCGATTTATTCAATTGCTGGGCGTAAAAACATTAGCCCTGGGAAAGAGCCTTCCTCTAAGAGCTTTAGCTGCCCAGTCTCACTTGTGTGGCACAAAATAATTTGCATTTTTAGAGCAATTTCATGTCTTCTGTGAGCTCTGGTGAAACATGAATAAATTGCTTTCTTTTCCTCTTTTTCTGATTTTATAAAGCTGAATCCATTAGGGGCCGAGTCAAACTGTAATGAAAGAAAGGCAACAACTGAGATGATGGAAACCCTGGATTAGATTTCTTAGTAGTCCAAGCCCAGCTGTCATGGCCTGCGTGTCAAGTTAGTGCTCTTTGGGGAGGCCCAGCAGTACATGCGAATATTTTCTTTAACTGCTGTGTTACAACAGGTCTCTAAAGCAGCCAGGAATTAAGCAGAGAAGCAAAGATTAAGAATTAAAGAGAGCCACAGCAAGCAGTTCACTAGAGAGATTCTGAGTCAGGCAAGTAAACCTTTCACAGAATCACTGAATGGAGGGGATGGCAGAGACCTGTGGAGATCATCTAGTCCAACCCCTCTGCTAAGGCAGGGTCACCTAGATCAGGTCCAGGTGGGGTTGGAATCTCTCCAGAGGAGACTCCATAACCTCTCTGGGCAGCCTGCTCGAGGGCTCCAGTCCCTGCACAGGAAAGAAGTTTCTCTAGAAGTTCATGTGAAACCTGTTTGTACCTATTGCCCTTGTCCCACCTCTGGGCACCACTGAGGAGAGCCCAGCCCCATCCTCTTGACCCCTACTCTTTAGCTGTTGATCAGCATTGAGAAGATCCCCTCTCAGCCTGCTCTTCTGCAGGCTAATCAGCCCCAGGTCCCTCAGTCAAGTGGTCCCCAAGTCTGTAGCAGATTCAGATAGCTGAATACATCTGAAGTCTCACATTCACTTCATGAATTTGGGCTAACTGTGCTGTTTCCAAACCTATGCTGATTTCAAAGCAGGTTTCCTGGATTGTGAATTTTAAAATTTTTAAAATCTGCCAGAATTCCTTTCAGACTTGTACCCTAGGGCAAAATTCTTTCTCTATTTCTCAGCTGGTGCCTTCACATGATTTATCACATATTAGGAAGGCACTTCAAACTGGTAGCAGCTGTTAACTGGAATGGTGTCTGGCTTTGCTTTCACTGATGCCTTTGTGAGGGACAGGACTGAAAGTCAAACCCACCCTTCACAGCCCAACCTGCAGCAGTAACACAGAAAGAGTCCTGTTTGCTTTTTTCCTCTTGCTTCATGGCTGGAAGAAAGGTCCAAAAGAAACCAGATCTCCTGTCTGTTCTCCTTCCCTCAGCCTTAGGAGTCCATAGAATCATAGAATCAACCAGGTTGGAAGAGACCTCCAAGCTCATCTAGCCCAACCTATCACCCAGCCCTAGCCAAACAACCAGACCATGACACTAAATGCCCCATCCAGGCTTTTCTTGAACACCTCCGGGGACAGCGACTCCACCACCTCCCTGGGCAGCCCATTCCAATGCCAATCACTCTCTCTGTGAAGAGCTTCCTCCTAATACCCAACCTATACCATCTCCCTCTTCACCCTCACTAAGTCTCTGCCACACATTGCTGGTGGTGGTTCTCATCTCAGCCTTGTCACTGCAGTTCAGAAGTGGAGTGGCAAGGCAGCGTCTCTTGGTTTATTACATCTGTTTGCCTGGTGGATGTTTCTAAGCTCTGCTGGTCCTAGAGCAAAACAATGTGGTTGGTGTGGCACAATTCAAAGTGAATTTAAGATTCCTGAAGGTGAATGTTTTCTAGAGTGACTTCTTTTGAGGCAATTTGGCAAAGCCAACGTAACCACGCTGACTTCAGTGAAGTCGTGCAGGTTGCATCACTTGAGGATTTGGCCCAGAGTGGCCAAAGCATTTATTTTTAAATTCTAGCTTCTATTGGTATATTCTTAAAAATCTCTGTAGTTCTGTAGCTCTCTAAAGTAGCTCGCAAGGCTTATGCTGACTGCTAATAAAACAGAAAATCCATTTCCATTTCTCAGTGTAATCTTTTTTTCATGTGAATCTATTTCTCATCAAAAGAAATGGATGACTGGCCTGAAAGCTGGAGCTCTCTACTTATCTGTAAAGACAGAAGATGACATGTAGTGGTCTTTCAAGTTGTCCCATGATGTCTGAATCCAAACAGTAGGAGAATCCCCATGTGGAGGGTTCCTGTGACCAAGAAATGTCTTGTCAGTGTCTGGTGAAGAGAAGCAGGTCCAATCTCACTCTGTTGGTAAAATCAGCAAGGAAAGCTAAGATGAAGAAAGCTTCTTCACAGTGTCCATGAGAGAGGTATCTCACCTAGCATTACATCCATAATAGATCCATATGTTGGACCCTGCATGAATGTAAGCCTTCATTTCCAGCAGCTGGTTCTTTGGGGTTTCTTTTAGGAGAGAACCAGGAACACTTTGCACCAATCTTAGAGGAGGACTTTAGCTGCTAGGGTGATATTCTCCCCAGGAAACCTCAGTCACAAGAAAACTGATACTTCCAGAAGGGATCCTGTATCTTTCTTTTTAAAGAACATAATCTTCCAGATGCTTCCCCTACATCTCCTTAGCCAGAGAGGGTGCACTCATGCCTGAGATGCATTAGAAGATGTAAAACTGAAATCAGATAAGGAGAAAAAAAAAGTCTCCCTGACATTTTTCTGTTTATTTGTTCTCTTTTCCATAGCAAACGCATTGCTAGATTTCCTCTGCTTCACTGGCTTCAGTTTTTCTACCCAAAAGATATCTTTGACTAAGCTCTTAGCAGACTGTTTCCCAGGCAAAAAAAAACCAAAACAACCCAACCCTACTTTATGGATGCCTCATATTATAAACAGTTCATGAGCTACCAAACAGAGCAGTCACTGGAGATGCTGAAATAAAGAAGTCTCAATCATAAAGAAGTGCTCCTACAGATAATTAGAGAAGAGTAGGTAAACCTTCAGTGCCTAGACTACAGCAGAGCCACACCAGAACATGAAGAATGAGCTCTCAACAATATTATATAGAGCACTTGTGTCAAAATGCAGAGATAAAAGCAAAAAGAAGAAAATCAGAGATACTTCTAATCAGAGCACTCTGATACTGTATTTGAACCTCAGTATGCTAATAGCGTATAATTAAGCAAGAGGAAGTGTTTAAGTAATCTGAGCTTGCCAGCTTTGCCTCCCTTTGGGACACCTTTGAGGGACCTGAATTTCAGAGAAAGGGGTGCTAAGCACTCTCTGGCAGCCAGATCCTTTGAAGACACATCAAGCTGCATAAATATCACACACTACCAGTGAATTAAATAGTGAGCTCTTCAGTGGCATGTTTTGCTCAATGGGTGGAAGATGGTGTTTACAAATGCAGTTGTCAACTGTCCTGCTAGCCTGTCTTGCAGCTTTTGATGGGGCCTGCATGAGAAGTACTGGACAGACTTCCAGCAGTATGTCTACAGGAGCAAAAGATAATGTATGAGGTTTTATCTGTAGTCATGCAAGAAGATTGCACAGTAAGTGCATAAATCAGGCCCTCAAGCAGAGTATTTAAAAGTTTTATAGGATGAAGACTTCAGTAATTTGGGGGAATACAGCAAGAATCCATTGAGGTTGCAGTGGGGTGCAGGTTTGTCTCTTCTCCCTGGTATCAGTTAATAGGAGGAGAGGAAATGGCCTCAGGTTGTTCCAGAGGAGATTGAGATTGGATATTGGGGAAAATCTATTTACTGCAAGAGTGGTCAGACATTGGAAGGAGGTGCCCAGGGAGGAGGTGAGGTCACCATCCCTAGAGGTATTCTAAAAACATGTAGATAAGGCACTTTGGGGCATGATTTAATGGCTGTGGTGGTTTTGGGTTGACAGTTGGACTCTCAGAAGTCTTTCCAACAGAAACATGATTCAGGCATGGACTGGTCTTAAAATTGTTGCTGTGCCTGAAGTCTGTGTTTTCACATCTGCTCTGTTGTCCTTATTTACTGAGCACCTGATGTGCCTTGCTTTGTCTTTAAACGAATGTCGTGCTGACAATTCTGCACACCAATTGGGAACAACTCATTATGCTGTCTGCAGCATCACTCTGCTTGCTGCTTCCTTGCACTTTGCAATGAGGTTAGGTTTCATTCACACCTCTACAGATGTGTCTTCAAAACTTCCACATGCACACCATGAAGATATAGACATTTTTGTTAAAGCTTATAGGAATAGCTCTAAAAATGTTGACAAAAGTTCCCCAGGACTGTGGAAAACCAAGATAAGGATTTTCTTTTGTAAGGATTTCTAAGTAGCCTTTGAGCTGGGTCTTCAGTGGTGATTCATAGTTCTCAGCAGAGGTAGAGGTAATGCAAGTGTTTTTATATTGAGTCTGTGTTCTTTCCTCACTAACTCCTCAGGGTAGCCAAGGATGAGTTCTGCTTCACCCATGAAAGCGAGCAGCCCTGCTTTGCTCAGGACTTGGCTTACTCTGAAGGTTCCCCACGGGGCTTGTCCTATCTTTTAGAAGAGAACAAGTAGGTTCCAGTTGTGAGTTTTATTCTCATTTGGCTTGGGGGTGAGGGAAAAGAAACTCTTCTCTGTGCCTGCTGGGAATTCTCCTTTGCACTGTGGAGACCTTGGTTAACCACTCACTTTGTGTTGCTGGAAAGCTTTGCCTTTAACTGGGAGAGTTTCAAGATACAGAATTGTAAGCATTATTTGCTTAATTTCTCCCTACCTTGGGTTAAAGCAGAGCCAGAGATAAGATGTTCTACTGAAACTTGAATCTGTAAATGTAAAATTGACAGTAAAGTTAAAGCTATAAACTAAAAATTGGTTGATACTTTGTTTAGGTTTCTTCATGTTGGAAGCCATCTCCTTGATGGCTTTTCAATGCTGATTTTTCTGCCTCACAAATATTTGTGTTGAACTTTTGTGATCTTTAACTTCCAGATGCACAAAAGACATATTTTGGCCTTGAGAAAATCAAGGGAGGTTTACCTACAGTCAGCAATCTGACCTGTGGGAGCTGTTAATTTGAAGTTGATACTTAACAAATGGTTTGTGCAAAAGCTGCTGCTGTGCTGCATTGTCACAGGCTGGTTTATCATTTTCTCAATGAACAGAACTGGAAAACATAAGATCAAGAGAATTTTCCATTGTTAGACGAATGTCTGGCACATGCCCAAACTCTGTGGGAGAGGAAGATTAACTTGTCTTGAGGACTGTTGAATATGAATAAGAAAACAATGGAAGTTATTAGCAAAGGAAAAAAAAAATCATATTCCCATTAGGTTTTCTCATCCAAGCCAGTAAAACTTTACATTTTCCTTATAGTGCCACAGTCTGAGTAGACTCTTTAAAAGCACACAAAATAATTTCAGTCTCTCATTCATAAACTTACCCATCTGTGAAGCCTTTATTCACAGAAACCTACCTGCTCAAATGCTTGCTGTAGTTCATTAAAGGCTCCCATTTGTACTCATAAAGGTTCATCCATTGCCCTGAATAATATATATGGTATACTGAAAGAGAACCAACTCTGGCTTTTACAATCTAAATTAAGCCACTTTGTCTCATCAGGAAGCACCATCTTGTTTCTAACCAGGCCATAAGCCCTAAGGGTCCTGTATGTGTGCATTTATTTCTTTATTTTTGCCAACTCCTTTTGCTACAAGGATCTGGAGGCCAAGTGAACCCAGCTGACTGAAGCATTCCTCTTTTTCTGCCTGCTTAGAAAGACTGAAGCAAGTGTGGCCACAGCTGTACTGAAACAAATACCTGTCCATGAACTAACTCTAAAATGCAGCTGGATGGTCTCCTGCCTCCTTGCCTCCTTCCTTGGTCCCACCTTCTAGCCTTTGTAATGGTGAGAGTTCATCTCTACTGCACGTGGCTCTTACGAATGCCCATGATTAATAACCACCACGATTCATTAGCCTGTGGTGTTGGCAGTGTTTCCCCAGTGGGAGCATTTGCTGTCTGGGGATAGCCCATGATTGCTCTGCCTCGTGGAGCAGTAAGATGCTTTCACTCTAATGTGCTGTCCATGTTTTAGCATAAAATAATATTAAGGCAGCCACATAATGGAACCATCTGAAGATCCATTTTATTAAGCACTGAAAGAAAATGAGTGTGTGTGTGTGTGTGTGTGTGTGTGTGTTTGCATGTGCAAGGGAAACAAAACCAGCAAATCTTTCTCACCAGAAACACGATTCCAATAAACCTCTCATGGAAAGATGCGACTATACTGAGCTATAGTTCTGTGGATTTGAGGCTGAAAAAAAAAAAAATACTCTGTAGCCAATACCTTCCCTGGTACAATTAACTTATTCAAATTATATATGGCCTATCCAAAGTAGGAAAAATAGGAAACAAAGGTAGGTTGATTGTATTTATTCCATTTTGTGGGTATTTATTTTAAATGCAATCTACCTTCAAGTACAGAGCCGTAGTGCTCTTAAAAGATTGCCATTCCAAGTTCCTTCACATACCTTAGCAGAGCATGTAACCTTTTTACATTATATGATCAACTTTTTGACAGTGCAGGGCCAGCACAGCTAATGGAATAATAGCCTGCAGGGTCCAGCTAAATGATATACGAATATAATCAACCTTTGTGATGACTATTCAAAAGTAATCCCTTTAGCTTTCAACTGCAACGTATATTTCAAGCAGGCAAAGCCATATGAAGGAAATCTCTGCAGACCCCACTGATACAATATGGCCTTCATATCCCTACAGTCTGTTTGCTGCTCGCAGTGAGTTTTAAATTTAAGGTAATGGCTACTGTATATTCATGTGAGCATAGAACAATACCTTTGATTTGTTGGAGAAATGTTGCATTAGCTACCAAGGGCCCCATTCAGTAAACTTTGACACAACCCTTATATATGGTTTACTGCTTATTCTAAATGGAATATGCCTGATAAAAATGCTTTGCATGCCCAAATTGTACAAATTCATTATTCTTTATATTCATAAAACCTCCAAGTACAACTGCTTCCATTCTGGGTGAGCCCAGCCAGGATGACAGTCTCCATTCTGGGTGAGCCCAGCCAGGATGACAGTCTCCATTCTGGGTGAGCCCAGCCAGGATGAGAGTCTCCATTCTGGGTGAGCCCAGCCAGGATGACAGTCTCCATTCTGGGTGAGCCCAGCCAGGATGACAGTCTCCATTCTGGGTGAGCCCAGCGAGGATGACAGTCTCCGTTCTGGGTGGGCT
>WBNM01030180.1:369005-392271 GCA_013399055.1 Ramphastos sulfuratus
CAGGATGACAGTCTCCATTCTGGGTGAGCCCAGCCAGGATGAGAGTCTCCATTCTGGGTGAGCCCAGCCAGGATGACAGTCTCCATTCTGGGTGAGCCCAGAGGCTGAATATGTAGAACCAACCTGCTTTTAAAAAAACACTGCATCCATTTTGGTTGGACTTGATGATCTGAAAGGTCTTTTCAAACCACAGCAGTTCTATGAATTTTCATTGATCAAGGCAGAAAAAAGAGAAGGAAAGTCTTCTCCAAGTGTGGGACATGCATGTTGTTGATGGGCATATTATCTTCTGCTCTATCTTTATTCCTACTCCATGACATCATTCTACAGATTATATAACTGAAAACAGCTGCATGACCTTTAAAAGTGGAAGCAGTTTGTAAATTACAGTGATGGGCTCCATCTCCTCAGCTGCATTATGCCAACACCAGAATCCAAATCATGGGGAGACTATATAGAGTATGCTGAGACATCTTCCTTCTCTCTCTACTTTTTGTAGCAAAAAACATACACTATGGGCTACTAATTAGCCTGAATGTGTGGAATTAATTGTACTGAAGGAAAACAGAGGTAGTGCAAACACTGCCACTGCCTTCCCTTGCTGTTTTTATATGTACAGATTAGTGAGTTACCAGCAGCTGGAGAAATGCCCTTGCTTGCATACCTGTACCTAAACACGTGAGAAAATACATCAACTCTGCTGCTGTCTTTTGTTTCAGGTGTTGAATTCCAGGATTTTATGCCAGTCAAGCAGGTTAGCCCTAGTGGAAGAGCAGGAGAGGGTATGGACTTTTCTCCTGTTTGTTTGCTGTGTCACTTCTTGAGCCCACAGTACAGTAGGGCATCCTCAGCATCCTGCAGCAGGGACTTCCAAGGATGAGTTGGCAATGCACAATGAGCCCCTTCCTTTGTCTTCAAGCTGCTTTCAGCATATCCTACCTCATTCTTTTATTGGAAGAGATAGTGAAAAATGGCTTCTGGGTCACCTTCTGCACACTGCTCTCATTTTTGTCATCTCAAAATATTGCCTTTGGATTTTCTCAAAGCAGTTTCAGCTGCCCAAGACAACAGTGCTCTTATGATTCTTCATCAGTCCTTGGAGCCTTTTGGTGTATTTCTGTTTAATAAAGCCCAACATTCTCTGAACAGTGCACAGTCTGGATCTGAGCACACAGTCTGGATCTGAGTGCTTTCCCACTGCAGGGGCGTGCAAGCTGAGGAACACGGAGGTTGCTTGATTCACTTTCTTCAGCATCCTTTGAGAGAATGCTGCCTGAAATTCCTCTCCTGTCTGGAGCTAGTGACCATTTTAGCTTGGGGGGGGTGTGGCTTCCATTCTTTTGTATGACTTTTCACTTGTGTATTTGTAGAGTATAAAGGACTAGCAGCTCTGCTTAGCTTTCTCCCAGGAACATAGTAAAGTAATGATGTTTTTCAGGACTGCAACAACCTTTAGATGGATGCATGTAAACAGCTACAACTGGCATCTCTGTTCTTGCTGCACTGAAAATTCAATGAGACCATTTTAATTATGTTTTATCAACACAGTCATAATATGTCAGGAATATCTTATTATGATTAATTATATTTACATACGATTAATACATATTAATATTTATCTCAGCACTTTGCACAGCACAATGAGATAGAAGGAGAATGCTTGATGGTGTGATCTGTGGTCGTGTATATGTATCAGCATTATGAACATGAGATGCTTTTATTGTTCCCAAACAGCACAGGCCAAACAGTGGCCTAGCCTTGATGTCTTTCATATCTGTTCACAGGCTCACAGGGTGTCAGGAGTTGGAAGGGACCCAAAGAGACCATCAAATCCAACCCCCCTGACAGAGCAGGACCAGACAATCTAGCTCAGGTCACACAGGAACACATCCAGACAGGCCTTGAAAGTCTCCAGAGAAGGAGACTCCACAACCTCTCTGGGGAGCCTGTTCCACTGCTCTGTGACCTTTACAGTCAAGAAGTTCTGCCTCGTGTTGAGGTGGAACCTCCTGTGCTGCAGCTTCCATCCATTGCTTCTTGTCCTATCCCAGGGGGCAAGTGAGCAGAGCCTGTCCCCCCGCTCCTGACCCCCAGCCCTCAGATAGTTATAAACATTTATTAAATCCCCTCTCAGTCTTTTCTACTCCAGAGTGAAAAGTTAAGAGCCGAGGTTGGACAAGGCCTTGAGTGACCTGTACTAGTGGGAGGTGTCCCTGCCTATGGCAGGGGGTTGGAACTAGATGATCCTTGAGGTCCCTTCCAACCTTACCATTCTATGATTCTAAGAGGGTACAACTGTTAATCAGACAATAACAGCTTGGTGTCCAAGCATGAAGGCAAAAGACCAAAAGGTGCATGAGAAAAAAAATAAAATTATGCTGTAACTCCCCATCTGCTCCAACCCCCTGCTAATGCAGGTTCACCTAGATCAGGTTGCACAGGAACACATCCAGGCAGGCTTTGAAAGTCTCCAGATGAGACTTCACAACCTTTCTGGGCAGCCTGCATCAGTGCTCCATCACCCTCAGAGGAAAGAAGTGACACAATTTGATGTGTATTTGCTTGCAAACATGTAAGTTACCATACACAGCTGATCACATTTTGCATTTCAGGCTTTGGAACAAGCTGCCCAGGGAGTCACCATCCCTGGAGGTGTTCAGAAAACATGTAGACATGGCAATCTGGGACATAGTTTAGTGGCCATGGTGGTGCTGGGTTGATGGTTGGACTTGAAGATCTTAGAGGTCTTTTCCAAACATAATCATTCCGTGATTGAGTCACCCACCTGTCCTGCACTCCTTTTTCAACAATGAGCTTCCACTAGAAGTGGAAGTGACACTACACTGGTGTAAAGCTGAGGTGTGGCAAAGTATCTCAGACCCTTTGTCAGCACTTCTGAAGTGAGTGAAGCTCTCAGCCTCTTCACAGTGTTTGAGTTCCTAAGCTGAACTGAGAAGTTACAGACTGCAGCAGTGAGCAGAGTCCCTTGTACTCAATTAGTTTTTATTAGATTTTTATTTTACACATGGTCTGCTAGTAAAGGAACTTCCATTGATGGGCTTTAGGCCTGCTTGCAGAAAATGTCACTTGGAATGACTACATTCATAGACTCATCCAATGTTTTGGATTGGAAAGAACCTTTAAAGGTCACCTACTCTACCCCCAACTACATTGTTAAATACAGGGTAAACCACTACTGTAGACATTGCCTTCATGAAGAATGAGACTTCATGTGATAGCTTAAGCTAATTCTCAGATATTCTCCACAGGTTTACTCATCCTACTCCTACTTTCATATGGCTCTCAATGAAGCCCTGGTTAGCAAATATGCCTAACAAAGCCTGTGATGTGATAAAGCATAAATTTTATTGAGTCTTCAGGGGTCCAGTAGTTTGCATCTGTTGCAAACATTGCACCAGCAGAGACACTGCTTTGAATGTTGTTTATCATCTCCACCAGAACTGTATTAATGTATTAATTTGGGACATGGATTTAATTAGGATGCCATATGAGCAGCGTTAGTATTGCTGTGACTGAAAGACCAAGTCCAGTTTTAGGCACTACAATGCAATGAGGAGGTGACAAATTGAGGAGTATCCAGCCAAGGATTATAGAGAGGTCAGAAAACATGAGCTCCTTTCAACTATTGAAGAGGCTCCATTTGCTCAGGCTCTAAAAGAGAAGATTAGAGCAAGGAAAATAGACTCTGAGACAGAAGGAATTATGATAAGAGTGTGGTGCTCCTTTTGCTCTCTATGTAGAACAAGAGAAAAATCAGCTTAATTTGCAATAAATATTTATCTTAAGTCTTAGGGAAGAAATTGAGCTATAGGATTGTGAAGCATTGGAACAGAGATTAGGGGTGTTGTGGAAGGACCTTCACCAGAGCTTTTGAGAACAGATTTGACCCAAAAAAATGTCAGGGATGGACTAGATATGTGTGCACTTTCTTCATATGAGGAGGTGAAACTGGATCAGCAGTTCCCAAAACAGGAAATAATCCCCCAGCCATGGGGTGGGTGCGACTAGGCAGAGGCAGCTATGCTGCTGGGGAGCAGAGCACTGGGAACAGAGCAGAAAGTGCAGCCAGGAGGTGGCAGTTTGCTGTGGGAAGGACCAAGGCTGAGCATCACAGATCACGGGAGCAAAAGAAGCATGTGGCTCCCCAAAGCTGCAGAGTTAAGCTATAGCCTCCCAGTGCTCTCTTGATCATGTCCTGTCAGAAGGACCCCACTGAGAGGTGGCATCTTTACTTACTCAACCTCCTCACACTGCTCTTGCTCTCTGCACTTCTTCCCCTGGATACTCTTCTTACTGCCTGCCATCTTTCAGTGCTGTCTTTGCCACCATCTTCTCCCAAATCCATCTCCCTCATTGGATCCCCAACTGGTCCCAGCTGGACCTATCCTGCAAAACCAGCCTGTTTGAGAACTGCTGCAGGGGAGTGCAAGAAATGGGGACAGAATTCCCTTGCAGTTCTGTATTTCTAGGATTATCTCTTCTGTGAGCCACCTCTGCCTTGTCTTCATTTCCTTCTTTTGCAATGTTTTTCCCATAGTACATGATTTTCAAATAAACCTTTGAGGCTGTTTTACTATTGAGAATGTTGTAAGTTTAAAGCACTAATGCACTTTTTTGCTTTTCTTTTTNACAGAACTTGATAAAGAAACCAGTGCTGCAAACCCCCAGTGAGCCTCTTCCAAAGACACCAGCACTAGATGCTTCCTGGTACAGTATTTGCTCTCTGTCCATACTCTTTCTCCCAATATGCTTGGTTTTACAAAAACTCCTTTGAATCAAAATTTAACCTGATTTTGACTGGCAGTTGCTCATCATTTCTGGTTTACTTTGTCAGACATCAACATTTTCCCTGCTCATAAATACACAGAATCATACTTCCTTCAGATTTTCATACTCGTTTTCCCAGTTTTAGAATTTAGTTCCCTTTGATCATGTAATTGCTTTTTAATTTGCAGGAATAAGCCTTTGAGATAGCAACAACTCTGTGAAACAGATGATGAACCCAAAGACGGAACATGTTGATATCAAAGTGGATGCATAAGCTTACAACACTTACTTTATTTGCTGTTTCTCAGCAGAAGCTGATAGATGTATAATGAGTACAAGAAGATCCTTGAAGAGTCACGCAACCAGCTAGGAATTTAGGTAGGGAAGTTGTCAATTAGATGGAATCACAGTGCTGCAATGTTAATATCTGAGAGCTCGAGGTTCTTTCATGACTATAAAGTGTGGCTTCAGTGTGTATTGCACAGTTTTTGTTACAAACAGCTGGTGTCACTGAAATAAACACAAAACAGCAATATAAAATAGAAGGTTTCTACTTCATACCCTTGCTGCTTGCTGTCTTACAAAGTGTCAAGATCCTCCTGCTGAGATGTTGACCACCCATTGTGTCTGTTGAATGGAAATCCTTGATGCTCAGTAACTTGCAAGACCAGGTTCTAAGTGGATCTGGAGAGCTTTCTTTAAATCCCAGATTATTGTCCCTTTCAGAAAAAAACAATTATAGAATGCATCAGGTTGGAAGGGACACTTGAAGGTTATCTTGTCCAGCTCTCCTGCAGTGAGCAGGGACATCCCCAACTAGATCAGGCTGCCCAGGGCCACATCAAGTCTGATCTTGAATGTCTCTAGGGACAGGGCCTCAACCACGTATCTGGGTAGTCTGTTCCAGTATTTTACCATTCTTTACTCTCATTGTAAAGAACTTCTATATATCTAACTTGAATCTAGTTGAGAATGTCCCTGCTCACTCACAGATAACCTGATCAGGTTGCTCAGGGCCCCATCAAGTTTGACCTTGGGTGTCACCAAGGATGGAGCTTCCACCACCTCCCTGGGCAAACTGTTCCAGTGTTCCACCATTCTCATTGTGAAGAACTTTCTCCTAATGTCCAAACAATCAACAAACCTGGTGCCTTCTTCATAGGTCTATCAGTGGTTTTAGCATCTGTGCTGAACAATTGCAGGTCAGCTGCAGCATGAATAGAATAGATCCAGCCTGGGTAGCATAATGTGGTGCAGTTGGGATCCGATCTGTTTGTTACACAGACTGAACCCAAACGCAGCTGAGTTTGTTTAAAATCTGACTGAGCACTCATGAAGCTGGTGGAAGTCTGTACAATCAAAGTATTTAGTGTCATGTTGACTGGTTTAAGTGCAACATCAACCTGTAGGCACAGCTGACATAACTGTATTTAACAAAGAAGGAGCAGCTGGTGGAGTTTGGGGTCACATTTTCAAAACCAACCCCCAAATTCCCCCTTTTTTTGCAAAGTGTTGATCCACACAATTATGGAAACTAAAATTCTGCCTAGATCCTCTTTGAAAAATAATCTGAAAAGCCTATTGCTAACGAGCCTCATGTGCATTTCTGCACATTCTGTGTGCATGTCCCAACAGTTATTATGCAATTAAACTAAATAGCATCCATGAGCATCACTATTTTTGCCAGTCTGCCCTTGTTACTGAGTGATAACTTTTGTGTGCTTGTGGAAAAAGTGGTCACAAATTAATCCTCTGGAGCATCAGCTCTCACATGCTTTTTAAAGATACTTTTGAAGTCACAAAGCTTTTAATAAAAATAAGGGGACTTTTATCATCCTATAATAATGTAAATGCAAGCTGTGTTCTTCAGAGTCAGGCAGCTTCAGGAAAAACTTGTGTTTATTGAGCTAAATGTACCTGTCTCACATCCCAGTAAGGATTCTGTCTGATGGAATGCAGATGTGTTCTCCTTGCAGGCTTTTGCAGTGGAAAAACAAAGACTTTGCTTTCCCCTTCAATTTAACAGGACAAGGAGGTTAGGCAGAATGTTGGTCCATGCATCATACTTTGGACATCCCCTGGAATAAACCCCTGAGCTCTTAGAAGCGATCAGAGCTCCGTGGGTCATGGGCTGGCCTCGGCGTAGCACCTCGCATGACCCAGCTGAAAGCACAGTGCTCGGCTGCACTATCAACTCACTGCTTCTTCAGAAGAAAAATCACCACTTACTGAATTTCCAGTGCTTCTTGCTTTGCTTTGGTGAGCTTTTGCCAGCCTAAGATCTGCTGAGATCAGAGCTCAAATTAATATAATGGAACTTTTGTACTTTCCGTGAGAGATGCTCTAATTTCTTTAAGGAGCTGCTCTGGAACAGAACCATTCTCCCCTCTGCCTGCTTTGTTATCATTGCAATCCTTCCTCCACGTTTTTCCAGAAAGCCTCTAATCCCCTGACCCTGAAGACTTTGCAATCAGAAAGGAGGGCTCACGAGGGAGCGTGAATTGCAGTTGCAAGTTTTTTTCTGTGTTTGGAGAAATTAAAGGCAGGGCTGACTTCAATGAAGTTAGGAAAGCAGGTGCATCAGTTGAGCCTGCAGTGCCAGCTGTCTCTCTCCAAACAAAGACTTGGCCAACATGTGCAGCAGGTTAATCTCAGAGTAGCTCTGAAGCTTCATATTGATGTCTCTCAAGGCACCTGGTGGGTGCCTAAGGTAGGTGAGACTGGCACTTCAGGCTGCTTTTGAATAGGGCTTTAGTAGGTGGATGTACCAGCTGGTATTGACCAGCAAGTCATAGCAGACAGGAAGGCTGAGCCTCAGAAAGGATTCTGCTTAAGAAAGTGTATTTTCTGAGCACCCATAGGGTATATCTTGTTAATTATAATGACACATAAGGTATTTCTCCTATTAAGTCATTTAAAAAATTAATGTTTGAGGCACAGAAAGGTCTGTTCTGTTATTCTGTTACTTGCTAATAGGAATTCAAAATGTCTTAAATACTCAGCTTTGAGGATTTTTTTTTCCAAACTGTGACTTGGTTGACAGCAGAACTTCATCCTATCTCTATTTTTGCCACACCTGTGCTTGCAAGGAGATAGAATGTGTGCTGTCTTTGAAGATAAACAAATAAATATGTTAATGACTACTTCCATGTGTGAGTCTTCTTTTGACCCAGGCATACATATCACTGAGGGGTGATGCTGAGCAGGAAGGAGCCCAGCAGCTATGTTTGGGAAGCAGAGGAAACCTTAGGAAATAAGCTCCTCCGTCTAAACATTAATCTCAGCAGGTGAGAAAACCATTTAGTAACTACAATCCCCTGTCCCCATCCTTACTGAATGAGTAAGTTTGCTTCACTGAGGTCAACAGTGGAGATACCTCTTTGTTTCACAGCCACTTGAAAGACAACGAAGAGCAGCAAGAGCAGCTTTGAAGCCCAGCTGACCTGGGACAGATCTGAAGGGCTGCCTACAGCCCTACCTGGAGTCTTTGGGAGCTCAGGATGTGCAGCCCCACAAGGATTGCTCAGCTCTTTGTAGGATCACAACAAGGGACAGAGGAAAGTCTCAAGTTGCACCAGTTGTACCCATCCTCCAGTTCAGCTCTGCAGCTTGGCCACCAGCAGTTTGGGTAGACAGGAAACTGATGGGCAGCAGATTTTCAGCAGCAGAGGAGAGCCCCAGGAGCTGGTAACCTGACTGTCCTAGGAAGAGTGTCTGTCACCAGCCTTTGGGAGAGCAGAATTTGCTGTCACTGTCACCCAGGATTTTGGTCTGTCTGCTTTGCTCTGTCTGTCTGCTTTTCCCTCATTGTAACCCTGTACACCTGCTGAACGAAGATGATATAGATGAGAAGTCAAGATGCTGAGCTGTTTCTGATTCAACTTTGCTGCAGACAGCTGATCTGTAGCAATCATGTTACCCTCTCCAGAAAAACAAAGGTGCTTAAGCCTAGAATAACCCTGATCTCTGTACACCACCCTGCTGCTAAATGCCTTCCAAACTCTGCCCTTCAGAAACCCAGACCTTCATCTCTGAGGCTGGCTGTGGGGCACGTTAGGGGGTCTGTATATCAGAGCAACCCAATCAGCTGGAACCCAGCAGTGCTTTCACCCACTATCATCCACAACTGCCTCCCCATTAATTCTCTCAGCCTGGAAGCACCCTGATGTCTCCTTAATAGGGGTTAGCATTATTTATAGCAATTTACAGGTGTGCTGCTAAAAGATGGAACTGTAAATCACCTCAAATGCTGTTCTGTGATGAAGTACCTCTACATTATTTAACAAATTGTCCCAACATGACTGAAGGATGCAGAATGGAAAAACTTGCCACAGAAGTGCAATGTGCAAAAGCCACAGTACCACCAATTTAGTTGAGATTTGGAACTGCAGTCGGTGTTCTTCAGGCAGTTCTGTGCTCCAGGAGTGTTTTCAGTGTCAGATGAGTGGAGTGCTTCTAACCTGGGGGTATTGTGGGGCAAGAGGATGACTAATGCACCTGGGACTGTTCTGCAGCTGGTGTGGCAGAGGTATTTGGCATAAAAAAAAAAGATCAGGCTGCGTGTGTGTTTTATTTACAGCTTACTGCCTGGAGTGCACGGCGGCAGCGTTGTTTTAGTGTGTGAGAGTGATTCTGCCTCAGTAGAAAGAAGATTGAGGTGTGATGAAATGCCAGCCAAAAGTGCCTACAGATACCTCCAAATAAAGAGCTACACGTGTTCTGGAATGTTGGTCTATTACCTTTGACCTTAATCTCAGCACAGTGCTTTCCCAGGCCAAGGGGAGGCTTGTCTCTCTCTGAAGTGACAGGAAAGGTGAAGCAGCACCTCCTTCATAGCTAGCTTGGACTGAAAATGCACCTCAGTAATTGCTATATTGGTCCTTTCTCTTGTAATTGGAGGGGGGTTTCCTCCTTCAGATGTGCAGAGTACCATTATGGAGTAAAGAGTTTCTGGTTTAATTTACTCAACCAAGGCCCAAAGAGAGATTGTGATGCCTAAAGCACACACACGGTGGAGATCTCACTGGGTAACATCTGATACAAAACCTAATGGAGCCACCCAGCACCAGCATCCAGTTCTCTGGGCAAGAAAACTTGTTCACAAACACCCACAGGAGAGTTTGGAAGGCGAAGGGAGGGAAAAATGGATCTGAAAGGCTGAAGGGAACGTTGGTGTCAGTGCATCCTTCCCAGGGATTCAGAGTTTAGAGGTGTATGAATCAAAGAGTCTTTTCTAAAGATGAGGACTCAGTAGCCCTGGCAGTACCTGTATTGCTTTTTAGGGAGCTGGGTTTTTTGGGGGTTTTTGTTGTTGTTGTTGTTGTTTTTTTTAAATTTAGCCTTTTGAATTATCTCAATTTCAATCTTAACATCAGTCAGAGCTTTCTTAGGATGAAGTCCAAGACCACCTAAAACTGTTGCTGAGGATGTTTACAATGTGACTACAGAAATTCATCGTCTGTTTCCATGTGGATAACAGAGCTGTTGGTGTTTAGAGGTGTCCCCATGCAGGAGATCCCACTGAATTAAAGCCTCTTCCAGACAGCACAGCCACATTCAGCTGCATCAAAATGGTGAGAACCATTGCCACAGAAGCAGCCTGGGGGACAGAAAAGGCTGAATGTGTTACCCCAGGTGTTGAAATGTTTACCTGAATGTCATCTCTCCTTCAGATGGCTCAGTCATGGGTAGGAGCCTGGTTTCCTCAGGAGAGAAGTTTGTCCCTGTCTGCTTGTCCCTTTGTTTGTGCCTCCCCCAGCCTCAAACTGCTTTTAAGCCCACTGCTTTTAAGAGCAGCTAGGGGAAGGTCTTAAATGTAAATCTATTCCCACAGATTTTGTGCAGCAAAGCAGCTGATGGAAGGCACAGACCCCATGTGTGCCCCACAGACGGGAAAAGGCAGAAAACCACACAGATACCAGAAAACCTACCCCAGGCAAGAGGCTTCAGTGATTCTCCATCCTCAGGAAAAGCCTCAGTCAGAGTTTGGGCCTTATTTAACACAAGAGAAGCCAACCAAAAGACCCAAAGCCAAGGGCAGATGGCTTTTGCCATTCCACTGCCACTCTCTTTCTCCTCCGAGGATGAGTTTTAAAAACAACTGCTGTGCTGCAGCTGAGGAAGTGAACCACTTCTTGCTGTAGTTCGAGGTGAGTAGGTGTTTTGCTGGACATCTCACATTCCCAGCATCCTGGGAATAAAATACTTAGTCAGCTCTGTTTTGGAGGTGCTGGCAGATGGGACAGAATCTCCTAGGACAGGGGAGGACTTCTTTACAGTTCCTCATTCATCCTAAGCGTCTCTGTTTTCCTCTGCTGTAAGGTGAGGTAGCAACACATCTCTGCCTCCTTGTACTGGTTTTCCTGGGCCAGCCATGTGCTGCAGGCCATTAATAGCTCTGAGTCAGCCAGGACAGCTGACCTGAGTTGGCTGCAGATGTGTCCCAAACCGTGGGCATCACTCAGTATAAAAGGGGAAATTTGCTGAGCATGGGGGAGCTTTCTGCTGGGGCTTCTGTTGACGCTGTTCTGCCTTCTCCCAGGGACTGCTTTCCTGCTTGTTGTGCCTGCTGTACCTTCACTGGGCTGAATATAACTTTATGTAATTTAATTTAGAATTGAGATCAGTTTCGTTGTTTCATTAAACCCATTTTCATTTCAGCCCATGGATCTTCTCTCTTTTTCCTCATTTCTCTGCTGGTTATCAGGTGATGGAGCAACTGATGGATTTTAGCCCTAGATACAAGCTAAACATAGATGCTCCTGGAGATGTTACAGAGACCATAGAATCACAGAATGGTAAGGTTAGAAGGGACCTCAAGGATCATCTAGTTCCAACACCCTGCCGTAGACAGGGACCCCTCCCACTAGCACAGGTCACTCAAGGCCTCATCCAACCTGGCCTTGAACCTCTCCAGGGAGGGAGCAGCCACAACCTCCCTGGGCAACCTGTGCCAGTGCCTCACCACCCTCACTGTAAAGAACTTCCTCCTAATATCCAGTTTAAATCTCTCCTCTGCCAGTTTAAACCCATTACTTCTCATCCTGTCATTAACAGACCTTGTAAATAGTCCCTGCCCAGCCCTCCTGTAGGCCCCCTTCAGGTACCAGCATGCTAAATACCATGAAACAACTCTGGTGCTAGCAGAGAGAGGGGCAAAAGCACTACATTGTCATAAAGACCCAGGGGGGAAAAAAAACAAAAACAATTAAACTCTATGGGATTAAAAACAACAAAAAAAAAATCCTTAAAAATAATAAACCAAAAGTCAGCCATTCCAACCACTCGCTCCCAGGGTGGTTTTCCCTTTCCTGCATGCTCTCTGCTACGGGAGTTTAATTCTGCAAGGGGAATATTGCCCAGGTGTAAGTGCTGGAGTTTGGTCTGTGTGATTTCCTTCCTAGAGCACTGCTGCCTTGGCACTGGGAACCTTGTAAATGATGTGTTTTGCAAAAATAAATAAATAAAGGGGTGAATGAAAATGTCATCTACATAAATATGCCAGGATAAGTTTAGTCTTTGGATCAAAGTGCTCAAAATGACACAGCTTTGAAACAGAAAGGTAGGAATCAAAATTACACATCCCTGCCATCAGCTCGGTGCCAGCTGTTTAACTGAGGTGTGCACCGCGGCTGATTAAATGGAAACATTTTAACAGCTGTCTAAAAAAGCAAAACCCTCTCCCCATCTCCTCCAGGCTGCCTGGTGCTTCAGGGCTGCCCAGGGGAATGGCTGCTAGGTCCAGCTCCTGCTTGCTCTGTCGTGGCTTTTTGGCACACAGACCTGCTCTGGACTCATCCAAAGGAACAACAGATCCTTGGCAAGGTCCAGAGCAAGTCCTGATGTCATTGACTCCCAAACCTGTGTCTGGACAAGTGCCCATCAGCTGGCTGGCTCCACGCCAGGCTGTGCAGTGAGCTCAATGTGATGCCGGCTAATTCAGGGGGATAAAGCAGCTCAGCAGGTTGAGGGGAGAGGCATTGACACATGTATCCAAATGAAGCACAGCCTGGTGCCCCTAGCAGAGAAGGGCCTTTATGAAGAGAAAAAGCTTTAAATGACTGGTGGGTGGTCTCTGGTGGCTGCATCCCTGCCAGTCTGCAGAACCAGCTGGGAACCATTCTCCAGCCCTGCGGCCAAGTGGCACTGCATGACTGCTAATTCCCTTCCTCTCTTTTCCTTCCTCCCCAAAACTGTGTGAGCACAACCCCACTGCCTGTTTGGGGCAGGTACTGTCCCCAGCCCATGGCCATTGCATGGGGGCACTGGCCAGCACAGATGGGCAGAGAAACAGGGGCTGTCACCCCTCCACCACCCCCAACCCACTGCTAAGATCCACCTTATGTCTTCCTATGGATGGAAACCGAAATGAAGAGCAGTTTAAATTGCAGTCAGGCAGGAAGGGAGTGGGGAGCAGGCAGCCCCCATGGCTGTCACAGCGGAGCAGCCAGGTCTGCCTTGTGGTGATGCCCCTTGTCCATGAGGAAGGACCAGTGGGAAAGGGTTGTGGCCATCATCTGTATCTCAAAGATGCTGAAGTTTAAGAATGTATTGTTAAAGAACCTGTATTTCTAAAATGAAGAGGAGTCAGGAAAGAAACTGCAACTGAGGATGTAAAAACCTTCTGCTGTTCTGTTTAGTTGTGATAGTCATAAGAGGAGGTTTCTCTATGGTTTTCCCTCCCATTTGACATGGGCTCACTTAGCCAGCTGTGTTTCATGTGATGTTTTTTAATGGCTTTGTTAAATACAGACAAAGCAGTCTCCCTGTAAAATGCCCACAGACACCCCAACAAAACATGGTCTCAAAGTTAAGTTTATCCCACCTGCTTTTATAGCTTTCCCTCCAAAATAACGTGGTGTCACAGGTAGAAGAAAAATGAGCAGTGAACAGATGGGTAAGAAAGGCCTTTCGACCATGCAGTGAGACCTCCTCAAATCCAGCAGGCCATGCATATATGCCCACACATGTCCTGAGAGGACTCAGTCCCCAAATGCTGCATGCAGATGGACATGGAAAACACACAACAGCCACATGCACAGCAACGTGCTGCTGTGTTCCATCTCCCGTGTGTTCCTGGAGGCAATAAGTACAGGCACATCTGCAGGTGTGACTCAATGCATCAACATCAGGCCTTCTGGTGGCCCTTTGTGTCTTGTGCTTTTGATCCTGAAAGTATTTTTCTCTTCTTCTGCCCCAAGAGCATCTGAGACCAGCACAGTGGTGGTGGCTCTGGGAGGGGGCTCACGCTGCTGGTGATGACTCTGCAATCTGCAGTTGTGTCCAGTTCTGCAGCAGCAGCCTTTCCTGATATGGCAGCCAGGGCTGTACGTGCCCTGCCTTGCACAGATGGGACACCCCTACCGTGCTTGCTGCCCAAGAGATGGGGAGAACTCAGGAGCTGTGGCTATTTACACATCCTGCTGTTGGCAGGAGAGGACATAAATGTTCCCTGGGATGGTGCCATGACATAGATACCCCTTTGACACAGGCCTGAGAGACAGTTAGAGCCTCTGTGGGGGTGTCTGTGTGAGGGGGTTGTTGGGCTGCAGCGGTTTGTGAAGGGCTGCACCTGTGCCCTCTGTCCTGGCCCTTGACCCATTCACTCTGGGGCACTTCCCGGTTGCAAAGGCAGAGGCGACAACTCCTTTCTGCAGGGAAGGGAATTGCCGGAGCCTTTCCCACCACTGCCTAAGTATTGCCGGAGCAGCGAGTGCCTTTCCCTGGGGCCACAAAGCTGGCACTGCGGGGCTCTGTGCCCCTTTCCGGGGGGGGGAGGGGCAGGACACAACACCGACCCCGCCGCACGGCTGTCACCGCCACCTCCTCGCCGTTATTTACATCCGTCTTTAGCAGTCTAATTACCCGCTTTATTGCTTTCGCCTGGGGGAAGCCCGGGGACAGCGGCGCAGAGGAGGACCCTCCCCGTAATGCCCCTGCCGCTCTCCGCTCCGCGCCGCCGTGGGCAGGGAAGGGGGGGACACATGGAGCTCAGCCGGGACTTTCCCCTCCCCGCAGGGTTTCCAGCAGGATTTCTGGAGGGGAGGGGGAGGAGCAGGTCTCCGGAGGCGGACGGGACCCGTCGCCGCGTAGGGTCGGGGGAGTCCCTCGGCGCGGGAGGGGGCCGGGGACACCCGACGGGGCGCTGCCTGCAGCGCGCTCTCACGGGCCCGCTTCGTCGCGTTGCACCAGCGCAGCGGGGGAACAAATTGACAGAATAGATAGATTTCCATCTGAGCAGCGGAGGTAATTTATTGGCCTTTATGCTCTTCGATGGAGCAGGGAGAGAAGGCGGCATCGCCTCTGCGCATCATGCAGCAGCTTTGCTCGGCTTTAGCCGAAGGAAATGTGTCCCACTCGGCCCCTCTCTGCCGGGAGTGCCCCATGTCCCAGCCCGAGCACAGACAACAGCCCCCGGGTGCAGTCCCCGGCCAGGATCCGTCGCCAAGGTAAGGGGCTGGAAGTGCACGTCCCGCAGCCCTGGGGGGAGTCCCAGCCTCCCACCCCGCTCCTCCAGGTTGTCCGCAGCTCACTCGCTCTTCCAAACTCATCTAAATTACATCAATAACAGAGCGCACTCTTTAATGAGCTCTCAACTTTAAAGACTTGAAGGATATTAACAAGCCGCTTGACAAATGGTGCTTAGAAGCACATTAAAGACGCTGCTAATGGAGCGCATAATGACGGCTAATTTTCGATCAGATATAAATTAGAGCCCCAACAGTTATTTGCCTTAAGGACTTTATGTAAATGATCCTGTTCTGTATAAACGGGGAGGCGAGGAGAGCCCCGCCGCTCAGCCATGCCGCAGCCGGACGGGCCGCGAAAACACCGCGGGGAGCTGTGCCTGCCCCGGTCCTCCCCCCATCCACACCTCACACAGTGGTACCAGCCCCACTGTCCCCCACGTCCCACTCGTGCCCGGCGGCCAAGGAAGATGAGGATGAAGGTCGATCTCCCTCCGGGGCTGGCTGTGGAGGTTCTAGAACGGCTATTCCCGCAGGGAAGGACGGTGCCAAGCGCCACCGGGGGTTGGGGCCGGCGCAGCCCACCCCGGCAGAGCCGAGGCGGGGACCCAGCTGCGAAGCCGGCCCCTTGCACGCACACACACGCTCCGGGTCTGTCCCAGCTGCCGCCCGGAGCCCCCGTCAGCGGCTTTCCTTCCCCTGCTGGTCTGCCTTGAGTTTGGGTTAACTTTTACTTTTGAGGCAGGTTTTGGCAGTTGAGGATTTCCCCTCCCAACCCCCCCCTCTTTTACTGNCACCCCCCCCGCTTTTAATAGTTTCGACAACAAGTGCCAGCTGGGGGTTCAGTTCTGTGGCGGTGAATGCGTAACCCAACTACCACCAGCTCAGCGACTCTGCCTGCTCGGGCTGCAGGCTGCTCCTGGCACGGAGGAGCGTCTGAGCAGGTCAGCATCCCCACTCTCCCGCCCTCTTCCTCCGCGGGAAGGGTTCTGTTGGTTATGGGGACCCGCGGAGTTTTCTAGTGGATTTGTACGGCTGTTGGGTTGAGATTCTTTTTCTTTCCTCCTCGCCCCGCTCCTTTGCGGGGTGCCCTCCGCCTTACAAAACGCGCGTTTACCTTTGCGGGGTTTCCCTTCTGCGCTGTCAGCTTCTGACTGCCATCTCCGGGAGGGTCTGGGGTGGGGGCTCACCTGCCAAAGTAACAATAACAGCAAAGTGTGGCAGTAAGGGAGGGGATTGTTGTCCCCCTGTCCTCTATCCTTTCCCCGATCTCCGATCGGGACGGAAAACGCCCCGGGCTGAACTGGGAGCAAGAGGGGCTGCTGGGGGCTGCCGCCACCGGGGGGTGGGGGGGAGGAGGCACATGTTTATTACGGCTCCCTCCTTTCCCCTTCCCATGAGAGCATTTTGAAAGAAAAGTAGGCGATTCCCCCCAGTCTTCCCCTTGCAGCGACCCGCGGGAAGGGGCGCAGGAGTTGAGCGGGCGCGGAGGGCACTGCCGCTGTCTATACTCACCCAGGAGGCCCCGGGGTAGCGTCTCCTGCTCCGAGCTCGCTGGCCCGATCCATCGATTTGTTCCTGGAGAAACGCGGCGCATTCTTATAGCAGCTAGAAGCAATTAATATTGCATTAACCCTATTAAAAAAAAAAAAAAAAAACAAAAACCTCACCCCATCAAAGCTATCTATTATTAATGGGGGGGGTAACCGGGGACCAGAGAGTGTGCGTGTAGTGGGGCAAGGCAGTCAAACACGGGCGTGACGGGGTGGCAGGACGGAAGGGGAGCCGAGGGTGGCTAATATTTAATTTCAGGTCTGTGGTTTTCTAATTCGAGATTAAAAGCAGTCACGTCTTTGAAGCCAGACACTTGGTGTAAATGTACAGTTAAAATATTCTATTCCACAGCCCCCAGACAGAGCTCTGCTACTCCCAGGCTTCATTAAATTTTAATTATCATCCCAGACTGGAGCAAGGGAAGAGGGGGAAGACTGTCCACCTAATTGCGATTGATAAAGGCAAAGAAGCCTACATCTTTTTCCTCGCCTTGAGCGCACGGCAGCAGCAGTTGTTGTTGTTGTTTTAATGCGGGTAGAGCCCGGTGAGGGCAGCATGATCATCAGCACCCATAGATCCGCTGCTTACAAAAGATGCACGTAAAGAAAAGCTGGGAAGTGATGCTATAGATGCGTGGTGGGGCTGGGAAGGGTGGGGGAGAACGTTAGCTCTTGGAGATCAAGGCAAGAGAGAAGGACCTTCATTAGGGCTCGGCAACTTATTGTCTCCCAAAACAAAGCCTCGGACTTTCCCGGCTGGGGCGGCGCTCCAGTGGATGGGCTATCCCGCTGCCCATTTCGGCTCTCCCGGAGCCCAGGAGCCTCTGCTCGAAGTCCTCATCCCGTTTTTATCGTGCCTTTTCGTTTGTTGATAATCTGCATGTGTGGGACAGGCTAGTACAAACAAGTCCACTCACTGCCCCCAGGTTTTTAATTTGGGAAACCAGAGAGCAGTCTGTCTCCAGGCAGAAAAAGGTTTAAAAAAAATCAAACACAAAAAAACCAAAAACCAAAACCCCACTGCGTTTGCTTTCTAAGCAGCTTCCTATTATCACATCGCCACTTAATTTTATTTCCATTCTCTCCAAGTTAAATAGAAAGCCGAGCTCACAGGGGAGCTGCCATGTGCCTACAGACTGGGGATGTCAAGCAGAGAGACTCACTGTGCAAAGTTAATTTCAATTCCCGAGGAGGATTTCACATTCTCGCTCGCTCTGACCCACAGTAATTAGCTGAGATAACTAATGATTACTTACTTATTCCTTGTAATTATCTGGATTTAATAATTCGCTGTGTAATTTATTAATTCGCCTGTAACAGCCTTTAAGTGAATGGCTCATTTAAGAGGGCGAAACAGCAGTTCAGGGGCTGGTCGCCGCCTGCGCCCTACTGACGGTTTGCGGGGGAGAGGGGGCTTTGCTATTTTGAGGGGTCCGAATGGCCCCTGCTACCGCCGGACTGGCTCTCCCCAGGCCTCCTGACTCGCCGCTTTCTTCCCTACCCCGCTCCATGCCGCTTAAAACGACCCCCGCGGCCGCAGAGGTTGCACAGCCTGCTGACAGTAGGGGGTTATCTCCATGGGGGCAGATAGGTGGCCGGCTGTTGGCCGGTCGGAGAGGCGCGTAGGGGCGCGCAAGAGTGTGCAGGCTTCTTGTAAGGGCAGCACCACCCCTCCCCCAAAACCCTTCCTGTGCCTGCGGACCCAGCAGCAGCTGGAGGAGGAGACGCGCCGCGCTGCGCACCCGCGGCAACGACAGCGACAAGGACCAGGAGCGGGGAGATTTTCGCCGGCTAGCCAGGAAACGAGGCGCTGCCTTCTTGTCCCTTCCGCGGCCGCGGAGTCGCTGCCCCGGGACCCTCGGAGAGCTCGGGCGGCTTTGAAGATGCATAAGATGCATCTAGAGCTGGTGGCTGGGCGGAAATATGAATATTTAATAGCTGTTGGTGTATGATCTCCTCTCCCCGCCGTTGGGTTTCCCCGGCCTTTTTGAGAGCCACACGGGGAAATTACTTTTTTTCTTATTTTTTCCCTCCTTTTTTTTGTTTTCTTTTTGCGTGGAAGCTTGGACTCCCCCATGCGGGGAGCAGAGCAGTTAGAGTAGCGGGCACTCGGTGGGGGCACCCCCAAACCCTTACCCCCCGCGCTCAATCACAATCACGCACACGCGGGTCGTCCGTGATGGGGAGGGGATGAAGAGCGGAGCTGTCCGTGGGGTTGTTGCCCCTTGGGCTGTGACCCATCCTCCACACACGGACCACCTTGCTGCGGCTTTTAAACGGATCTCATGGCCCGGGGCAAGGGGCGGGAGATGGGGAACCAACAGCAGCAAAGGCGCTTTGCCAAGAAAACGTTAAAATTTTTTTTTCTTTTTTCTTTTCTTTTTTTTTTTTTTTTTTAATGAAAGACGATATAACAACATTTTAAAATAACGTAGTACATTACTAGAATAAATAAACCTCCTATTAACCAGGGAAAAAGAAATAAAACAACAAACCGAACCAAAACAAAACGCAAACCAACGAAATCGGGTCATGTACAGAACTTAAGTCTGGGCTAGAACAGCGATACAGCGGGTTCTGTACGAATATATCTATATGTGATATAGATATATCAACGCCAATGAAATATTTACAGTCCATACAGGTTCCCAACCGAGCACCCTCCTTTTATTGTTGTTCCACCAGAAAGGGACCGAACCGTTTGTAGAATGTACAAGCAGCGCAGTCTCTCTTGCTCGCTCCCTTTCCTACAAATTGGAATTTGGCTTTTCGACAGACTTTTAAAAAAAAAAAAAAAAAAAAAGGNAAAAAAAAAAAAAAAGGACTTTCCGTCCTGGCAAAGTATTGCCGTTAAAGGTAGTAAATAACCGAGCAAATAAATAAATAATAAATAAGCAATCGGATAGATAAATAGATAAATAACCGAGCCGGTCTGAATACCATCGCGATACAGCTTTGAAATCGAGAAAAACGGATATTGTGCTGGCAAGAAACCCGAAGCGACAATCCCCCCACACCCTCCCAAACGCTGTCACCTACGCGGCCACGTCCTTTCTCTCTTCGGGAGCAGTGTGTGGTGGGGATAATATGGGAATCCCCATTAAATATGTAACGCGGTAAACAAATACCTCGGACAGTGAATCAGGCTACACAAATCATGTAGGACATCTACTACAGGGTGCCGACGCCGTACGAATCAAAAATACTCGCCAGAGAAATACCTTAGGTTCAAGTGACAATTTACAGATGGCCAAAAGGGACGTTCAGAAGAAGAGAAAAGCTCACGTTCATAAATCCTACCAAGACAAAATATTTGATTCTCACTATTCTTTTTTTTTTTCCTTCACTTTTATCAAGACTTAGATTAAAGAGGTGTAATTAATTAGAATGAGCACAAAATGAAGTTGCTAGAGAGATAAATTAATAATTTACAAGGGGTTGTTTGGCAGTAATCTAATAATAGCTTTTGAAGACCAGTGAACACAGCAGGATCAGCTCTTTCCCTAAGCGTTAGAACTTCAGAGACAGAAAAAGGATAATAACCACAGTAAAAATATATATATATTTATATATTTATAATACGCAGTGTAAATGCAGAAAAACCTGCCCTCTGTGTCTTTTTTTTTTTAATCATTATCATTATTATTATTATTATTTAAATCAAAATACTTTTGAGACGTCTCTCGCGGCGCAAGCCTCAACTCTAAATTCAAGTTTGGGTCCCGAGAACACCATGACCACTGAGCCGAGGACATTTTTGGCCCTTTTGCACCCAGGCCAGGTCTGTTAAGAATAAAAACCAGCAGTACTTGCCGGGGCGGGTCTGGGCGGTGGCTCCGCGGGGAAGCTCCCCCCGAAAGTTGAGCGGTTGGGGTGGACGGGGGGCGGTGGGGTGGGATGGTTGGTTGGTTTTCTCTCCTTTGTGGTGGTGGTTGTTTGTTTTGTTTTTTTAAACGATGATGGTGCTGTTGGGTGTCCTCAGATGCCAGCCGAGTACTTCATGCGCTTCTGCTTCTGGCGCTGGTTGCAGAACCAGACGCGCACCACATTCTTCTTCAGGTCCAGCTTCTCGGCGATGGCCGCGATCTTCTCGGAGGAGGGCCGGGGCTGGAGGGCGAAGTAGGCCTCCAGCGAGCGCTTCTCGGGAGCGGCGATGGAGGTCCTCTTGCGCTTCTTCTCCGCGCCGCTGAAGAGCTCGGGTTTGGCCAGCTTTTCGCGGTGGGACTTCTCGGCCTCCTCCAGCCAGGCCTGCAGGATGGGTTTGAGGGCGATCATATTGTTATGGGAGAGAGTGAGGGACTCGAAGCGGCAGATGGTGCTCTGGCTAAGGGACCCCACCCCCGGGATTTTCAGGTTGGCCAGCGCCGAGCCCACGTCTGCCTGGGTCACTCCCAGCTTGATGCGGCGCTGCTTGAAGCGCTCAGCGAAGGCCTCCAAGTCGCGGGGGTCGGCGTCCACATCGCTCATGCAGCCCATGTGGGCTGGCAGCCCGTGGGCGTGGGCCATGCCCAGCGCTGCCGGGTGCATGGGGTTCATGCCGGCCATGTGCGGAGCGTGGCCCGGCGTGGAGACCACGGCGCCGTCGGGGGCCGCCATAGCCCCCAGCGCCAGCCCCGGCGTCAGGTGCTCCAAGAGTTCCCCTTCCAGCGCCTGGTGGGGCTGATGGTGGTGGTGGTGGTGATGGTGGTGGTGGTGGTGGGTACCCGACAGGGCAGATGGGTGGGAGATTGGCACTGAGGAAGAGGAGGCGGCCGAGGTGCAGGGAATGGTGTTCATGGTGTGGTAGGTGGCGTCCGGCTTGAAGGGGCTGTGGTGCGGTGGGTGGTGGTGGTGGCTCTTGCTCGGCGAGACGATGTCCACCGCTGCCAGGGCTTCGGCGCGGGCCAGCAGGCTCTCGTCCAGACCGCCGAATATATTGCTCTGCAATTGCAAATAGAAGGCACACATAACGCTCAGCAGGGAATTCGCCTCCCCGCGCACTCCGCCGTGCCACTAAAACCTTCCCAGCATGTTAAAAGAGAAATCCTGGAGAAGGAGGAGGAGGTGGGGGGGAATGTAGTGGTGATGGGGTTGGGGGGGAGGGAGAGAAGAGGAGCAGAGGGAGCCAGCGGGGCGAGGGAGCGGGCGCGGCTCGCAGCCGCTCGCACAGAGGCGGCGGACGGACGGACGGGCGGACAGACGGACACACGCATCAGCCGCACGCAGCATCCCAGGTCATAAAAATTAATAGGGGCGGCAAGAGCCGCCGCATGCATAAGTTGGGCGAGCGCCCGGCAGCGCCGGGTGATTTGCTGCGCGGCCATGAAAAAATCATCAGGCGGATCCGGGGGGGTCTCCGAGGGGCTCCCCTTAAAGCGGGGCGGCGGGGCGGCGGGCACCTACCGGAGGGGCGGGCAGGCAGGCCCTCCGCATCGCCTCCGCGCCGCTGCCGCTGCCGCCGGGGCCGGAGCCCGAGCCCGAGCCGGAGCCGCCGCTGCCGGAGCTGGAGCCAGGGCCGGAGCCGGAGCCGCGTCCAGCGGAGCCGCCGGTGCCGGTGCTGCTGGGGGAGCTGGCGGCGGGGGCGGCGGCGGAGGGGCAAGGCGAGGCGGTGTGTAGGGCCGAGTACTTGGTTTCGTGGAGACTGCCGCCGCCGCCGCTGCCGCCGTGGGGGAGGCCGAAGGGCTGCTTGCTGCTCAGGGACATCATCATGGTGTTCGCCGCCGCCGCGGCCCGGCCCGGTGGCAGGTGTCCTCAGGAGGAGGGCAGGGATGAGGGGCCGGGGGCCTGGACCCCCCCCACCCCGGAAAAGCCACAGGAGCCCCGGCTTCCCCCGCGCGCCCCCTCCCCTCGAAAAACGAAGAAAAATATAATAATGAAAAAGAAAATCAATTTAAAAAAAAATTAAAAATCCCACTCGCCCCCCAGCCGGCTGCCCGAGCCTCGCTGGGGAGGACGCTGCCGGGAAAGGCGGCTCCGGCGAGCCGGGGATATGCGGGGGACGCGCGAGCTGCCTCCTGCCCGTCCACCGCCGCCTTCGCTCCGGCGCCGAGCCCTCGCCTCTCGCGAAGTGCCCTTCCCACCGCCGCGCCGGTGGGTTTTACTCTCTCCCCTCCCTCCCCTCCCCTCTCGCCTGTCACTACAGCCCAACTCCTCGGGAAGGGCCCTCCGCGCCTGCCTCCTCGGCCCCGGCCCCCTCCTCCTCCTCCTCCGCCGCCGCTGCCGTCTCCCTGCCCGCCCCCCGCCACCCCCGCGCCCACGCCCACGCGTGATCCCGCACTCACCACCGCCTCCCGCAGCGGGGAGGGAAAAAGCCAAAAAGGTAAACAAAAATAAGAGCGGAGGGCGGATGCGCCCCCCCACCCCCCGCAGCTCCAAATCCACCCTTCATTTAAAAAAAAAAAAAAAAAAAAAAAAAAAAAAAAAAAAAAACCCCTTTGGGACCAAAAACACGCCACCACCCCAAGAGGGCCCCCGGGCGGC
>WBNM01030180.1:392290-721638 GCA_013399055.1 Ramphastos sulfuratus
CAGCCTTGGCGTGGCTCGCCGCTCCGGGGGGCGGCGGGAGCGGTGGGAAGTGCTGACCGCCGGGCTCTGCACTGGGGGCCGCGGAGGGAAAAAGCACAGGGAGTGGCGGGGGCCGCACTGTGACCCCCATCGGGAGGGAGCCGGGAGGATCCTCCAGTAAAAGCGCATCGCTGTCCCGCCAACTTCACCTTTCCTCTGGCTTCGGAAAGGAATTGGGGGGGAAAGAGAGAGAAAAGAAATGGGGGAAAGTCATTTTTACTGCAGGTGGCTGGGTTTATTTCCATGAATTTCACTTTGCGGCAGGAAGGTTAAAATAAGTGCTTAGGTGTTTAATTTCTCACCTAAACAGCAGACTTGGTAATTTTAAGGGGGGGAAAAAAAATTACATTGTATCAGCTCTCACTGTCGCCAGCTCGGAGAAATGAAATAAATCAAAGTTAAAAGCTTGAGTATCATTTAATTATGGTGCGAATAGCGCTTGGAAAGAAGTAGAACAACATCTCTAAACAAATTATGGCCGGGCCAGGAAGGAATTATTAGATTGAAATTTCATTTAGGCTCGGGAGACACAGCGCTTCAATATGTAATCTGTTATGCCTCATCTGATTTGTATGCTTAATTCAGCTTGACGAATTTATTAGTTTTCATAATAGTAAAAAAATTGAGCAGCACTATGGGCTAATGCATTGTGTNGCCTTCGCTCCGGCGCCGAGCCCTCGCCTCTCGCGAAGTGCCCTTCCCACCGCCGCGCCGGTGGGTTTTACTCTCTCCCCTCCCTCCCCTCCCCTCTCGCCTGTCACTACAGCCCAACTCCTCGGGAAGGGCCCTCCGCGCCTGCCTCCTCGGCCCCGGCCCCCTCCTCCTCCTCCTCCGCCNATGGGGGAAAGTCATTTTTACTGCAGGTGGCTGGGTTTATTTCCATGAATTTCACTTTGCGGCAGGAAGGTTAAAATAAGTGCTTAGGTGTTTAATTTCTCACCTAAACAGCAGACTTGGTAATTTTAAGGGGGGGAAAAAAAATTACATTGTATCAGCTCTCACTGTCGCCAGCTCGGAGAAATGAAATAAATCAAAGTTAAAAGCTTGAGTATCATTTAATTATGGTGCGAATAGCGCTTGGAAAGAAGTAGAACAACATCTCTAAACAAATTATGGCCGGGCCAGGAAGGAATTATTAGATTGAAATTTCATTTAGGCTCGGGAGACACAGCGCTTCAATATGTAATCTGTTATGCCTCATCTGATTTGTATGCTTAATTCAGCTTGACGAATTTATTAGTTTTCATAATAGTAAAAAAATTGAGCAGCACTATGGGCTAATGCATTGTGTGTACTATAAATTGTATGTCACCGTTGAAAGGCTGAAGTCTATAGAAATCTTTTATTAATGACAACATAGGAAAGAGGATTTTCTTGCAAGCCTTTAAGGAGTTCATGCCAAACCTCCGCGCTTCGTATCTCAGTAGGCTATTAACATATCGTCATACTAATTAGGCTACTTCATGAGTGATATAATTTCAAACTTTAAATTATGTTCTAATTAACAAGGGTTGTCCAATTTGCTTAATCTTCAAAAGGCTTTTGGCTTGTCTAATTAGTCTAAAGCACCCAGCATCTACAACGCCCAAGCAAAAGCCATCGATAATACTTCTCGTGTTTGCGGCCGATCGCGGGCAGAGACCAGGCGGGGCGGGAAGGGGCTGGCAAGAGGGTGGCTGTGCCTCCACCTCCCTCCCGCCTCTCCCCCGCTTTTCCCTAGGGATCCCCGTACCGCTCCACACCGGGTCCCTCCAGCAGCCCTTTGCGCTTCAGTACAGGCATGCCAGGAGAGGTGCGGGTAAACGGGGGAATCCTCCCGCTTTTGGAAAAGGAAGAAAGAAACCACACCAAAAAGCAAAGGAAGGAGAAAAAAGAAAAAGAAAAAAAAAAAAAAGAAGAAGAAGAGGAAGAAGAAGAAGAAGAAGAAGAAGAAGAAGAAGAAGAAGAAAATACCTCGTCGGCGCTGGGAAGTCCGAGGCCGGCCAGCCCGCCGGGTCGGTGGAATCAGGGAAGGAGCTTTGACCGCTCGGTTCTCTCGGCTGAACTTTGGCAGAGAGAAGGGCGAGGAGAAAAACCCTCTGCACGCTATACATTTAACCCCTCCCGCACTGAGTTTAATTACTCGCAATCGTTGTTCTAATGTATGCTGTCACACGGGAGAACTGAGGATGCATATCGTTAATATGAATTAATCTTGATTTTAATAGCAACTGACAACGCAGCTCCAAAACGCCGGGCGCTTATCGCCGCTCCGGTAACGCCGCGGGGGTGCAGAGGGCTGCGGAGCAGCGCGAAGGAATATCCGGGAAAACTTTCCCAGGTACCGGGCTGACTCTGGCAGGTCTAGGGGACCCCGGCCCCTAGTGAGCGACTCGTCGTGCTGGCGCTGTTACCCCTGCTGGTAGTAGTGCCATGCCTAACCTCCATACTTTTTTTGGGATTTGATTGTTTGGGAGTTTTTTGGTGGTGAGTTTTTTGGGGGTTTGTTTGTTTGTTTGTTTGTAGGTTTTGCGTTTTGGTGTTTCGCGTTTTTTCTTTCCCTTTTTTCCTTTGCTTTGCTATATTTTGGGAATGGGTGGTGTTTTTCGAGATAGATACCTAGCTGCACCCCCAGCCCAGTGTGGTGATAGAGGCCGTCCGGGGAGAAGCCGCAGCAGGCGCGGAGCCCCCGGCAGCTCTCCGGTCCCCGCAGCCTGCTCTGCGCACCAGTGGGCTGGCTAAATGAAAGGAGCCACCCCCGCCTTCCCTTACCCACGCCCACACCCTGACCCACGCAGACATCTGGGGAGAAATCACTGTCGCCTCTCATGTATCCATGTTCTGATTTACGATTAAAATTTAAAGCCGCGCATTCATATTTTACCGAACCTAATGCGCCCTATGAATTTTTAATCCATTTAAGATGCGGGCTACACTTGGAGCAAACTCCACCTTTGTTTGGAGCACAGGGCAAAGCCAGCCCCGCATCTAAAGGAGGAGATGTCCCGCTGCCCGCACACCATTCTCCGGGCTCCCGCTCCTCTGGAGCTGCAACCCGCGGAGCCCCAGCAGCCGCCGGCCCAAAATGCGCCGCATCCCCGGCAGCCTCACTCCCACCAGCCCGGCATCTCTGCCCGCACCGACCCCTGGTCCCCCCTCACCGCCCTCCAAACCTGATCCCGAGGCGGGACGGCCTCATCCCGGCTTCGCCGGGACTATGCTGCCGCCGCCAGCCAAGTCAAGTCACGAAGTCAAACTCGCAGCCCGGAAGGATCAATGAAGGCTTTTGCCGTCCGTGGCGCCTCGTGCTTCCTGGCACTAAAATAAATGCAAGAAATCGAAACTTAATTACTTGAAAGAAATCCAGAAATCCCTCTGCATAATTTATCCCGGCAGTTTTCCTGGCGTTTGTGTTGAACGTTAAGACTTCTAACTCCACATACTCCTCAAACCCAGCGCCCCTCCCTCGGCCAGCGAGAGGAGACTGGCTCCTCCCGGCGGACCCCCGAGATCCAGCACCTCCCAGACCGAGAGCCAAGGGAGGAGACGGGGTGATCCGGAGGAGACCGCGGATTTGCCTCGGGGTTGTCCGGCACTGAGCATCCCCCTTCCTGGGCTGCAAGCATCTCCTTGGGCAGGGATACGAGTAGGGATACAGGTAGGGATTCAGGCAGGGAAGTGTGCAGTACCCTTTCCTCCCCACCTGTGAGATCTGAGCCCTTAGCGAGGCACTCAGCAGATATTTTCTGATCAGGACTGTCTGGTATAACAACCTGAGTCTCCTAAGCATAATGGAATGTGCCAATAAAGTAACTCAGTTATTCTGATAAACTCTCCTCTTGACTTTGATGGCACCCCCGTGGCCTCTGCAGCCCTTCTCATGAAATAAGGTATGACATCTGCTAGCTGGGAGGTGGTACATGAACTGGAGATGCAGCTCTGGCCTCCCCACTTACCGTGTAGCAGGCTGATGAGAGCCTGCTAGGCAAGCCTTTCCCTGAATTCATTAGGACTGGGAGTCTGCTGGCTCAGGAGCTAACTTTATCATAGACACCTCATCGAGAAGTTGAAGTAATGTTATGAAAGAATGAAAAATACATTTGGGAGCTGCCTGGAAACTGAAGTACATTTTGATTTAACTTACATTAACAGAAACCTAATGTAAAAGAGAAGGGATCTAACAAAACCATTAATAATTTAAAAATAATTACAGATAGTCTATCCTTACTATTCATAACCACTCAACATTTTAGACAAAGAAAGCTGAATATTCTTTGTAGGAGAAAGATGTGAGCAGATTGCTAAGCACAAGCCATCCGGCTCGTCCCGCTTCTCTCTGCTCACTCTGTGCATGCTTCCCTCTGTATCATCCAAAAACAACCTTTCCAGGAGGGAGAGAGAAAGCTGACTGGAGGCGAAGGCAGGTCCTGCCTTGGTACAGGGCTTATTGGCAGGGATATGGCATGAAGTTAAACTCCTCCTTCTTGCTGGAGTTGGTGTTTGAGGTGGGCCCAGTACGGCAGGGGTGACCAAGGATGCTCTCATGCCGCTTTGGACTCTCACAAAGCTCTGCTCCTGTTGGAGGCCTCAGGAAAGGCTTTTTCCATCCATAGCCTTGGTTAGTGACTCTGCTGCCCCATGTTATGCCATGCTATTTAACAACAGCTGGTATCAGTGCCATACATCATCTGCTTGGATAGCCATGGCTCCATGAAAAAAGTTATTTTTAATGCATCCATTTTAATTCAAATTTGCATCACATGCTCTATAGCTCAAGGCTCTTGAGCATCCTGAAAGGCTGTGTTTTTGCTTGTGTCTCTGTTTGAGGTGAGTTTTTTGAGATACACCTACTGCCCAAACACTGTAGAATCAAAGCAGCTGGATATGAGGCAAATTTTGCTTTTCCTTACAGATAAAGATACAACTGTGAAGAAGAGAATTCACAGACATGAAGTGGCTTCTAAAGGAAAAGAAATATTGCAGGATACAAAGACATTCACATTTAACTCTCACACGATCCTACCACACAAATAACTTAACAGGTGGAACCCTTTCCAAACCACTTCCCCAACCACTCTTTGCATTGGAAGCATTAATAACCCATGGATCATTAAAAAAAAAAAAAAATCCCATAAATCACACCATGGACGTCCTTGGGACTCTATTCTTGCTGATTTAGACAAAACCTCTGTATCTTAGATTACCCTTCATTAATTATTTTCATTAATTTCCCTTGTTATAGATGTATTATCACAAATCATATTCCAAACACAGCCCTTAATTAAGCACAAAATTCCTCTCCACCTCTGTGTGCCATTTAAACGGAGCAGTGAGAAGGTGTGTGCTCAGCCCTCTGCCCGCAGAGTGACAAAAAAATGGTGCTTGCATGTAAGCTATCTTCTGGAACCTGCTGTAACTCAGAGGAAATATTTTCATTTTCCATGTGGTCATCAGCATGGGCATGCTCTCAGCTTAGAGCTCTTAGCCTTTCCAAATTTTCAGTGTCCTCCACCTTTTTCTGCCCTGCTTTCAAAGAAAATTTGGGTTGCCTTTCTCCCCCTCTCACCATGTGAGGTGTTGGTTGATCTCTTTATACACCCTCAGGATTCACCAGGCACCACAGAGCAGAATTCCTTTTTCAGCCAAGAAGAAAAACTGTTAAGAGGGGCTGAGCATTGGAAAAGGTGCTGAGAACCTCGTGTTTCTGAGAAGGCTGTCACAGATGGGTAGATGCAATTTTTGAAATGGTTTAACACTTGAGTCACTGGATGAGGGTTTGTACCTTGGAGCCACTAAGCAGTGTGCTAAAATACTTGTCTAGTGATGTGAGAAGTGTACAATGCACAGCTGTGGTATCTGGTGCACCCCATGGCACCTTCTGTGTTTTCCATGGTCTCTGTATACAGTTTTGGTGAGGTCTTACATGGACTTGTCTTGCTTCTCAAACCGGCAGTGGATATGTCTGTGAATTATTCTGCTTTCTCCTTTTGATTTGATGTCCACACAATCAGAGCATGATGGGACTCATCACCCTGCCTGCTAAGAAAGGGCCACTGGGAACATTGTCTGGTGAAACATTAGCTATGTGCTGCAACATTAGTCCCTGCAGGACCAGGCATGGTGAGCTTAGATCTAGTCTGCAGGCTCATCCTCCTTGAAAACCAGGCTTTAATTCTCAAAAGATCTGTGCTTAAGAGCAATGATAATTGTAGAGGTATAGGGGGGAGGGGGGGGGGTCCACCTTCTATGTGGACATAGACACTTGGCTATGTTTTATTCAAAGCTAATCACAAATCTTTTTTTTTTTTTTTTTTTTTTTTTTTGGGGTTGAAATTCCTCAGAAGTGCATTTCAACCTTTCCTACAACCTCTGGGCACACATCAAAGCCTTTACCTTCATGCAGAGAACATGGGCAGGTGTCTGCCTGTGTTCTCCTATTCCTTTCTATAAAGTAGATATTTTTATGTTCCAAACACTGTTAATTTTATGAGATCTAATTGTGAAATGCCTCTGCAGCTCCCATTAGCATCTCCTATTGGAAGCAGCTGTATTATCACCTATCTCCCCCAGACCTGAGACAACAATCAAATTCCAGAGAAACCTCTTACCAAAGGCAATCAGGTCGATCAATGAGAGTTTTTACCAATACCATCAAACCTCATGAAATGGTTCTGTGTTAAGAACTGCAAGTATACACACAGAAAAGAGGACAGATCAGAAAAAAACAGGCCTAGCTGTGATAATAAAGAAAAAGTGCAGAAAGCAAAGAACTGACACCCAGGGGGAAATAAAAAAACAAACCAAACCCAAAACCAAACAAAGCAGCAGGAGATGAGTAATCGACTGACTCATATATCCAGCCCCAACCAGCATTTAAAATGCCTGTGACACAGACTTCTGTAGTGGCATCTACTCAAAAGAATTCTTGTCAGTTTGAACATTTTGCTGAATTGGGATGAACTGAACTCATGCTTAACTGTTTTGCTGTGTGTTTTGATGGGGAACACCTGGGGCAACCCAAAGGGGCTTCATACAGAATCATAGCATCATTTGGGCTGGAAAACACCTTTGAGATCAGTGAGTCCAACCATTCTTTGACTTTGCCAAGGCTGGTGCTAAGCCATGTTCCTCAGCACCATACCATATATTTTAAGTACTGGTTCAAAAGTTATTTTTCACTTCTGCACTTAGCTAACTCAGTCCAGGATTTTCCTTTTCTTTACCTTTAGAACCAAATTAAATAAAGCTTTTAATCCCATTTATTTCAAGATCATGCACAGGAACTTTTGAATAAAAATGCTGAGGTTAGTGACTGACAATGTGTTTGGGCTTCAAAAGCAGCCACTAAAAGTTGTTCTCTGTTTGAGGCTGCTTGTTGCCTCCAAGTTTTGAAAAAGTCAGACTGCACCCTGATATCTGCCACAGAGCCCCCTTTCCCACCCTTACTTCATGTTCAGTGAGAATGTGATTGCAAATAGCTGAAACCTGATACTAATCCCCCCTGTAGAGTATGCTGGAGACTTATGTCCTGCTGATCTTGGAGTAAATTTAATGTGGCAGGTTTGGTGGGAATGTGGATTTGGCCCTTTTTATTTCCACGAGAAGCTGACCAGCTGCTGATGGTGATGGATAAGTCCTCTTAGTTATTTTACATCATCAAGCAGCTTGCTTAGTAAGAAGGATGATACAGGAACATGAGGTTCCCTCTTGTTTTCAGGTGAGGTGGATCCTGGTAGAGCTGGGTTCAACCCACACTGGGACCCTGTGCATCACTGGAGCTTGGCTGTGGACAGTGCTGGGTTGTTGGCTTTTCAGAGGGGTTGCTCTCTCCTGGAGTGTGTTTATGAGCTGGAAAGCACAACAGTGCTTGCTTCTGGCTGGGGTCTTCAGAGGCTGCTATGACACCAATAAGTAAAAGTTAATTGCAAATTTATTTTCACGTAGCAATAAGGGAAAAACACTTGGGGCCAGTTTGCTTTAAAGAAAAGGGGGGAAAAGCCTGTTCTACACTCATTTGATTAACCCATGCTGTTAATCACTGCCAGGTTTATGAACCTCTATTATAAACTTGTTACTCTAAGGGGTTTCAGTTCAGTGATTGAAAAACAGCTTTAGGGCCTGGGTAGGTAGGAGGAGCACAAGCAGAAGCACTGAGCCTTTGAAGAGGTGTATAAATAATTAGCAACATATTTCATGTGGACTCTTTCGTCAAGACACACTGTCAGAGCTGGGATTTTATCAGAACATGATGAAAATGTAGAAAGAGCTCAATACCTGTTCCAGCATGACAATATTGAACTCTAAACTAAATCAGTATATTAGAAGCTATTTTAGGTCACAGGGAATGGCTTTGCCCTGCTGAACTGCAGCAGTTTTCTTCAGAAAGCGTCTGAAAGGTCCTTCACATTCTTGTGCCTTTTGAATCTCAGATCCATATTTCATTGTTGCAAAGTATACAACACAGGTGAAAACCTGAACTGCATCTTAATAGAGCAAAGTGATGAATAAATAGTTGCCCATGCAACTTCAGCAGGTGGAGGGAAATATAACAGGTAAACCAGGAGACAAGGGCGGGAACTTCTCAAAACAACAAACCACCACTCTAGGACATGTGGGAAAACAACAAACCAAAAATGACACAAAGTTTGTTCTTATTAGAGAACAAGAAGCACAAATCCTCCCCATGAAACAGATGTATCTGCAAGTTAACTGCATTACAAGAGTTAGATATCAGCACAAGATTGTTTTAATCAGAGCTTGGTTTGCCATAGTTCCAGTTGTTTCATTTCTTTTGGTTTGGCCTTCCTCCCCTGCTGTTTTTGTGTAAAGCTCTTTGCTTTTTAGGGCAAGACTTCTGCTCTCCTATCTCTGGGGAAAAGCCCCAATTCCACCTGTTGTAGATTGCTTTGATCATTCCCACCTGGAGGAGGAACTCAGTAGGAATCAGCCTGAGTTTTGACCAGTAAGAATTCATTTCAGCCTCGATATAACCCAGCAATGGCAGGTAGATGTTGGTTCTTTGTGGGGGTGTTATGTGGAGGGCTCTGCTGGAAACATGTTGGTCTGTGCTGCTTTCAGCAAGGTCAGGGCTTCACGAGTGCTTTCTCTAGTAACTTAGGCAGAATCAGGATTTTGCTCTTCACCTTTTCCTGCCTAGCTTTGAAGTCTAGATGATGAATCAGATTCAAAGAGTGAACTTCATTTTGCCTCTAGTTTGAACCCTCAAGCTGAGCAATGATGATCTTTGTTCAAGACCACAGGTCAGTGAATTTGTAAGTTGTGGGCATGAGGTTATTTACACCCCTTCTACTTCTGCTAGTAATTACACAGACTTGTTTAAATAATGATTATGATTTTTTTTTTTTAATAGCTTTTGTGCTTGTGTGCATTTGTACTTTTAGAGGCTCTTACTTTGCTAGCTTTAGGTTGTATCTGTTTGTTGTACTTGCCAGTTTGAAAGGGATGTGTGGTACTAGTAAGAGCAGTATCTCTGTTGTGTGATGTGAAATGCAATGGGGTCCATGCAGAATCTGATATACACTGAAACAAGAAGCTACAGCTGGTATGTAGGAGGAGATGGGATCGCTCCTAATCCTCCCAGCCTTAGCTTGGTAACACATGAGCTCCCAAACAAATGCCATGAGGTGAAACTGCACCTGATGGGTGTCTGTGAGCACTACCCATGGGTCTGGCCATGCAGTCAGAGGGTGGCTGATCCCTCCTGCTAGAGACACCAGTGCAAGTAGGCCAGCATTTGCCCACTCAAAAAAACTCTGCAGGACTCTCAAACCCAGTGAACTTGGTGGCAAAGTCTCACTTGCAACTCTGCACCAGTCCAGGTGGTTCTCCTCTGTGAAGTGCTATCTGTGTTAGCCACTCTTACTATTTAATTTTTCACTTCCACTCCAGCTAAGAGTGTCCTACACTCTTGTTGCATTCCTGTCTCTAAACTTGCCTTTGCTACTCAGCTGGGAAGCTGTGTGCCACAGGCTAACCCTTAAGCATCAGGCAAAGTGCCCAGAGAGATGCAAAGCCAGCCCCTTCTCCTGAGCCAAGCTGGTTCTTCCCATTCTGGTTTTAAACTGCAACCTATAGGCTTCAGCAACGCAGGTAATGAAGAAAAACAACTCCATATCTTAAAATCATAGAATTGTTGGAAAATATCTTTAAGACCACAGAGTCCAATTATTATCTAACTCTGCTGAGGCTGGTGCTAGACCATGTCCCTTGGCACCACATCTCCGCCTCTTTGAAATGTCTTTGGGGATGAGGATTCAACCACCTCCCTGGGTATTCTGTTTCAATGTTTGAGAACCCTTTCAGTCAAGAAGTATTTCATAATGTCCAACTTAAGCTTCCCCTGCTGCAACCTGAGGCCTTCTCCTCTCCTCTCCTCTCATCACTTGTTACTAGGGAGATGACCCCCCTCAATGAGCTCCAACCTCCTTGCAGTGAGTTGTAAAGAGTGAGAAGGTCTCCCCGCAGCCTCCTCTTCTTCAGATTAAACAACCTCAGTTTCCTTAGCCACTCCTCACCAGCCCTGTTCTTCAAACCCTTCAACCGCTTTGTCACCCTTCTCTGGACCCTCTTCAGCACCTCACTGTCTGCCTTATGGTGAGGGCCCTGAAACTGAACCCAGTACTCAAGGTCTTGTCTGCTCACCATCTTGTCCACTTCTAGTCTCTTCTGGTGCACGCTGGAAGCTGATGGTGATCTGTTTCATGTCCCACAGTCCCATGACTGATTTATTTTGTAGCCATCTCTATAGTGAGTTTGATTTTTTTGTGTTCCCAGTAGCTCGTGGGGTAGGTATTACACTCAAAGAACGAGTGGAAGCTGTGCCACTCAGCTTTTACTTTTTAATCTGCTAAGCAGGAAAGGGAGGCTTTTAAGTGCCTGGCTTGCAGGAGGTCATCATTAGTGTGTCAAGTTATTTCTTTATTGCTATCTTCCAGAAATGTGTCTGGCGTGGCAACTCCTAGTTATGCTCTTTTGAACAGATGAGACTTTCTGCTTATGAAAACAGACTTCTTAAAAGCAAGCTGTGGTGGCAGGTAAGGCAGGAGAGGTTGTTTACAATGTTTTTAAGGCAAATGGTTCCTTTGGCAGGAGGTTTCCAGTAACAAGTGAGAACAAGAAGAATTAGCTCTCTCAGCACTTCGACAGGCAGGGTTTTTTTTGTCTATAATGAGAAGAATGAGACTTGCTTGACACAAACTACAAAACAACACAGGAAAGATGAAGAAAGAGGGCAGAAATACATTAACGAGGGTGAGGAGAAACAAGTTCACTGTTCTGCTGTGAACTCAGGATTCTTGCTCATTATAGTGTATAATTACAGCTGGCACCATTCCAGAGGAGGGGGTGAAAAAAGCTAGGTCTTGCCAGCTGCTAAATTCTGCCAAGGAACTGACCACAGCAGCATCCTACCTGAGTTCTTATCAACCAAATCATTCCCATTTTATTCTTCTGCACAGAGTCCTTCTTTATGCAGAAATGCAAATCCTCTGGACTCCTGAGATTTGAAAACTGATTAGAATTTCTATAGTCCTCTGTTAAGGGTAAAAATAGGTTATCCCAAGATAGCCCCCCAAATTCTATCGTGAGAAAATGGGAATAGTTTACTTTTGCCATTAAATGAATACTCTCAGCAACCAGTGCCAGGGTTGTGCCTCTTCTGAATATTTGTTGTTTTTCTGAGAGTTTTAGCAGTTTGGTGATAGGTTTGCAATGCCAGATTCTGTTCACTTGAAGCAAGTGCATGTATTGTTTAAAAGCAAATCTTTGGCTTGCTTTCAAAATCAACTAGCCTGTGACTGAGAACAGCAGAGAGATGACATCTGTGGCTATCCTAATTTCCTCTGCAGCTCTCCCAAGGAGCAGAGCTTGAACTTGGTGAGAAGACGGAGCTGACCTTTGGTTGAATGTGTCTGGGTAGATCCATGTGTGTGCAGCCTCTGAGGTAGGCTTCTGTTTTAAAAGCAATGATGGACCAGGATGCTGGAGGACAAAGGTAATATTTATTGGATTCACATTTATGATGGTGATCAAACAGTTCCTGTGTAATGAAATTGTACACAGCCTAGTCTTTAATTTTCCCCCACTCCTCTTTTTTCTTTTCTTCCTCTGAGAGTGACTGCAAGGCTAGATTTTGTTGATGGAGACTGAATCCTTTCCTATCAGTAAATGATGTCATTTAAGCAGTGATGGCTGTGCACAGATGACTCTGGGCCATGATTTTCTGGCTTTTAAACACCTGCCCACTTGGTCTGGAGACAAGGACTGCTTTTCTTCTGCTCTGGCTCCCAAAAGCTCTTCACACCTCAGGTATCATAGCTACACTGACATTGTTCTTCTCTTTCCAAGGTCTTCTGAGAGTCCTAAAATTGGAGGTAGTTGTAAAGCATTCCCTTTGTCATGTGCTCTCCCCCATTCTTGTTGGGTGTTTTGAGGCAGTTGCCTCAGCTTCACTTCCCTCCCTGACCATGTGTACTTGTGCTCCATGCCAGTGAAAGCTTGAGACAGGACACTGGTGAAGTGGTCTGGTTGGAGAGGGGTGGTAGGGAGGAAGAGGCAAAGGCTCTGAGGGAACAAGTCTTACCTCTGCAGCTTCCCTTCTGTTTGGATACAGTGGTCTGCTGCTTATTAATATTTCATTTGGATTGCTGCTAGGAATGGTGCTTATCTAGGCACAAAAGGGCTGTTAATAACTGATCCTACATGTACCTACGAGCTTCCAGGATCTTATTACAGAATGGATTCTCTTTGCCCACTTCCATTCCACTGCTAAAGGTTCCACTTCCTTCTGCTCACTTTATCTCCCTGTAAACTCATGATTTTTTGATTGTATCATGAGAATAGCTAAGGATCCAAGGTCCAAGGATCATTAAGTAAATAATTCTAAAAAAAGAGTTGAAGAATAATTATTTGGAATGATTTATTCCTTTTATCTCCTCTTGGCAATGCTGTTTTCTTTACTGGAGCTGTTGGGAGAAAGTGAGAATGTGTTAAAGCCAAAGTATTCCACTGCATTTTACCTACAGGTTTTGGTTTAGACTCTGAACTGTTTAAGAGCCATAAACCAGGATTAATGTGGCTGTAATAACAGACACAAATCAGGGTTAGGTCTGCTAAGCATAAAATGAGAATTATACTGAAGTACAGATTTATGGGGCTGGTCCTAGTTATATCAGGCAAGGAAGAGAACCATGGATATCTTGTGTAGCAGGTGGCTATATAAAAAAAAAATAGGGGGTTTTCTACAATCTACTGTACTTTTTTTTCCCCCTATACAATAAAAGATTTATTAAAATCAGCAGCAGGAAAATGAGTCAAGTTTTGCTGCTATGAAAGAGTTCTCACAGTCCCAGGTCTGTGGTGTCAGTTTGGACATCAGAAGGTATTTTTTCTAGGCTTTGTTTTCTCACCACTGGTATGAGCCATAATTAAACCAGCTACCCATATGGTTACACAGAAAGACAAATGGTCTGTTTACTTCAGCAGCTGTTTAACAAGCCACCAGCACAATCAAGTAAATTAATCCCAGGAAATAACACTTGAAATAAAGATGATATCTGAAATCATTTTTATTCATGGTTAGAGACCATGCAGATTCTTTTGACAAGTCGAAAAATCTTATGGGTGATGTTGAAAACTTCAATGTACAAGTGCTAATTCAATTTGAGGGGAAAAAAACCTGACTTGATAGAATGGTTTCTGCAGAGGTATTACTAGAATAGCAAACCCCCAAGCAATACAAAGGCAGCCAGAGTATTGTATGCTCATTACCTGAATTTTCAAACACTTAACAACTGTAAGGAGTATGAATATGCAAAGCTCACAGACTCTGACCAACATTTTTCTTCTCCTTCTCTGTTCCTGGCATGAAGAAGCCAGTGCTTTCTGTCACTGCATATATAGAGCTGTTATTAACTGCCTTTAAAGTTGCATATGATACAAGGTCATAGGTCTCTAACTCAGCAGAGCTTTGAAGGAAATCATCCCCTTCAGCAGCTGCAGCACCTCAAATATGAGTGCAAGTGCTCTGTTGAACTGGGGCTAAAATTTCAGTTCCTGTATCATTACAGCTGGGATGCAGGGGAGGTGAAATGTGGACCTTGCACAGACAGTGCAGTATTAAAAATTTATTAAATCACAACTATGGAGATTAAAATATTGAAATGAGAATGAACTCCTGCTTTTAATGGTGGGGGTCCTAAACAGTCATCCTCATCTCTGGAAGGAAAACCATAGGAAAGAGCCATATAATGAATCTCCCATGTGAGGGAATGGTTTGAATAAGAATTCCTTTCCCACATGGAAGACCTCTTGACCTCCATGAGGATTTCAGGGACTTACTGCCATATCAGGTCTGAAGGCTCCAAAGGCAGTGTTAATTTGCCTAATCTTAACTTTCAGCCAGGTCCTGTGAGCTCCTGTTTGCATATAGAGTCCACTATGCCTGAATATTTCGTGGTGGCATTTTATGACTGGTAAATTTATCAACCCTAATATCTTATGGAAGTGTGAAATGCCACCAAGTGTGCAGCATGGATACACTAACATCGCTGCCTGACCCTTACCTCTAGGTTTTCCTCATGTGAGCAGCATCACTGAGTTCTGATAGACACAAGCACTCCTGAGATACCTGCACAAAATTTGTGCTTATTGCTGGATGCTCAAAATTTTGACATCTGATCTTTAACAGGACAGTAAAAGCTACAAGAATCTGTCTGTGGGTGTTTTAGTTTTGTTGTTGGGTTTTGGTTTTAGGGTTTGGATTTTTTTTTTGTTGTTGGTTTTTCTTTTTTTTTGTTTGTGGGTTTGTTTTGCTTGCTTGTTGGTTTGTTTGTTTGTTTCTTTGGGGTTTTTTAAAGCTAAAATGATGGTATCTATGAAGAAAGACACCAGCTTCTACAGGTTCAGGCTACCAGGGCAGTAGTGAATCTATTTATAATAGACTCTCTTAAATGTAAGAAAAATCTGGTTTAAAAATAAAAAAAGCTGAACTGTGTGTAACACTAAAGAATGCCACCCAAAAAGCAGATGATGTGCCATGAGTGCCTTTATCTTTCCAAACCAAGTTTTCATTCTGTTCAGGCATCAAAGGATTCGTTCTGGGAGCTTTTCTTCCAAGGCATCCACAGTCTTCCTCCTTCTTGGGAACTCTCGATGATGGCATTTGCAGGAGTCTTCTCAGCTGCCTGATGGAGGCAAGTGGGCAAATATTCCAGGTTAGGACAAGAGTATTGGTATTCTGAACAAAAAGCTGGCAACACCTGTACTTGCTGTAGGCTCCCAAAGTCCTCTGGTCACTCAGATGGGACTTGTTGGAGCATGTCTGTCTGTCTGCTCCTCAGCATGAATGCTCCTGATTCCTTTCTGTGGAAACCAGGTGGTACAGTGGTCAGTTCCAGTGAGCCACACCAATAGGTTGTGTTCTGATATGGAGATATGTGATGATGTGCCCTGGTTGCTGAGACATGTTTCAGGGTCCTTAGCACGCACTGAAATACAGTGGAGCAGTGGAGGGAGAATGTTATTGTGGCTGGAATCTGAAATGAGATTAAAAGCAGAGCTCCTTGCTTGTCAGGGTCTCCACAGTGGATTTCCTCCATGGACAAATTTGCTACTGAAATTTTTCATGTCTCAACTTACTTAACCTGAAATGTGAAAATCTGTCCAAGCTTCTGCTTAAATGTTGTTGAAGAGATGTCTTTACCTGCTCACCCACTGCAAGTGTGTAATGATAGATGTGCTGCTGACATATGTATTATAAGTCTTTTACTGACCTCAGAGTTATTTTATGATGAAAGAAGTCTGCTGGCCTTTAAAGCACTACATCAGTTGTAAAATAAGCATCTCATGCAAATGAAGAGATAAGCACAGGGAATGAATGGTCATTTTTACATAACCAATATGCAGAGTGTGCCTGGGTCTTAAATACAGAGGGCATTGCCAACTACTGACTGCAACCGAAGGTTTTAGAGTCATAGAATCACTAAGGCTGGAAAAGACCTCCAAGGCCATCAAGTCAAATCATCAACCCACGGCCACCATACCCATTAAACCATGTCCTGAAGTGCCATGTCTATGTGTTTTCTGAACACCTCCAGGGCTGGTGACTCCAGGAAGCTGCCATGTGGCTCCGGACAGCTTCCTGGAGCTGCACACATTTCCTAATCATCAATCCAAGGTTTTGTTTGGCTCTCATTGTCGAAGATGATCAGAAAAGAAGGGGTTTGTGAATATAAATGAAGCATGCTATACCTCTAGGCCCTGCAAAGTGATGTTACTTGGTGTTAACTCTGTAGCCTGCCTTTTTTTTTTTTTTTTTTTGCAGAAGAAGGCTGGCTCTGTATTTTGGAATGCTGAACAGAAAATTAAAAATGCAGGCCAGTCTTTGGGAACATTTTAGTTACTGTTTTAATAAACTTTTGTTTATGCCTAGAGGTGCCATTAAATTACCAGCCAGACATTAATATACAGTACACAAGGGATCTTGTATATAAGCAATGACTATTGCTGCGTGACTCAGATGAAGCTTGCTATATACACAGAGAGCTGCTGGATGGGAGATGAGAAATGAATAGTTGCCTGGAGAGTGTGGTGGTACTTAGGCAGTAGGTGTACCATTTGGTCAGCTATATTCACAAATAAGTTACTTTGAAGTATGACTTGAGGGGACAGTGGTCTGCGTGGCAGAAACACCTTTGCTTTCTTTCTAACTGAAGGCAAGCACATGGTGTGGAGCAGCCAAAGGCACTAAGGATTTCCAAGTATTGCTCTGGACCTCCTCAAATAAGGAGTCTTTTTATACCACCAAAGCATCTGCTTCAGCTGCTCAGTCTGTGCAGGGATGCTGGAAATGGTTAACTCTAAGCATGGCTTTTTGTGCTACTATAACCACAGCAGGAACGTCACTGAAGGAAGCAAAGGCTGTAGGACCAAGCTGGAGTAAACATGGGCTGTGGACACCACGCTGGAAAGCATCTGGCTGAGTAACAGGGTGGAGAGCTACAATCACCAGGATGTGTTTTGCTGCAGGCCTTGTGCTTGCATGTTTCCACAAACAGGTACAGCTTCACATGTGGGATTGCAGGAGTGTTGTAAGTTCATCTAAAAGGAAGAAATTCAAAATCCCTCCAGCTCCTGAAAAAATATATGCCAATTAATTCTGAATTGGGATTTTCCTTTACATTTGATCTGCTTAAGAATGCACCACAAGGAAAGCTTCCTATGAGGAAAGCTTCAAAATACTCTCAGGGAAAAGGCACTGCCATAACTCTCCCACTTCCTAAAGGGATCAGGGCAGAACTTTGCTTAATGCACATCCTCTAAAGGAAATATGGGGCTCTACCTAGTACAGCCTGCTCAGGTTCTCCTGCAAAGAAACCCAACCGGATGATCCCTGCCCATCTCTGATCTTGTTGCTAGCATTCATACTGTGCTTTCTGACTGACTTACACCTGCAAAAAATTTAGTTCCTTCATTTTCTACAGGGCAAGGCACTGGCATTAAAGCCACTTACAAGGGATGAGATGGGAGAGATGGAGATGAGACCTGTGAAATGAATGATACCAAAGCGACCCGAAATGACTGGTGTGGTTTAAGCTGGACAGGTGGCAGGCAGCAAACAGTGCTGCTTTGTGAAACCTGATTATGTCGTCGGAATACTTCAAGAACAATTCTTTGGGAATAGGAAGGAGAGGACAGAGTGTCCCAGGATAGAGCTCTTCACCAGCATCTCAGTAATGGTGTGGGGTGGGTGCTAAGCATCAGAGAAGGATTTAGCAGATGTGGCGACTGTACCAAAGTGGTGTTTAGGCATAGGTTTTGCCAGAGGTGCACAAATCTTACCTTCTGGTTAGCGAGGAAGCAGTAAAGGAAAAAAAGCTCCCAGTGAAAGGAGAGCAGCACAACAGTAGGCTCAGACAGAAGCGAGTTTCCCTCCAGGCTATGTCCTTCATGGTGCTGTTTACCTCGGGATGGTATGTGCCCCCAGACCCCTACCTCAGCATCACTCTAGTCCTTGGTTCCCATGTCATTTCTCTCTACTTAAATAACCACTTTGAGCTGGATATTTATGGAGTAACAGCTGCATCCAAAACCTCAGTCAGGCAGTGTTGACTTCATGATTTGTATCTGATCACTACCAAAAAAATAAGGCAGTCACGTTTGCCTTTTAGTTGATGGTTGGAGGGTCTGTATTTGTTTCTGTGGTTCTGTTTTTCATTTATGTCATTATTTGCCAGCAACAGACAATTGTGTCCTTTGTCTTACTTTAGCTTTATTCCCTTGTCCTCATGTGATACTGTTTCAGGCACAAAGTGTCCCAGTTTTTTTTCATACTTCATCACTTATTAATGCCACAGATCATGGGATGAAGAGTTGTCAGCATCCCCGGTTTTTCTGTATTGACAGATAGTAACTGATTTGTCACTAAATAGCTTTTAAAGGATCTCTCTCTGGTTATAATTTCCCCCCCTAATTATTTAGTGTATTCCCCAATAGCTTATCTCCCTTCCTGACTCCACCTTTTTTTTTTTTTAAGAGAGGGGATCTACTTTCACATTTGAGATAATTTTTTCCCTTAACTCTGAAACTTTGAGGGATGGGGCAGAAGTGAACCTGATCAACACCAGGCATATCAAACCCCATCTATTTCTGGGCTTTCTTGCTTTTCTATAAGAAGGTTTGTGAGGATGTCTGCAAGAGGTGGAGGAGCAGTTTGGGTTTTGGCTTAGTGCCACACAGAAAGGTGGGAGCATGCCCCTTCTCAGGGCTGACATACTAAGCACATGCAAGCACTCGTGTTGCTGCAGGAGTACTTCCTAATCCATTTAAAATCAGGCCAGATAGGCTGGGATCAAATAACCTGATTTGCAAATACGGTGGGATTTACTTCCATGCAGGTAAATGGTGGCACTGTTAGGCTATAGGACTGTAAGCTCTCCTATTGTGTCTTTGGAGAGTTCTGTTTTACTGTGGAAAAGGGCAGGTAAAAATCTACCTTTGGAAATCTCTACCCTGGTATAGGTAGCAAGCTGCTTGTTTTCAATCCTGCATGGGGAAATTGTGGTGGTTGGTGAAGACTGAATAGTGAGGCTGTAAGTGATGAACCTGGTTTGGTGTTCAAAATAGTCAACAGAAGTCAGTATGTCAAACTAAGCACAAAGGATGTGTCTGCACCTAGACCTTTCTATTGCTCATCCCACTGATCCTGAGGCTGTATTCTCCCAAGCGACCAAACTGGCCATGGTCAGAGTTCCTCATAGCTCTGTCTGGGGAATGCACTCAGCTTTTCTCCAGACTAATGGTGAGCTAGGTCCTGCCCTGCAGTGAAGACAGGACACAGAAAAGAGATGCAGAGATTCAAGAGGTACAAAGCACCACCAGGTGCCACAGTATGGTGAAATCAAAACTACAAATCTGAGAAAATCTAAAGGCAACTTTTCCAGCACTCTCCCTCAGGAAAGCTGGTGAATTCCCCCTGTTTCTCTGAGCCTTTTGAACCTTTGGTAATGTCAAAATCAAAAGGGAGAGCTATGAGAAGTCAGGCCTCACCTTCCACCCAGCTAAGTGAGTACAAAACTTGGAGTATAGGCTGTCCTTCCTCTTGGACAAACCTTACTAGTCCTTCTATAAGACAGAGCTTAAGCTTCTCAAAGCCAGCTTTCAGCAACCTTAAGACAAACCATCCTCCTAGCAACTGCCTCCTCCTGAAGCCTGTATATGCTCATGTGTTTCTGATTTCTCTGACAGCTGTTCTTTCCAAACTCAGCCTTTGTGCCAGGTATCACAGCTAGGGTGACTACTCCTCTCTTTCTGCTTTCTTTCTTTCTTTCTTTCTGCATGGTGGTTAATTCCCCAAACTGCTGTAAAACATTTGCATCTGCACATGTGTGTATACACACCCAGAAGGGAATCTGCTGCTTCTGTAGGTAAAAACACAGCAGAGGATTTTGTACTGAAACTCCTCCTGGTTTAGATGTTTTGGTATCATTATTGTAATAATATTCTTGTAAGTGTAAGGAGAAAATGGCACAAAAGCATCATTGTATTACATCTGAAGTATCTCACTTAAGAGGTTAAATCCAGCTGTTGTTCTGACTGATTTCACAGTGAAGCTGTTTCATTTTCTTACTTCAATTTTTTTCAGGTGTAAAAATGTACAGCTTTTCATCAAAAAAAAAAAAAAAATTTTTCCTAGTGCTTTTAAATTGCAGTTAAAGGAGCCCATAATTTGTTTCAAGCACAGCTTTATTGTGCCATTTGCCTTTTGGGTTTGGTTGGGGTCTTTTGTTTGTTTCTTTTTTAAACAATTCAGCCTTCTGAATGCATTATAGTCTTGCTGTCTACTGGGGGGTTCCTGTTTCTGTGAGAAAAGTGTAAAACATGAAAATTTCTCTAATCTAGAAGGTCTCTTGGAGGTTTAAGAGCAGGCAAGAGAGTACCATGAGTGGAGCAGCATTAAGCCAGATTGTGTAAGAACAAGGTTTTCTTCCTAGTGGTTAAGATTAGTGCATGAAAATGTCACACTGGCCTCTTAAGTAAAATAAAAATTGCTTATTTGTTGGCTACCTAAATATGAGGACCTTTTATTATAAGGTTTTATTTTTTAAAAAAAAATTATGCATTTGAAGTCTCTGGGGGAAATAGTCATACCATTATAGAAATAAAACCAGAGATGCACAAAACCTTTTATCATCTTAAAGCTTCTATTTAGAAAGGCACACCTATATGTGTGTTTAAGTTCCATTAAGTGCTGCTCTAAATTGAACTTGCACATAATTCCTACTACTGCATTATGCTAATGGTAGTAAGTCCTGCAGCTGGCAATACCTAAGTGCTCACAGGCGTTTAATACTCTCCAGTAGCAACAACAACCAAAAGATCCCTTGCAGATGCCTGAAACAGTGCAAGCAGATGCCTGGTCAGGAGAAGAATTGAAAACTCCAGTTCCATAAGGAAAACCAGCTAATGGGACCAGTACAGCAATCTCTTCAAGGGCTGAGATCATGCCACTGAGTGCTTGTGAGAAATATAAATGCAGTGTAAACTGTCTCCCATATATTTCCACTTTTTCTCCTCAACTTTCCTATTTATAATTAACACCCCTCTTTATCTTGTTCATTCTGAAGATCTTTGTTCTTTCCACATTAAATTATTTAATACTATCTCTTCCTCTCGTTTAAGCTCCCTTTATCTCTTGATCCCCTCTCCTTTATATTGAAATCTCTCCTGTCTAAATGCATAATCAGATAGCATCTGCTGCTATGGAACTTTAAAATGCCACCACATTCCCTAAAATAACTGAACAGTGTAGTCAGTAGGTAGCAAGGTATGTTGTGCAGAGGAGGCTGAGTACATAAAAGAAAGATGCTCTGCGTGGCACAATGGGGAGCTGGCATCTTGCCATTTATTACAAACCTCAGAAGACTGACTGTTCGTAGCGTGAAGCCCAGAAATGTCCAGTCCACTTCTGCATCCTTGCAGACATGAAGAACAGTTGCTGCTTACATCAACAGTCCTGTTGAGTTTAACGGATTACCTGTGAGCAACAAAGATTTGGTGTCACGTAGCTACGCATGTCATGAAGCTTTTGTATTATGCAGCAGGAAGCATGAGGGCCTGTGGAGGCAGGAAGGCATCTGGAAGCCCTGAGGTGCGTTTGCAGTTAAACAAAAATGAAAATTTGAGCATGTGAAATGAGAAGCTAATTTCTCATTCCTGTATTGTCTGAGGCACAGCTAAATACATTCCAGAATGGGTTTGTACAGTGTAACGAGAACACACTGCACCTCTGCCTCTTGGAAACACCTCCAGGGATGGGGAATCAACCGCTTCCTCGAGCAAGCCTGTTGCAGTGTTTGAGAGCCCTTTTAGTGAAGACATTTCTTCTAATATCAAACCTACCTCTCCCCTGGTGCAACATAAGGCTATTTCTTCTTGTACTATCCCATGCTACTAGGGAGAGGAGACCAACACCCACCTTGCTCCAACATCCTTGCAGAGAGTTGAAAAAAGTGAGAGGAGATGAGGAAAGACGGCTTGAGAGAGCACACAAAGAGTGACTCTTTGGAGGGAAAAATAAGAATCTCAGAGCTAGGGCTGAACCTGAGGCTTCTAACTTCTACCAACTCAACCTGCTGTGAGCAAACACCTGAAATTTGTTGGCAAAACAAACCTAGATTAACTTGGGCAGCGGGCAAGGTGAGAAATTCATAATTAGTATCTACCTGCAAAGAATGAGAGGCAGATCAGTGCCATGTAAAAACTATGATGCAAAAGCAGGAAGAGACTGCTTTCTTCACTGCAGGGTTTTATCATCAGACCAAGTGTCCTCCATACCTGACCTTTCTTTGTGTCCAATCTACAGCTTTAGAAGCAACTGATGCTGTCCCTTTTTGCAGTGATTCTACAGCTTCAGAAGTAATTGGTGTTGCAGCAACTTCACTTACCACAAATTTGCCTGTTTCTAACTTCTTAGTGCTTAACTTCCACTCCCACTAAATTGCTATTCTGCTTTTCTTTGGTAAAGATGCTGTTCTGAATTGTGCAAAAGCTCTTTTTACCTTCTGGCCTTGATGGTGCAGACTGAGGCCTCTGCATTGTGTAAGGAACCAGGTGGTCTGAAACTGCCACAGTGTGCAAACCCTGCACACTGTTAGGGCTGTGTATGTATTCCTAACAAAACAACCTGGGAAACACTGGACATCTGCCTGGTCTCCTGCTGTCTTCAGATCAGGCAATTTGTGCCCTTGCTGGAGTGCTTCCAGAGTCATACAGGAAAAGATCTAATCATGCTGATCTCTGAAACAAGGCAGATCAAATCCATGTCATAGAACTTGGACCACTTCACCTGTGATCCACACAAAGATCTAATATGATCTATATGATAAAAATTAATTTTACATTTTTAGCTGATTAATCTTATCCTTCCTCCATTGTAATCAATTCCTCCAAGTAATCAAATCCTGTGCTTGTTTCAGCTTGCTCTAGAGGAACAGCAGTCAGGCTTTTTTTTCTTTCCCAAAACAGTCAACCTCTAGCAGTTGCACAGCCAAACGCAGCAAGGCTCTGCAATTTGGCATTTGTATCTGAGAGCAAGGACCAGTATGTGCTCCAGTAATGTATAGCTCCAGTGAAATGTATAATCATTTTAAAACTGCATGTTTTGGAATGGCTTGTGAGTGGGAGGAGGCACATTTTCTCTGTATTCAATGAATTCAGCTATGATGTATATGTGTTTACACAACTGAACCTCACAGGACATACAGTAATCTATGCCTCCTGAAGTAGCTGAGATCACAGCTGAGCTTTGAGCTATAAACATTTATTTACTTGGTAGCAGGGAGCAGAAAGCATGTGGTAAGGCTGTTCTTGGAAGCCTGGATATGTCCACAGAGACTGTGAAGGATGAACTTACCAAAGTATTTAGAATCACAGAATAGTAAGGATTGGAAGAGACCTCTGGAGATCATCTAGTCCAACTCCACTGCCAGAGCAGGATCACCCAGAGTAAATGACACAGGCACATATCCAGGGGAGTTGGGAAGCCTTCAGAGAAGGAGACTCCACAACATCTCTGGGCAGCCTGTTGCAGAGCTCTGCCACCCTCAAGGGGAAGTTATGTTTATGTGGAAGCTCCTGTGTTCTGGTTTGTGTACATTGCCCCTTGTCCTGTCACTGGACAGCAATGAGAAGAGTCTGGCTTCATCCTCTTGACACTCACCCTTTAGCTATTGACCAGCATTGATAAGATCTCCTCTCAGTCTGCTGCTCTTCAGCTGAACAGCCCAAGGTATCTCAGCCTCTTCAGGTGGAGTCCTCTCAGCATCTCAGTGGCTCTTCACTGCACTCTCCTCAGTAGCTCCTTGTCCGTCTTCAACGAGGGAGCCCAGAATTTGCCGTAGTGTTGTGAAATCATCCAGCAAAGCTGTTGTGTGCTCGAAAGCCGGCAGAATAGGGCAGCGGTGGCAGTACAGGGGTGAGCAGCTGCGCTGACAGCACGTCCCACGCTTCATCATTTCCTTGTTAATGTGATTTCGGGCGAGGGGGTCGCGGCCAGGCAGAGCCTGGGCTAATGAATCCATGGCGGAAGCGGAGACGAGAGGGAAATTGGAAATGGAGAGCACAGGTCGAGCAACAGGATAAGGCTTTATGCTACCCTGTGCTGACAGAAATGTATTTAACACCGAAATAAACCCACTGACCTGAGCACCAGGACCCACCGGCAGCTCGAGAGCCGGCTCGCCCGGCAGCCGCGTGACACGTTGTAGCAGGCGATACTGGCGAGTCGCGACAGGCGTTTCTTTTTCTTGCGGGCAGCCTTTGGGTCTGCTAAGGCCGGACAGGCGACAACCGGGGCGGACTCCCAGCCGGCGACGAGCAACATCACCCTGTCCCCTGCTGTCCTCGCGTAGTGCCGGGACAAGCCGCACGCCTGTGCCACAGGTGACACGCGTGTCCACAGCAGTCACAGTCGCTTCCTTCATACGGGTTGTGGGATGTTACCTGTCAGTATTTTCCCTGCCGGCCTCAACCCTCACAGTGAACCAGCGGCACGGAGCGATCCCACGTCTGGCCCCTTCCCCCGGCCGTTCGCGACTAAGAGGGGTGGAAGCGAACGGCTGGGCGGTGCCCGCAGGCTCGGGCCGGGGTCTCGCCTGCTCCATCTCGCCTGACCGGGGTGGGTCTCGTATGTCTAGGGAGCGCTGCCGCCTCCCGTTCGCTCCATGCTGCCCGGCCCAGCTCGGCCCGCCACGTCGTGCCCGCCCTCCCGCGTCAAGCGGCGGGCGTCACGCCGCCGTTGTAATGTACCAAAACAGCGCGCACACACCGCCCGCCCTCAGCCCCGCCGCGCCCGCACAGCCCTGCGCCCGCCGGGGCAGCGCCGCCCGCGGGACTGCTTCTAAGAGGCTGCGCTTCTCAGCCCGCCCAGCGAAAACAGCCATGGCGGTGGTGTCGCTGTTCCGTCTCCTCACCCTGCCACCCGCCTTGGCCGCCACCACCCCCTCCTCGGCGTGGGGTAGTAGCGCGGGGCGACCGAAGGCGGTGTGGGAAGCCGGCGTTGCGGGCAGTGGGGCGGCGCGGCTGCTGCGTGTCTATTAGGAGGTGCGTGGTAGCGATGGCGGCGGTGGGTGAGCCTGTTCCTGTCAGCGGATCCGGCTGGTCCTGCCGGCGGGCGGTGGGGTTGCACCCCGCCCCGGCGCCGAGCCGTGCTGCGCCGCGCCGGGCTGGGCCGTGCCGGGCGGCGGGGAGCGGCGAGGCAAGCCATGGGGGTGCTGGAGCGCCTGCGGAAGGAATGGTTCATCCTCGGGATCGTGCTGGTCATCGCTGTGGCGCGGCTGGAGCCCACCGTCGGCGTCAAAGGGGGTGAGTCCGGCCGCTGCCCCGCCGGGAACGGTTTGCCCTAGTAGCTCGGTGGGATGTGCGGGGAGCTCCGGTGCCCGCCCCCGGAGAGCCTGGGTACCCTCGTGGGGGCCCGGCGGTAGTTTGTCAACTCCCGGTGACCGGCGCTGCCCTCCCCCTTACCCCGCTGCCGCGTTCTGGCTGTCCGGGACGGCCTGGTGCTGGCTGCAGGGTGGGGAGCAGGCGGCCTCGCTGCTGCGGTGCGGACGGGCTGCGGGTCCCCGGGGGGAGAGCGCCGGTCGCCTCGCTGCCGGGGATGCTGAGACTTGCTCGAATGCTTCTCGGCGGCCATCAGGGCTTGGAAACTTTGAAACTGAGTTGCCCACGGGTGCAGAGGAGTGAGCCACGGGGTGCGGGACACACCCGGATCCGCCTGGCCTGCCTACGGTCCTTGCACCTCCAGCAGCTCGGCTTCTCCACTTGCTCGATAGTCACTGTGCCTCAGGGACCCAAGAAATACTTCGGAATGTGTTCCTCTGTGGCTTTGTGAGGCACCGTACCACTTGCTCCCGTGATGTCCTACTCTTTCTGGGTTAGCAGGAATGAAACTGGATAGCAGCTATGAACGTAGTCCAGTTAAACTATGCAATAACTTGAAGAACTCTTAAGATTGGCATAAAGTCATCGAAGCTGCTGAGGGTCTGCTAGCTGTGACCTCCTTCAGAGGTGCAGCTTAATGTCTGTTGTGTGAAAACTTCGGGGGCAGCGTTTCAGCCAGGTGACTTTTTTCAGTTTAATAACAACACACTTGTATTTTAAAGATTCCAACCCCCCCTTACTTTCCCATGAAAGACAAGGGAAAACAGTGAAAAAAGCATCTGTGCAGAATGGTGTCAAATGATCACAGTGAACAAAAATGACCTGTCCTGCTCTAAGCAGTGAGATCTCTGTTTCTTGGAGCAAGAGCTGATGAAATACCCAGTGTTACTTTGAAATGAACAGTGGCATGGTATATCTTTATGTACATGTGCTGCCAGCATCTGCTGGTTAGTTTCCAGTGTAACTTCAGTTCCAGATGTTCACAGTTTTCTAGAACAATTTTTTTTTTTTTTCCTCCTAACTGATCTCTGAAGATTTAGGAAAAGGGCTGTAGAATGCTTGAACATAATTCCTTTAGCAATTCCATGTTATGGGAGGGGAGGAAGAATCTGGCTGTGCTTTTATACAAATAGATTTTTTTAAAATCTTTGTTTTCTTAACAGAGCTGAAGTTTTGAGGATAGACAGCTTCTCATTGAGGAGCCAACCTTTCCTCTCCCTTAGGCTCTGGGGGGAAAAAAAGAATGTGATTTAAAAAAGCAAACTATGTCTCTGGGTACTTGCTGTGGCAACTAAGGCTCCGGTACTTCATGGAGTTCAGGGTAGGCAAATTCCTGCTGTGCAAGGATCCCTTCTAACATCTGTGTGCTGTTTTGCATAGGTGAATGGGACCCACATGGAGCTTCTTGCAGGATCCATGCTGTGTCTTCAGCAGACCTTAAAGATGACTTTTAAATTGATAGTATGGATTGGTTTGTCCTGTTCTGGTTTGATTGTCATGCTAATTGTTAGCAGCAATGTGGGAGGTCCTTTTCACTTCGAAATAATTTTTGGTCAGCTTACTTCCTGCATGGAAGCACTGTGATGGAGCACTTCATTTAATTATCCCACTGCAAAATGGTGTCAAGCTTTGACATGGTGTTGTGCCTGGGACAACTAACTGGAAAAATCTTGAAAGTGCTAATTGAAACTCCTGAGCTGGTGTTTCCCAAAGTGGTGTCCCTCTTCTGAAGCTACATGATCTGAGTGCTCATTTTAAAACCAGAAAAAAAGAAGTGAGGACTTAGGAGCAAACCTTAGTTTGGCATCTTCCAGCTGACCAAACCATGGGCTGTAATTTGCAGGGCCTTATTACCTTATTGGATGTGGGGACATCCATACCAGTGGAACGTTCTGCCCCAAATAACAGAGATTTGTGCTGTTGCCACCTTCAGGGCATAAGCCAAGCCCTTTCTGTGTGTTTTCCTATTTGATGAATGAGTCTATTGAGTTCCTTTGAGAAAAGAGCTTTCCTTTAGCAGGGGAGATCTGGAAGTGGATCTGTTCTGGCCAGGGTTCCCAGTGCTCCATGAACGTGTGATTGCTGTAGTGGGAGATGTTTCTCCTATGTCAAGGAGTTCAGGTAGCCCAGTGGAAAACCTTAAAATAGAAAAACCTGGGTCCTGGAAGAACTCCTGTCTTAGCCAGGCTAACTAACCCAGTCAGTGTGTATGTGCATGTACATAAACTTTTTAATCTTGTAGAAGATTAAATGTATTACATATATTTAAGAAATTAAAGTTTTTTGTATAGCTATACTTATTTGTAGAACTTTTCTGTTTGTATCCCTCCCCCAGCTATTCAGTTAACACACCATCATTTTGCAACTGGCCACACGCTTTGTTGCAACTTTAACTGTTGTATTTCCTGGCTTGTTTTTGTCTTTTGCCTCTTGTAAGTAATTTGGTTTAGTTTTTGTGTTTCACATGCAGAGTTGTAGAGTCTGATCAGCAGAGTCCTTTCTGAAAGTAGGATCTGGCTTTAAATGACTTCAGATGCAATTCTGCTTAGGCTCAGCGTACAATCAAATCCCTCTAATTTAAGGATCATTGACCTTGCTCAAGTGTGACCATCAATGTGTCATTCATCCGAGAGAGCAGAAAGGATCTTCTCTTCTGGAGTGTTGAGTAAAGGCTTGCTTGTTTGCTGCTGCAGTTTTGCTCGTGACAACTTGCTGTCACGTGCAGAGTTTGGGTATTACTTTGATCCTAAGTAGACTGCTAGCATTTTCTTCCTAATATATTAACTGGTTGAATGCTCATGAAAAAAAAAGAGTTTATACATTTTGCGCTTGCTGGCCTCCAAAGGCAAAGTGTATTAAGAGAATTCATCATTTTTATAGGAGTGTAAAGAATATTTTAATCTCCCTGGAAAAAAAAATATATAAATACATACAAATGTAAGCCTTTAATCTAGTGGAACTCTTGGAGGTGCAGGCATCAGCCCTTGCTGATCTCTCTGCAGCAAAGTTTCTGGAAAGTGTTCTTGTAGGGCTGGAATGAGCCATTTTGCCACAGCCCTTTTGGAGGGGAATGGCACAGACTTGTATTGTCCCAAGGAAATACAAGGTACAATTTGGCTTCCTCTGTGCAGGCAGCCAGAGAGGTGTGTGTGTCATAGGGGCCAAAGTGAGATGATGTTGATGGCCCTGCGGAGAGAGTAGATAACAGTTTTACTTGAGCGTATGGGTTGAGTTTGCTGATGCTGTAGAGATACTTTGATGACAGAACCATGACATTCCCCCTTTTCACATTTCCAGGATTTACCTGTTAGTTCCCAGTGACCTGCAATCATGGGAAGCCAAATTTGTGTGACATCATACCTCACTCTCCACCCAGTGGTTTGCTTTTATTTAAAAATTAAGAGCATGCTTTCTGTAGCTTAATAGAAACGTCATTCTTTTTATTAGAGACTTTAATGATCAGGTTTTCCCCAGGTATTTTTCTAAGTATTCTCATTTACTTTGATGTAGCAGATGCATATCATTATCTCCTTGAGTGTAGCTCACTTTGTTCTCTTTGTCTATATTTTTTTAGGACCCTTGAAACCAGAAATTACCATAACTTACATTGCTGTTTCAGCTATCTTCTTTAACAGTGGACTCTCCTTAAAAACTGAGGTACTGTAATTTCTCATTGCTTCATTCTTGTTTTGCTTTGCAAAGTTTTGCGTTGCTTTTGATCAGGTTTGAAAGTAATTGGAATACTTAATTAACATGCTGTTGTTGTTGATGCTGGGAGAACAGCTAAGAAGAGAAAATAAGTATTAGACATTTATAGAACAACCATCTACACCCTGGATGTGTCCCAAACCCACATCAGGGCAAGAAAAACATACATTCAACAACAAAACAAAAACAGCCCACACTTTTTTTCCCCCTTGTATCATGGTTATAAAGCTTCAAATGGAGGTGATGTGTGAATTGATGGCAACTCTCTCCTGTGTCTGCTGGCAGTTCTTGGCCCTAGGGCCTTTGATTCTGCCAGGACAGAGTACATGTGCAGCAAATAACTTCAGTCAGTTCTGTAGCAGCTGTCAAGAGTGTTACGGTGTTAAAGGGAAGCAGGGAGAACAGTGTTACCTGTTTTCCTGTGACAATAATCGTAATGGAAATAGGCTGCAGAAAGGAACTTCTTCTACAGAGAGAAAGGACCTGAAGCACAAAGCTCAGGCAGTAGCAGTCAAGTGGAGTTTTCTTCTTTCAGGATTAGGAATCTGTACATGCAGAGAACAAAGGTAAACCGCTATCACCAGTTTGTGTCCTTGAAGCTTTATGTTTGTAAAGCAGTTTGTAAAGTGAGAGTGAAATCAGCAACATTATCAAACTCTTGATTACATTCCCAATGCTAGTGTACATGTAGCTTTTTTCCAGCCAAGGTGACAGGACTGACAGGTTTCTAGACAATGTGTTATGTCCTACTTTGGACCTGCATATTTTTTTTTTTCAATCTGTGGTTCTATGAAGCTTTTGCAAATTAAATTAATTTTTTGGTTTGTTTTCTCAAGTCTCCAGTGGTGTTTTGCGCTTCAGTTCTCGGAATTTTATGGCTTAGCTGTTTTTAGCTTGTTGCAGTCTTGGTATTTTTCTTTGCTTTTGTTCATCAGCCTAAATTTTTTTTTTTCTATAAATCTCCTGTTGCTATAATAAATCATCCAAATCTGCTACTGATTATTTTGCATTTTATGTTTGCTAATCTTTCCTGAAGGAATGGTGACTGGAATGTACACATCACCTTTTTGTGGTATAAATGAGAATCACAATTTGTGGCTCCCTTTAGACCAGAGAAATCTGCAATCACCTGAACACTGCAAGTTTCCCTTCCTCTTGATATCAGCAGTCAGTCTGATAGGCTGTCGGCGTAGTTAGCAGATGTTTTAAAGCAGTAACAGAGTGCTGAGGCTGCCTACTGAAAAGCCACCTTATGAGAGCTGCAATATGACTGTGAAGTGGTGGACAACTCTTTTGGAGCAATGCCCAGGAGCAGACAGAGCTTTTCTCTTGTCTGGATGTACTTTATTATTAAACAGGAGATCAGATGATCCCTAAAGGTGCCTTTGTGACACGCGTTCCCTTTGTGTTATAAAGATGATCCTAGTTTTAAAAGCACAAACTTGATCTTACTTCAGCTGTTATGACTGCAACTCCCTCTCTTCTTTTTCTTCTGCAGGAGCTGACAAGTGCTTTGATGCATGTGAAGCTACACCTTTTTGTCCAGATTTTTACACTTGTGTTCTTCCCAACAGCAATATGGCTCTTTCTTCAGCTATTATCAATCACACCTATAAACGAGTGGCTTTTAAAAGGGTACGTTTAAGCATAATGGAGTGAAATCTATTTGTAGCTGTCTTCTTAAAGGGCTGCTAATCTTGCAATGGGATTTTTTTAAAACTTGTGAACAGATTTTCTGGTGGTCTTTGTGCTTCAGCACTTTGCTGTCGGAAGAACAAACAGCATGTGCACAAGATTATCCTTTCAGGAAGTCTGGCCAGTTCATTCCATGTGCAGGGGGCTTGCAACAGGTTGGCTTTCTCTTTCAGAAAACACAGCTGAAGATGCTTACCTGCATCTCAAGAAGGGTGAGGAGGAAAGAGAAGGAATACTGGAGAAAAATGAATTATTGAATATGCCACACACTGCTCTTCTGACCTGTTTTTAAACAGTTTATATTAAGTGTCTCCTGCATGTGTCCAGATGGGGACTCAGTATCAGCTCCTGCCTAAATTATGGAGGAAAAAGAAGGAAAAAAGAAGTGAAGTTTTTGTAGGAGGAGAACTTCTAAGATGAGCAGAAGCTAAGTTACCATGAAACCAGTGTGTTTTGAATCTTCAGTATTCTCTGCCAAAGTGCACTCTCCAAAGCTGCCTTGATGGTGCAGTAGTGATAGATGTTACAAAAAAGTAAAAAGTTTCTTTTCAGAATCAAAGGTCAATACCTAGCAACCTGCAGCTATCCTGGGATGTTTGAATGCTAAAATCAACTATTTTAGAAAACTATTTAAGGAATCCTCCTTGTTTCTTACTGCTTGGTGAAACATTGCTTGGAGAGAGTTCCCTGTTTTAAATGTTTCACGCTAAAGCTGCTCATCTTCATGTTTTCACAAGCCCTAAACCTAGAAGAGCATTTTGGTTTGAGCCTCCTCCAAGTGTTCCACTAAGTGTTAAGTGATCCAGATGCTACTGAGCAGGCGAAATTGACACGACATCCTTTGAAATTAGCACTGTTTTGCTTAACAGTGTTGGTACTTCAAAAAAGTAACAAAGTTGCTGTACAACTTCCACTTACATTTGGCTATTCACTGTAAAGATTATTCTGTAAAGCAAAATCCTTGTGAAGTTTTTCCTTAGCTGGAACAGAGACAAAATTTTCCTCAATGAGTTTAAAATTCCCCCCTGATCCAAGGGAATCTGCTACTGAAGGGCAAGGTGCAAGAAACTAGGTAACTGAAAGTTTATCCTAATGCCCCACAGCTGTAGGTTGTTTTTTCCCCCCACCTGGAAACACTTAAGTACCGTAACGAAAATAAGTGGGAACAGACAGGCTTTGGTGAAGTTTGTTCCTCATCAGGCATGCTCCTAGTGGAAGCTAGTTAAGAGTCCTCACAAAGACCTGGGAAAAGCAGCACCTGCTCCCAAGGGCATGCAGCAGCCTTTGGCAGGGTGGCTCCCCTGGGGACTGTAGTTTTCCTCTACTCTCTGCACAAGGTTATGCCTGAGTGACACAGCCAGGCCCTCAGTTAACTTCCTGTCTTGTTTCAGAACGCGTGGTAAGCTCTCCCATTCTTTACAACAGTCTGTTTTGCTGTAAATGTTCTTTGAGAGGCAGGTCTAGATGGTCCCAGCTTTTCATGTGGTTGCTTGATTTTTATTTCCTTTCTGTCCAGAATGGTGTTAGGAGGTTTATTGCTTTGCAGTTATGGAGAAACCGATGTCATCCCAAGCATCTTTCAAGTTAAATTTTGTTAGCTGACTAGGTTTTGCACTGACAGCATCCCTTTAACAAGGGACATGAAGCACATTAGTGATGTTTGCAGGGTCTCCCTTCTTCTGCCACTCATAACATATGGCAAATCACAGGTGGTAGGGCAGGAGGTACAAAGATAAGGCTTTGGTAGTTCCATATCTAAAGTGTGTGACCTGGGACTCTCCTGCTCAGTTGTGTGTAATGTACCAGCGGATCAGGTATTACACAGCAAGTGTTTGGACCCCTGATATTAGTGTTTCTAGCATAGCCTGAATCAGTGGAAGGTTTCAGTTTGATTGTTATCTGTAGTAACCTGTTGGCCATTGGAGGACTTTGTGTATTGGTCATTCTGTGTGTAGCTGATACAAAGCAAGGAAAAAGTTCACAGACGTGTGTTTCAGTACACCTGGTTACAAGTATCTCCACTTAGTGGGAGCTATTTGTTTTGTAGATTAGTGCTTTCATATGAAGGATCTTCAAACCTATAGAGCTTGCCAGCGATTGGTCATTTTTTCTTTTAATTTGAGTTAAGAGAGATTGGGTATAGAAAACCCCTGCCAGCTGAGATGAATCCACTTGTGCACATTTCATAGCTCTATGGATAACTCTGAACTTAATCCATCCCTTATCAGTGCAGGTGAGGAGTTCAAGGAGCTGGCTGCCAAGAGGCCACATAGAAGAGAGATAGCAGCATCATAAGCAGTGTAGTAGATGGACATCAGACTCACCATGTATTTGCCTGTTCTGGATTTTTGTATCTCTTTCCACTCCATTTATTTCTTCCTGTATTTTTTTTCAACTTGAGCTTATCCTGCTAAGTGCTGACAGCTCTCTGCTTCTTTAGCTTATTTCACTGTAAGCTAAAGGTACTATATGTAATTCCAAGGTGGTGCTTGGCACTCTGTGATTTGATTTATATAATGCTTACATTGGTTGCCTCTTTCCATGGTGTCTGTAGCTGGCAAACTGAATATTGTCATTGCCATTTACCTGTTTCTTCTGTTTAAGTTTTGTGTATATTTGCAGCATGTCAGCTGCATTGTGATGTTCTCCCTGTTGTGAGGATTGTAAGGCTTTAGGTTGTATAGCGTTTGCATTTGTGAGGAGTGTAACATTTGGTTTTTGTTGCTTTCAGCTTGCAGACAGTAGGCTGCATGCCACCTCCTGTGTCTTCTGCAGTGATATTAACCAAAGCTGTTGGTGGAAATGAGGTGAGTTTTTGTTTTGCTTTGGAAAGCTTTTTGTTAAACAAGTTCGAACAATCACTTGTTTGTGATGAACTGGTGGCAGAAACATTCTTTGCAGTGTGATGCTATCATGGTTTCTGAAAACTTCCAGAGTTAAAGCCTGAGTGTTGTGCTGGTGTCAAACAAGGGAGATGGTGCCATGTTAATCTGCTGCAACTGGTCAAATTGGAAGAGGCTAAGCTTTCTGAGTCGATAGAAAGGTTTCTGATAGGAATTGGGGTTGGGAGATTTCTGCTTGTTGCTGCACTCCTAATGCCTGACTGTGTAACATTCATATGCTGTGCGCTAGTTACCTCATAGAGCCTTAGCTTGGTTGTGCAGATCTGCTCTTGCAGTGTTTGTTTGGATGGTATTTGGTGTTAAGAGGCTGTGTAGTTGGAGTTCCTGAAGCTTCAAGCTGTAAATGTAGTGACTGAGATGACAGAAACACAAACATGAATTGAAATCTTATTGTTATTTGAGACTGCATAAAGTGATAATTCTGGGAATATGGAGTCCTCTGGCAGTGCTGCAAAGCAAAGTGCTCAGCAGAAAGGAAATGCCAGAATTGTTGTTTGTAGAGTCTGTGTGTGGTCACATTATATTTCTGCCTTAAAATGACATGTTCTGATGTCATTTCAGACCCTTTCTTTGTTTTGCTGTTTTGAGGAAGACCTGATAAGCAGCTTTTAGGAAATGAATCCAGCTGTGCTAATTAATGAGGTTATTTCCTCGTAACTGTTGAAAACAGATGAGACCTAGAAAGTGAGGAAGGGAGAGAATCGCAACAGGTTAATTTTAAAGCAAGGGCTGTTGGGCTGTGATTCTGGAGGGTTAGAGCCAAATCTCAGTTCAGCTGTCGAGCTCCTGTGTGAGGCTGGGCGAGTCACTTCAACTACAATTTTTAAGCATGGCCATTAGTTGTGTACTTCTCATTTTCTGAGTTCAGACTCTTGGGACCGATTAATGTCAGCTTTGAAAACACATGATAGCACTGAAATAGATTGAAGTTGTACTTTGTACTGACAAAGTGCTGTTTAATTGCTCTATCCTCTGAAGAGAGACCCAAAGCATCTCAAGTCAAGCATCTCTAATTACAGGCAGTCCTGATGCACATCACTGTCTCCCAATTTGCTACCTGAAAACAGTAGCCATAAAAATGTCTGTTGGAGGTGCTGTGGAATAATTAGGATAAGGAAGTCATTCAAGTACCTAATATTGATCAGCAGAGATACAAGATAAGTTTTCCAGTTACAATTCTAGGTGTGGGTACTGTAAATCATACAGAGATGCCATACAGTGAACAGTGAAAATGAACTGAAGTACTACTGAATGAGTGCTTGTTTGGTGCTAGCACTCTCTCTCCTGTCCTGAGAACAAGGCAAAGACCCTCTGGAATAAAAAGACCAAAAAAAAAGTGTGATTAGTCAGTTGAAGGCAACAGTGAGAGAGTTTAGTTTCTTAACAATTAGAATTCACTTTTTAATGCAGTGTTTTTCTGGGATGATAGGGAGCTGGGTTTATACCAACTGGAAAATGGAAACTTCATCATGTGAGGCTTGTGTAAGTAATTGTATAAATCACTGACAAAGTAAGCTTGAGCCTCCAATTCTTCTGTAGCACAGGGTGTTGGAGGAATGTGAAAAAGTGTACTTTGTTAGTGACTTTTGCAGATAGTTGATGACAGAGCAAACGAAGAATTACTGGGTTTTGGGAAATGAGAGTTCTGTCAGGAAGGTAGGCAAAGGCAAAACACCCCTTAAACATATGCAGTGTAGACAGTTTATTGTCAGACTTGCTCAAGTTTCCATTGCAGACTTATTTTTGAAATTTGATGCTTCTTAGGTTGAGACTATTGTTAATTTTTCTTCTGAAGAACAGCAAATCATATTCCTTGTGCTAGGGAAGAGCTTCTTGCATCCTAACCAAATGTCACCTAAGCTGTATCAAAGGATGTGGAGGTGTTCGAGTAGGTCCACAGGAGGGCAACAAAGCTGGTGAAGGGCTGGGAGAATAAATCTTATAAGGAGCAGCTGAGGGAGCTGGGGATGGTTAGTTTGAAAAAGAGGAGGCTGAGGGGAGACCTCATTGCTGTCTACAACTATCTGAAGGGACGTTGCGGAGAGACTGCTGCTGGGCTCCTCTCACAGGTAGGTGGAGACAGAACAAGGAGGAGTGGGCTCAAGCTGAGACTGGGGAGGTTTGGTTTAGATACTAGGAAAAAGTTTTTCATGGAGAGAGTGGTCAGGCACTGGAATGAGCTGCCCAGGGAGGTGGTGGAGTCACCCACCCTGGATGTGTTTAAGGGTCGTTTGGATGTGGTGCTTGGGGATATGGTTTAAGGTGAATCTTGTAGAGTAGGGTTCTAGGTTGGACTTGGCGATCCTGAGGGGCTTTGCCAACCTGGGTGTTTCTGTGATTCTGCTATATTTCTTTTTCTGACATGAGCAGAACAGTTCAGTCCCCCCTGCCTTTTTCAAATCCTTTCTAACGTGCAAAGAATTTAAATCTGGGAGCCAACTGGAAATATGTGATTGTACTGTGAGAGCATTTGTTCATAATAGTCTCTTAAATGGCCTTTGCTTCATCCCATATGTATCCCTTACCTAGAGAAATTGATTTGTCTGAGGGTGTAGCCACACTGCATAATGTAGTATGAAGATAAATGAACTTGCTCAGAAGCAATAGAGTGAGGAAGCTCCACATGAGCTAATTAGTCTGAGAAGTGTCCTGCTGCTGTAGAATAGAGGCACACCCTCAATAAGTACCCTGAAGACCTCATTGGATTTCTTCAAACATAGCACACAAGAGCTGGGATAGTTGGTTTATGGCAGTGTAGAGGATTTAAGGTTTTGTTTCTCTAAGCAGAAGTGACTGTTGAATCTCACTTGGACTTGGCTTATCCTCAAAGAGGGAGCTTGTGTGCTAGTAATGGTATAGCTTTGAAAATGTCATAGGCAGCATTGTGAGATACTTGTCTGTGGTTGTTGGTAGAAGGGATGGTAGAAATTAGTATTTCTGTCCAAAGATCTGCCTGTGTAATTCAGACTATCCAGGAGCTGGATTCTATCCAGGCAGGTGTTGGCAAATGAGAGATGTAGGCAGTGAGGGAGGGAAACTCTCTGTCCTCTCTGAAAATCTAAGATTTTAGAAGAGAGGAAGATGATCTATGGTTAATCTATCTTTTGTTGTGGTGTCCTAGATGTCCTGAGCAGAAATACAACTTGTCTAGTAGGGCTACAAATGCACATCTGTTGACTGACCCATTCTTAGGTTTCTTCAACCTCTCTCCCTGGTCTCTGTATGATATGTGGCTTGTTCTCTCAGCTGTCTTTCAACTCTTGTTTCACCTCTCTGTTTCTCCCTCTTCACTCTGATTTTTTTTTTTCCCATCATTCCTCTTGTGATTTCCTCTATGTTACTTTTATGAACCCTGCAGCAGCTTTCTAAACGAGCCTGTTCCTAGCTCTTGTTCCGAAGCAAAGTCAGTTTCAAGTACTGAGTTTAATTTGGTGCATCTGAAACCCTGTGAGTGAAAAGATGTTTGGATGTACACTGGAAAAAGAGGCATCACTGTCAGAAATAAAAGTCTGATTTTTAATTTGGTGATAATTTCTCTTAATTGTTTCTGTTACGAGCGGCACTTATGAAGTTTCTTCATTTGTCCATGGTCAGTCCATGTAGTTAAAGTTGGAATGGAAACCAGAAGGCCTCACTTTTATTCTTTACTCTTGTTGAGCCACAAAAGGTCGTGATTTTAATAATAATGCAGCATCTGACAGCACAGAAGGTCATTTTGTGTCATTTTAGTCTTGCAGTTTTTCAGTGAAATTACAAATCCTAATTCTTTAAAAGTCTACTGCCAACTATCCATTTCTGCAAGACAGAGACAAATAAATATGTCAGCATTCCAAGGTGCTGTAAAGACAAAGCTATTAAAAGCTCAGAGATCCTTAGACAGATGCTGTAGAGATGCCAGATATTACTACAAAGTATTCAGACAGCAAATGTCATACCCTCCTTAAGAATCAAAGTAATGAAGAAAAGAGATTGAAAATTAGATCTATAAGGCTATTATCAGTTTGGGAGGAAAAAAAAACAATTTGCAGTGACTTTTATGGCAGCTTAACGACATATTTTTGAAAAGTGTAACATAAGAGGCAAGAGCTGTGATGGAATTGTACAGATAAATCATGGCAGACAGTTCATTTTATTGAAGAATACTTTGGCTATTTTGCTATCTCATACACAACTAAACCAGTGAAGGGTTTTTTGTGTGCGTTTAGCTGTAGCTTGTACAAATGCTCTTAATCAAGGCTCTGTTTTTCTGCAGCTTTCAAGTGGATCTGCTGAGCCTGTTATAAAACAAGGAGTTGCATATGCAAGATGAAATTTTAAAATATAAAATAGACTAGAATGAGGAAATCTAGTTTACATATTATTTCATAAATACTTTCTAAAGAGAGTGTTCTAATATTGATTTCCTTAGATTTGTTTTTTGAGGCAGATGTAGGGCATAAACCTAAATACAAACTTGCAAGGTCCTCAACTTGCCTTTCTGGAAGAGAATCAAGGCTGAGTAGTGACACTTTACACAACAAATGATATACAGTAGTTTTTAATTGACATTTAAAAATAAAAAGTGTAGGGGTACTTACTGAGAAATGAACACTGGAAAATTCCTCTGAGTGATTGATATGATTTTTTTTTTTTTTAAGTAAAACCAAAGAAAGTGAACCCTAACAGTACTGTAAAGTCACAAGAAAGATATTGATTTCTCTAAAAATACCTGAAGTTCTTTGAACTATGTGTACATGTACATTAACCTTACAAAAAAAAAAACAAAACAACCAAACCAAAAAAAACAAAGTAAAATGAATAAAAATAAGTACAAGGTGCAATGGTTTGTGATTCATACACTGCTGCAACAGCGAACCAAGAGTGGTTAACCTGGGAAGGGAACACATGAATATTATAAAACAAAGTCATTTAAGATCTTCAGATAAACTCTATTGTGTTTAGTTGTCTTCTATAAAATCACAGGATGTTAGGGGTTGGAAAGGACCTCTAGAGTTCTTTGAGTCCAACCCCCTTGCCAGATCAGGACCATAGAATCTAGTGCAGGTCAGACAGGAACACATCCAGACAGGGCCGGAAGGGCTCCAGAGAAGGAGACTCCACAACCTCTTTGGGCATCCTGTGCCAGTGCTCTGGGACCCTTACAGTAAAGATGTTCTTCCTCATGTTGAGGCGGAACTTCCTGTGCTGTAGTTTCCATCCCTTGTCCTTCGTCCTATGCCAGGGCACAAGTGAGCAGAGGCTGTCCCTTCCTTCCTGACCTCCAGCCCTCAGCTATTTACAGACATTGCTCAGATCCCCTCTCAGCCTTCTCCTCTCCAGACTAAGCAGCCCCAGGGCTCTCAGCCTTCCTCATCAGGCAGTGCTCCAGTCACTTCAGCATCCTTATAGCTCTCCCTTGGACTCTCTCCAGTGGATCCCTGTCCCTCTTGAACTGGGGAGCCCAGAACTGAATACAATATTCCAGGTGGGGCCTCATAGAGCAGAGGAGAGGGGGAGGAGAGTTTCCCTAGATCTGCCAGCCACACTCTTAATGCATCCCAGGATCCTGTTGGCCTTATTGGCCACAAGGGCACATTGCTGTCCCATGGATAACTTGTTATCCACCAGCACTCCCAGGTCCTTCTCCACAGGGCTGCTCTCTAGCAGATCACCTCCCAGCCTGTACTGGTGCAGTTTATTGTTCCTTCCCAGATGCGGGACTCTGCACTTATCCTTTAAAATAGCTTTTTCTTCTCCAAGCAGAAGTCAGTATTTACAGTAGTGTTGTCTGACATTTGATTTCCAGATTGCACTTGAAATATTTGTATTCTTAGGTTTTGTTTATGAAAGGGTAAGGTCATTCTATTGCTTTAAAATTTGATATTGTAAAGGAAAACCCTCTCTAAAGAAATTAAAAAATAAGTAATCGATTTTGTCTGCCTATGTAGGTTAAATACTTCTAAACTGAATGAAACTTCCCCTAACTGAAAATATAACTAACTGTACTGTTAGATGCTGTGTTGAAGTCTCTGGGAAATGTATGTGGGTGTCAGAGGACAAATTTAGGGAAGATGTCTGTACTTCATACGGACAAATATAAAGAATTAACTGTGTCAGCATAAGCCTTGTATCTACATAGGAGTTGTTGTGCTATTAAATTCACCCACCCTATTCTTGGATTATGGTCTGATTTTTTTTTTTTTTTTTAATGTATCCTAGGAGTTTACTTTTCTTTTATCATTACTGTGCTTTGAGCAGATGGTTTTTATTGAACTATTTATTGACACTTAGGGTTTTCTCTTTGCCTGAGCGGTGAGTGCATTTTATATCCATCAATGCATAGGAGTAGCCCAAATTATTACTTACAATATGAATTTCATCACTATAATGTGTCCCAGTCATGCAGCTCCATTAGGTATCTCTCGAGTTCCTCATTGTCTCCTCTAGTCTTCTATAACCCAAAGCCATTGTGGAATCTGCTGGGTTTTTTCTTTCACTGTTCTCCTTTGATTTATCACCAGCAGTTGTAATACAGATCCACTACTGAAACTGAGAGTGGAAGGGATTTTCAGAGGCGTTCAGCTCTGCAAATTCAGGCTAACAGTGGGACTTTGAAATAACCACATTTGAGCATTTCACCTCCAGGCTCCCTACTTAGTTTTTATGAAATTTCACATTCTCCCAACAGCTTAGAAAAGCAGCTGATTTACTAATTTAGGATGTCAGTGGTTGAGCTTCTGATGAAAGATTTAATTTTGTCCCTGGTTCCCAGTACCTTTAACTCAATGTCTTTCATATGGCTCATAAGGTGTCTGGTGGAAAAAGCCCCTCTCTACATTCCTGAGAGTCTTAAGTTAGGGAAGCACAAGAAAGTTTATCCAATCTCTTAACTGCACAATTTTGATGTTAAGATGTACAACACAAGATATACAAGTTGATGTTGTTAAGATGTACAGCACAGAACTCACAGCCTTGTGCACCTTCAGCCTTTCCAAATCTGAGGTGCTTGTAGCAGCTCTGCTATCATCTAGGCAGCTGTAAAACTGCCATTTTAAATGATGTTAGGGTGTCTGGAAACTACCTGGAATCATCATCCCCTTGTGTCTTTACAGCTGTATCTGCCTGACTAGATCTGAGTTTGTAACAAGAGTGCGTTCAGAGGCTTTGCTGTTGCTATTCTACAGTGCTTGTCTGGGGAGAGCAGGTTTTTTGTTTGTTTTTTGTTTTTTGGGTTGTTTTTTTTTTTTTTTTTTTTTTTTTGCTTTGGGACATTCAGTGACCCTGAAAGCTGTCTGTGGCATAGAGAAGCCAGGACAGAAGAGTTTTGCTCTCACGCTTGACAAAAATGGCTTTTTAAAGCAAGATGGTTTTGTATTTGTCTTGGTCAGCAGGTTAATTCAGTGTAAGGTTACAGTGAGCATGGGCTTGCTTGATTTAGCAAGGAGTGCTGTTTACCATGTGCTGCCTGGTGCAAAGCAGGCATCTGTAACTCTGAACAAATCAGTAATACTTCTGCTGAAATACATGCAGAATGGGGTCCACTGCCCTCCTCAAATTCACCTTCGGTACGCTGCTGTTTGATCTTTATGGCTGTTGGAAAGAGGGATTGCAGATACTTCACTAGTGAGGGAAGTGTTGCCAGCTCTCCCTACTTCAGTCTTTGGAAAGTATCTTAGATTCTCTCCAAAAGACTGCAAATGCTGTTCTGAAGGTGACAAAGTGATTTGTTTGCAGTGGAGTGTTTTATGCTGTCTTCTATTGAATGCCAGCACGATGCCAGCATTCACCGTGTGAGGATATTTCCTAACTGCCCGCTTTTGGCAGAGCAGTGCAGTTGTTTGCTGGCACTGAAGCCCAGTGACATGCTGGGTTCTGCTTCTGTTGTCCCTCACCTGTTGGCTTGCAAAACAAATGCTAATTTAATATTAATTTTAATAGTAAGCGAAGTATTTAATCATTCGATACGTTAGGATTGGTGTTAAATCAATACAGCTGAGCAAAAACTACTGACCTTTGTCCATTGCTTGTAGGTGGTTTATTTTCTACCATGACCAATGAATATTTTTCCTTTGATATCTATTCATGTGTCCACCTGTGTTTGTGGATCTGAACCCTCCTGCATGAAGGGACACTACTGCAAATGATTTAGCATGGCTGTTGGTTGCTCCAGCATGTGCTTATAAAGCTAGCAGAAGCTAATATGCAGCAGTATTGATTGTTCAAAATGCAATTAGTTCACCATTTGTTTCTAAAAAGACCATTTGGGCTGATAATGTGGAGAGCATTGCTACCATGCTGAAAGCTGAATAGCTTTTACATATGACTGCAGCTCACTGCAGGGAAATCAAAACTAAACATGGCTGTTGAGAGGACAAAATGCTGGTTTTAAAATTGTTATATTTTGCAATGATTTAAATTGTTTGCTATTGTTGCAAGAAGTCCATCGTGTATACGTGGCTGTATGCTTAGATACATACTGTGTGAGTGTTTCAGCTCCAACTGCATATCCAAACCTTTTAAAAGGAAATCTCAATGAGCCCCATGGGGCAAAGTAAATTATTACATGTGGTGAACTCTTAAGTCATAGACCAAGGTCATGGCAGTGAGAGTGTATTTCAAAAAGGTTTTATCTGTGCTTGGAAAGCAAATGAAATCTCTCATCATTAACTTCAGAATTATAGTTATAAGAGGATTTTCACTAGAGGTGAAAGATCAAGTTCATGGCGGACATAATGGAGTCTGAAAAGTTATTTCTGAGACATAATACCAGGACATGAAACATTTGCTGAGGTTTTCATGTTATTGATGGGGAGTTTACAGCCTCTAATCTAGATACTGAAGATCAGAAGTACTGTCATTATTGGTAGCTATTGAGGCTTTATTTCAACCTTTTCAGCAGATGAAAAACCCCCAAACTTTTTTGATAATATTGTAAAGACTTTCAGTTCTTCAGCTCTGTCAGTGTCTGTCACAGCACACAGGCTGTATTCCTTAGTTAACAATCGTTCTCTAGAAATATACTTTAGTAAACCTGAGTGATACTCAATCCCAAGTGAATTATGTGCATGCAGTGATGTGCTGTCAGTGTCCTTATTTGTTCACAGTCCAAGAAAACCAGAAGGAGCAACTGGTGAAGTGAGATAGTGGAGAAAAGCATAAGTAGAGCTAAGATTTTAGTGACCTGAGCTGTTATGTCTGTGGAAATGGATAGTAATTTCTCTGTCTCTCACAGACTTTCACATTTGGCTGGAGGTTGCATGTGTGCATGCATGCATTTCTGTGGGACCAGTGAGCAGCAGAAATCTGCTCAGCAGCAGAGAGGCTGAATTTGATGTCTGCGTCTTGGGAATGGTTCTGCAAACAGCCCTGCCAATAACAGCGCTCACTTGTTCAGAGGCTTTATAGTGCTTGAGCGGTTTGCTTGCAGAAGTGTTGGAATTCATCAGTGATATGCTGCATTTAAAAGCAGAGTGTTAAACATGGGCAAAAATGGATCCCTTCATATTTGTGCTTTCACCGTCAGGAAGGTTATTGCTTTTACAGGAAGGGTTCAGCTGTTGTGATTTTATTTGGAAGAGTCTGTTTAGTCTCTTGTCATGCCATTTTCCTTCTAGGTCAAATGTAAGGTTTTGGTGTTTTGTTGTCTTAAATCTTTCCACCTATTTTAAGAGGAAATATTTGCTAGAAGGTGCATTTGTTCCTTGGGTTATAACTACAGGTTACAAGTACATATTTATTTTTGGCAAATAATTTTTAAATACCTTTGAATTATGAAAGATACAAATGAGTTCTACAGTAAGAAGGTTTTACAACCAGAACTGGAGAAGGAGCTCCAACAGTAGCTATCAGGTTTCATTTCTGCATGAAATCAGTCACTGTGCCCATTCTGTAAGCATCCTACCATGTCTCAAAGTGATCACAGTAATTTTAATTTCCCCCTGCTCTTTCAAGTCAGCCAGCTCCAGCATGTTGGTTGTTGTCTTCCTTCAGCAAACTGAAATCTGCAGTAGTTAACCTGTTTCCCAGGCTGCCTGGTCTTAGCAGCAGTCAGTGCTTCTAACTTCCAAGAGAGAATTTTACTTGGGCGAATCAATTCTTGCGCTAACTCCTCACACAGCATCTGATGAGTGGCTCATTTAGCAGCACTTCCAGCAGACGATGTTCATGGATTCTTTATCACCTTTTCTAAGGTTTTCAGGGCTTTTTTTGGTGAGTGGTGGGAGGCAAGAGTGTCTTTTCATATCCCGTAATAATTTTTTTGCAACTTAATGCAGACCTGCCACAGAAGCAGATTTTAAAGGAGACTTCCTGTCTTTCAGGTTTCAAGTTCCGTCTAAATTGTGTGATGTGAGGCAATGGAAAATTTCATTTTGTCAGTTTTTTTCCTCCTTTAGAGCATATTGTAATATGCTGAGACTTCATTCTGAGCCATCTCTCTTCTTAGATGTTTCCACAAAACTAGAAATAGTTGAATTTGGTTTTCCTGCTAATTAGCACATGCCAGCTGCTACCAGCAAAGGAACACCTGTGCTGCTAGTCAGGGTACCTGGAAACCTGGGCATGATTCTTCTCTTTTACTTCAGTGTAAATCAGATATTTACTGTTGAAATCAAAGCATTGGACTGGGTAAGTGTAAGTGAGAGTCACAAATGAAGAGTGGCTCTTTATGATTCGTAGTAGGTGGATTTCAGAAGCGGTCTTAGCTGGTCTCCTTCTGCAGAAGTGTGCCACTGACAAAATGCTAAGCAGATACAGAAATAAATGCAGTTAGTAGGTTTTTTTCTTGTCCACTGTATTTTCATAAGTTAATTACTGGTCTTTGTTTCAAATAAATGACAGGGCCTGTAAATCTGAAATAGAGAAGTTAAGATGAGTATCAGGATTCATGCTGTAAAGGCTTGTAAAGAGAGAGCTTTGTTTGTGGGTTAGGTGTATGCTGTGATCTTGAAGTTAGAGCAGTCCTGCTTATCTTTCTTTAGGAACTGTTTGCCAGGAAACATCACTAAGCTTTTCCTCTGCTTATGCAGGTATTAGAGTATAAAGGCATTTTATTAGCTGATGAGCTGTTCAAGTACAAGATAAGAAACAGAGCTTTGCTCACTGGAGGAAATCTGCATTCAGAAGCACATTTTCCTCCAGCCTTTGCTGGAGGTAAAGGCAGTCTCTAAAGCCCAGGAGGATTTAATCCAAGTAGTTTATGGATGTTTTCTCCTAGCTTTGTTCACACATACAGAAATAAAATGCCTAAATCATGAAGAGCTGCATATTATGCATGCAGTCAGCAATGAACTGTAGAGCTATACTATTAAATGCCCTAGGTTAGGGAATAGGAGATATGTGATAGTTGTGTATGCAGTCTTTTATATCTATGTTGAAATGAAGAGTCCTAGTAAGAATGTAGTACATGGGCAGGGTTGATGGTTCTGCAGTGAGATCAATATTTGAACTATATGTCATTTAAAGGACTGTTCATGAACTCTCTTTGATATAGACTGAGTAGGTTCTTGGAGGAGTTCCAGATGTTGTTCATGGTGGTGTTACTGATGTCCACACTGGTTTTTTTCTCTCTGTTCTACTGTAATGACAGAGAAATGGGAGCTCATCCATTCTGTTTGCAAATGATGGGCAGTGTAAACGTGAATCTTGTTTGAAGACCTTTTTTCCTCTGGAGTTTTTCATATTTGGTTTCCCCTTTTTATGGATATGTTGGCATTCCTGTCATGCTACAGTGCTCACTTCTTCCAGCTGTTGAATTTTCGGACAATGGCTGTGGGGAGTTTTTTTTACTTTTAGAAAACCTCACTGAATAGCTCTGATTTTGTAGCATTGCAGGGCACCATTAGCTACCAGTGTTTGGATACTCATAGAACAGAAATCAATACTAATAGTAAACAGGGGAGTATTTATGTTCTGAAGCATTTGCTTATTTGCTGTTGGGAGTCCTGCTGATGACATCTGGCTTTAAAAATAAGTCTGTAACATACATGTCCAAGCTATAAGTGTAGTATTTAACACAGTCCTACAAAAACAGGCTTGTAGAGACTGTGAAAAATGTTAGCCAGAACCTGTATCTGTATCCTCTCTATTTTTCTGTCTACATAGAGTTAGTGTAGAGTTTGTTTGCTTTATTAACTATTTATTTCTGGTGTATTTGGTGAAGGAGATCTTTTATTTTCATATGTGGAGTAATATTTGCTGTTGTTTTAAAAGGGGCAGAGGGAAAGGTGTGGGATGCACTGTTCAAATTGTATGTCGAAAGAAGACCGAGAGTATGTAACTAAGCATCTACAGTGCATTTAATACCAAATTTAAATTCCACCTAGTGTTTTCTTCCCTTTTTTGGTGTTACCTCCATTAGTGCTACCCCCACTGATACAGTCACGTTAGTGTTTTAAACACATTGGTTTGACCTATTCTGCCTTACAATGCTTTTCTTATTATATTGCAGTCTGGATTGTTCTGCAGCAGACAACACAGTAATAAAGTTTTGAGTGTGGTGATATGGAATATTTTATGATTTCCTTGTTACTGTTGTATAAAGCTGTGTAGCTCCTTGTAAGCTGCAGCAGTCACAGAAGGCTCCAATTAAACTGTAACAGGCCAATATAGGAAAGCTTTTAAGAGAAACGTTTGTTGAGCATGTTATTTATGGAGACCATACAAACTAGTTTGTGTTGTCCTGGTGTTGCTGGTATTTCAAAATGTAAATATTTGGACTGACCCACATCTGTGTCACCAACATACCTGCTGGGTGAGAAAGCCAACGAGAATTTACTAAATTCATATGCAGAAAAAAAATGTGTGGTATCTATCTGAATATCTCAGCAATACACTGAATCATTCAGCAGGTTTTTCTCCTGGTGATAGGATGCAGCCAAAGCTAGTGAAGCACAGGCTCTTCCTGACCCAACTGTTACAGTGTGTTAGGAAACTGTGAAAATACACTGGGGCAATGCTGTAGTGTTGTTGCTCCCACTAAGAGGGGAATGTTGTGGCTGGAACAAAGCAACAGAGCTGTGGCATTGAGAAGTGTGAGGAAAATAGGATGATTTGTAGCAGCATGATACCTAGTAAAGCTTGACACATGATTTTCAAGATGCTCCTGCCAGTAGCACTTCTAAAAGGTTTTGGCAGGGATTTGTTGTCTTTGGGAGCTGCTATGATAGGGCAGATTGTTCAGAGGTTCTGAACACTTTGAAAACATCCTGAAATGAGGTGAGGTTAAATCATATGGGCCTTAGGAAAGGATTAGAATCCAAATTTATTTCATGTCTATTCTTATTTTAACTTGATCTTGCCAGTGGAAGGGGAGAAAAGATGTGGTGGTTGACTTGCCACAAAAAGGACACCACCACAGAAGTGATCTCCTCCTTATCACTGTTATGTGCTATGCCTGGGTTTTTAAAACTATGCTGCTTGGAAGCATGTGCCTGGAATGATGTCCATAGTATAGGTGTGCCTGCTGCCTTCAGGGAGGTACATGTGAGATGTATTTCTTCCAAGTCTCAGTGCCCAGATTCTTTCTGTCACTGAGTGCTGGCAGCAAGTGTGCCCTGGGAACATGTTGTAGGAGCATCAGTACGAGAAAAGGTCCTTCTGCAGGGCTGCCTGGCCTTGTCCAGCTGTCAGTGTCACAGCTGAGGTATAGTGGTTGGGGAGGATGGGAATCGGATGGACCAGAGGTTGTGACAAAACCCAGGTAGCCTCTGCTGGTAGGGGGAGACTGGGTTTAGGATCAAACCTTCCTCTCTCCCTGTTTGCAGCCAATCCTAGCCATGTACTTGGTGCATTGTGATCTGCCCTGGTTCTAAGCCCAGACCTGCCAGTCAGGTACTTGGCTGAATCTGTGGCAGTTGTCAGAGGGTCATGCTTAAGGGATAACACTGCTGGCAGCTAAAACCTATGAATTAGTCAAAAATAGAGTGTTTGGAGTAATTTTTTGGTAGGCTTTTAAAACCCTTGTTTGATCATGCAGAGCATGTTGACCTTTCAATAAAATCTTCATTAAATCCACCCATTCCTTGAAGGCTTGTGTGGGGTTGTTTGTTTGTTTTTTACTCCTGTTTGCCCTGGTCACACTTTCTTTCCTGGATTATCATTTGTTAGCTTCTCCAAAGAGATTAATGGTTCCCTGAAACAGGATCGTGTGTATTCTGGTCTTTTGTGTGAAAGCAGGGCTGTAGAGCTGAGAAGCCACAGGATCCCTATAGAAATTTGAAGATGATTTTGATACACTAGTCCACTCAAAAATCTGCTGATACGGTAATGTTTTTTCCCTTGCCAGGACCCTCCTTGCCTGGTGTCATTTCTTGAGCTCTCCTGGGATGAGATTAGTCTAAAACAACAAAGTAGCCAGATGTCTGGTTCTGAGAGAGTCCCAGAGGCCAGGGTATGGTAGGCAACAGTAATCGCTTGGGGCTGAAGATCAAAGATACCTGAGAATTACTTATGGGCACATACTATGTGTCATTCCCATTATTAACAGTCTGAGAAAATTTGTATCCCTAATTAACCCTTTTGTTGGCTAAATTTTCTTGCCAGTACAGTCCTGTCTTTAGTAACTGTTTGTTGGTTATGATAGTTAAGTAAGTACATGTTACTTTAAAAAAAAAAAAAAAGAAAGAAAAATAAAATGCAATATTCTCATAGTAACAAATATCTGTAACCCATCCAGATCCTTTTTATGGTGGCCATTTGTAAATGGCAGCAATTAGCATAATTTCTTTGTGTTTCCTGTGCCATCCTTAGGAGGCTGGTGTTAGTCCTATCCAGAACTGTGTCAATAAGAATAGTTAACTTGTCAGGGTAGAGGGTGCAGTTCATTGCTGCCTAATCTAAAATGAATTCAAATTTAATCCCAGAGGCAGGATATCTGCACATCTCTGCTTCCCCCCCCCCCCCCCACCCCCATCTCATTTCGTGNCCCCCCCATATGATGTTTCTGATGAAATGCTAATTAATATTTTCAGTGATCAGCACTTGTTTGTGTAGTATGCTCTGAAATAACAAAGGTTATGAGTGCTGTCTCTGAATTCTTGAGGTGCTCTTAGAATGAATGGCTCTTAGAAAAATCTGATTGCAGCTTTCTGTGCTTTTATTCTTTTTTTTTTTTTTTTTTATCCTCCAGATGAAAATACTCAGCCTGTGAGTGGGGTGTTTGCTTTACTAAAGGATAACATTATCTGCTATTGTGGTATTGAACGTGCAGAACAATTTTTGCTAGATTTTGAATAATAAACTGTGGTTATCAGAGGTATTTGTTGTTTGTTATGACTGCTACAATTTCACTTTCTTTAACAGGATGTAGCATTAATGTAAATACTGCATTTGGGAAGATAAGAGATAGGAACTGCTGGAGAGAATCCAATGGAGGGCCATGAAGATGGGGAGGAGACTGGAGCCTCTCTCTTATGAGGAAAGGTTGAGAGACCTGGAGCTGCTTAGCCTGGAGAAAAGATCTTATTAATGCATATAAATATCTAAAGGATGGATGTCATGTGGACAGGGCTGGGCTCTTTTTGGTTATGGCACAAGGGACAATGGGCACAAACTAGAACACAGAAGGTTTCACTTGATCTGAAGGAAACTTTTTTACTTTGAGAGTGCTGGAGCACTGGTGCAGGCTGTCCAGAGAGGCTGTGGAGTCTCTTTCTCTGGAGGAATTCCAAACATTGCAATCCTGTGCAATCTGATCTGGGCAAACCAATATTGGCAGGGTTTTGGACTAGATGATCTGCAGAGGTCCCTTCCAACCCTCATGATGTACTCAACAAATGCTAGACTAGTGTATCACAGTATCACAGTATAGCAAGGTTGGAAGAGACCTCAAAGATCATCAAGTCCAACCCACTACCACAGACCTCAAGACTAGACCATGGCACCAAGTGCCACGTCCAAACGTGCCTTGAACACCTCCAGGGACGGTGACTCCACCACCTCCCTGGGCAGCCCATTCCAGTGGGGAATGACTCTCTCAGTGAAGAACCTCCTCCTCACCTCGAGCCTAAACCTCCCCGGGCACAGCTTGAGACTGTGTCCTCTTGTTCTGGTGCTGGTTGCCTGAGAGAAGAAAGCAACCTCCTGCTGGCCACAACCACCCTTCAGGTAGTTGTAGACAGCAATAAGGTCTCCTCTGAGCCTCCTCTTCTGAAGGCTAAACAATCCCAGCTCCCTCAGCCTCTCCTCATAGGGCTTGTGCTCGAGGCCTCTCACCAGCCTCGTTGCCCTTCTCTGGACACGCTCAAGCACCTCAATGTCCTTCTTAAATTGAGGGGCCCAGAACTGGACACAGTACTCAAGGTGTGGCCTAACCAGTGCAGAGTACAGGGGGAGAATGACCTCCCTGCTCCTGCTGGCCACACTATTCCTGATGCAGGCCAGGATGCCATTGGCCTTCTTGGCCACCTGGGCACACTGCTGGCTCATGTTTAGGCGGGTGTCAATCAGCACCCCCAGATCCCTTTCTGTTTGGCTGCTCTCCAGCCACTCCGACCCCAGCCTGTAGCTCTGCATGGGGTTGTTGTGGCCAAAGTGCAGCACCCGGCACTTGGATTTGTTGAAAGCCATTCCGTTGGACTCTGCCCATCTGTCCAGGCGGTCAAGGTCCTGCTGCAGAGCCCTTCTGCCCTCCAACCCACCAACATCTGCCCCCAGCTTGGTGTCATCTGCAAACTTGCTGATGACTGTCTCAATGCCCTCGTCCAGATCATCAATGAAGATGTTAAAGAGGATGGGGCCCAGTACTGATCCCTGTGTGGCAGCAGAAGCCCTATCATCTCCCTCTTTTTTTTTTTCAGCTTGGTAAAGCATATATATAAAATCTGCTCACTAGTGCTATCTCTCCAGTGTAAGTAAAAAAAAGTGACTGGATTTGAGGAGATGCAGGAGATCGAAATGCAGGACAGGAGCAGAGAACTGCACTGCAGAAATACTTCTCTCTGACAAATGCCAGCTACTTTTTATGTTGAAGGATGAAATGACGAGATGCTAGTGGTTATGCAATTAGTAACTGGGATTTGGAACTGGGGAAATTGTTGATATCTTCTGCAGTTTGTCCTCCAGTTTCTCATTCAGGTAGCATGTTTCTTTTCTGTACCATGAAATGCTGTAGGGACCTATTAAACAACTCTTTATTTGGACCTAGAGGAAAAAGAAAAGCTTTGGAGTACTTTAGTTGATTTAGCAGACTCAGGCAACAGTTTAAGTAACTTAGGCAAGTGTTTGGGGTTTGCAATGCAAAGTTTTGGTAGCAGGTGGGGCTACAAGGGTGGCATCTGTGAGAAGCTGCTAGAAGCTTGTCCTCTGTCCAGTAGAGCCTGTATCTGGCACTACAGCCAACCCATTGAGATTGCACTCAGGTTGTTGATAGAGCATTCTTCTTGTGGAATTACTAGATTTCCAGCATGTCTGGTACAACTGGCCATCACTTCAGTTTGTAGAATTTTTGACTTATAGTTCAGAGGAGGAGGGAAATTCATTAGAGCAAACCTCTAGCAAACTACATGTGTTCATGGAACTTCTTCTAATCCCATTGGATTAAAAATGTCTGTGCCTTTCGCTGCTTTACGGATAACCAGAGTAATTCCTATTTAGAAGTGCTGAAGAGGAAAGCTGTAGTTAATGCCAAGTGCTATTCAATTTTATGTCACCAATGTGATGGTCACTGCATTGTATGGAAAAGGAGATGGTTGGAAAGATCATGAGATAGTTGGCAAAGCTCTTCCTCTCTAAATTGCAGGTCCTAGAAGTCTCAATGAAGTCATAGTAGATGGCAGATGAAGTCATAGTAGATGGCAGTAGCTTGTGGCAGCATAAGAAACCTCTTGACTATATTAAAATATTTTGCCACCCTGTTGATTATCCTCGTGCTTTACTGGTAACCCTGTGCCCTAGAACAAATGCAAGGCAAAGGGCTGCTTTAACAGAGTGCCCCTTCCCAGTTCAGAGGGGGCATGCTGCTAACAAGTCTCTGCCACCGCTGCCCGGAGAACAGTGTCTGTGTTGTGAAAATTAATTTCTTGTAAGCAGTATTTATTTTTTTTAAAGCCAGGATTTTCATAATGTATGGTTTGTTCAAGAAATAATAACAGGCAGGACTTCTGTAGTGGTTTCTTTCAATATTTAAATGGTATAACCAGCATTACTGTATGTGGCTTTTCCCTGACAGACTATTGTGGCATGGGTTACTACGCATTACACTTCTCTGTGCTATACAATACAACAACCAAGCATTTAAAATAAAATATTAAATTGCTTCTGAATATTTCCTTCTTGAAGAGAGCCAAATAAATGAAAATTAATGAGGGTAGGGAAATTTTGCTTCACAAGTGATCAAGTAAACGTGGCTTTGCGCAGTCTGCAAAGCATTCTTTTAATGGGACTGTATTACAATCCTGTTTGTGCCTTCCATTGTTAAAGGGAATTAGAGAATTTGTACTGTTTAATGAAATTTAAAGCCTGTGTCTCTAATACAGCTTTTTTCTTAGTAGTCTTTGAGATTTGTCTTCTGTAATATGAGAAAAATAGTATCTTTTCTTGGCAAGTGTGTGTGTTATTCTCCTTTCTTGTTAAGGACCTGAGCTTGTACTCTGTACAACCAGCATCTATACTGTAAATAAAAGGGTTTGTAAGAGAATCACATTGAAATATGCTGCATAATAAATGTAAACATTTATTTTTTAATTAAATTACTTAATAATGGGGACATGCAAATCAATATTGTGAGTTGTAGGTTGCTACTGGAAACATTGGAAATGGGAAAAGTATTTCTTTAGATCTTAACAAATGCTCATTGGGAAGAGTAGTACAGTTGGAAGCTTTCTTTTAGTGGCATGGTTTCATGCATCTTTCATCTGAAATCAGCATGATATGGTGAATCTTGGGAGTATCTTTTGTATGTGTTTGTGCAGCTGAAACCTTGTCAAGGGCTCTCTTCCTTCATCAGTGGCTGTGTCCTGTGGCCTTGTACTGAAGGTTGGGAAATAGCTTTGCTGCTGGAAATGATAGATGATTAGGGTTGAAAGGGACCTTGAAGATCATCTACTTCCAACCTCCCTGGCATGGCCAGGGATTACATCTACTACACCAACTTGCTTGAGGCCTTGCCAGTCCGGCCCTGAGTACTTCCAGGGAGAAGGCATCCACAGCTTCCATGGGCAACCTGCTCCAATATCTTGCCACCCTCACTGTAAAGAACTTATTGCTAAATCTACTCTCCTCAAGCTTAAAGTCATTACCCCTCTCCTATCACTACAAGCCCTCGTTAGAAGTCCCTCTGTGATGGTTTGGGAGTTCCAAAATCACCCAGACTAGACTCAGACATCTGGAAGTTAAGGACTGAAGCTCTATTTACAGCTTAGCACAATGTGCAAACAGATATTTACACAATAGACATGAATATTTACAGAAATATACAAGTTAAAGGTAATACAGAAACACAATACCCTTCCCAGAAATCAGAGTCCCCAAGAGGGTCTCCCAACGACCCTTCCACCTTCTTCCCACCCCTCTACCTTACCACAGGGTTTGCCTTATGTGCAAGGTGAGTTTGGAGGATGGGCCAGGGGAGTTAGAAGCAGAGTGGTTAGTTAGGTTAGCAGAGAGGTCCAGACCAAAGCAGCTAGAGAAAGCCTGAGACTCTCTGTGTCTTACCTATGTTTGTGTTCTTATTCTTATACACCTCAGCAAGCCTATGAGTGAAATAGACATCACCATTGTTTTCTTTTCACAGCCTATAATATAATTTTCTCCACTGAAATATTCCAGTTAGCCTCAAACTAGCACACCCTCAGAAAGAATAAGCAGGCCAAGCCTGCGCGCTTGGGTGGCACAGCACAGAAACAACGAAGGTGTGTGTCGTAGATCGTGGAACGCGTTGGGTTGGAAGGGAGCCTTAGAGCTGCCTTTTTGGTTTTCTTTCTTGCTTTCTGTGGCGGGGAGAATCCAGAACATAGGTAGCCTGAAAGTTGCATCCGTAGAACAGTGCTTTGTACCTGGGAGTTCGTCTCCAGGTCCGGCTCCTGCCGGCGGCAGCAGCAGTCCCTGTTAAAACCCTGTGGCTGCCGGCAGGTGAAAGGCAGGGAGCCGGTCTGCGGGAAATGGCGCGGCAAGGTACGCTTAGACCCCGCAGAGGGATGTGCTGCAAGAACGCCAAGCAGAGGTGGGAAAATGGCCGAGTGTCTTCCGTGGGAAGGTAATTGGGCAGCGAGGCTTGGCAGGAGCTGGTGGGGAGCGGAGGGGGCGACCGCCACAGGTTGATGGGCAGGTGATCCAGCGGCCTCCGCCCGGCCGCGCAGGAGGCCTACCTAATATGCTGTCTGCCCTCAGGGCCTGGGGGAGCGCAGTTGGATTATTATGTTAATGCCTGAGCCTGCTGCCCTCTTCCTATCCCAGCTGGGCTCCCTGTTGTTAGGAACTGCTTTGCTCTGACAGTGGAGTAATATACTTCATGATTGAAAGGGCAAAGGGGCTGGCAAGAAAAAAGAGCAAGGCCTGCAAAGACATGTAAATGAGGGGGGAAGGCTGCGGGAGGGTTTGCACCGAGCTGTGGAGGGAAAGTTTATTAGGGAACGAGTAATATAAATCTGCTAATTGAATTGTTATTTACAAGTCCCGTTTCCTGATTTGTTTCTCTGTGCATTACCCCCCTCCCCTCCCCTTAATGCTGATGTACAGTGAATTTGAAGTGCTTACCAAAGCAGGCACTTAGGTTGATTTATTTTAAACCCAGGTGCTATAATACACTGGTACCAGTGTACAATGCTGACAATGGTGTATTTTTCAAGACTTTGATTACTCTTTCATTCCCTGCCACTATATTGCTACACTACAGCTTAGAGTAGTGATATGGTTCTGTTGTATATTGTAGATGAGTATATCACTCTGAATTTTGTTGATACTTCCACAGGAGCAGAAGATAGATACAGATTACAGAAATGTATTTGCTATGGTGTTGGAGCAAATAGAATTTTGATTTCAACGAGATGGTGACTATGTTGTGATGTTTTTCTGAGGTCTTTTCTGCAACTTTGTCTAAAGAGAGACTGGATTTTGGAATGAATGTATGGGAGAGAAAAAACTTGATCTAGAAACAGATTTCCCCCCCCCCCCCATGATGATGCAATCTGGCATGCAGAGCCTTCCTCTACCTTTTTATCAAGTTTCTATCAGTGTCAAAGCTTGAAACACCAGCCACATGTTGACGTCTAACATCCTTATTTCTCTATTTTTTAGCCCCAAATTGCTGATCACAGACTACTCAAAGTAATAGCTGTTAGCCTAAATGAAACTTTTGTAACCTGAGAGCTGTTTTTATGGAACACAGCTAGTGTGACAGATACAAAGTAGTTTGATAGGTGAGGTCCTTTGTTGTACATTTAACTGGTACTCAAATGTTTGTGTAAGATCAGGTTTCTGATTGATTATAATGCATAAGGTGACTTTTCGTACTCTTCATGCACTTGCATATCCTGTTTCTTAGTTGTTGTGTTCATATATATTGGTACTCTGCATTGCTGCTCAGAAAGTGTGTTTGTCTTGGCATTGGAACTTCCAGCTGTGCAGCTCTCACACTTCTAACCTGGCAGTCGTGAAGGTACTTCTGAACCAGTCCTGTCTACATTGGGCATCTGATGTTACTGAAGTACTTTAAGGTGGAAAAGAATTCTTGCTCTAGATTGCTTCTGCAAAGTTGGTTTGGTCTGATTGTGTAGGTACAGGATGTTCTGGGCATAAATGGTGTGATGGAGTACAATTTTGCTTCTTTCCTCCCTGCCTCATCACAGAATAGGTAGCAGCAATATCTATGCTCTGCTGGAGCCTTTGTTCTTAACACAAAAGTATTGATTTCTTTATTGAGTTCTCTTTGGAGTTTGTAGGCAAATTAGAATGTGTTGGGGTTGTCTCTGCAGTTTATCAGTAAGATAAGATGAGGGTTTTAACTAAAAAATGCTGGAAAATAGACCCATGGTGATAAAACAAGTGTTTTCCAGTTGAAGGAGTGTTTTCTCAATTACAATTATATTTTTTCATTCGTATTGTATATGCACCTAGTTATTTAGTAACTGCTTTGGAAATACAGCACTTGGGCTGCAAACCATGTTGAGTTGGGAACTTTTCCATTGTTTGTTTTCTTCCCCTCGTGTATGCAATGTAGACTTTGTAGGAATGTTTCCATTTTCTTTCAGGAAAATCTGTATGTAAATGCTTGGTTTCAGGTCAGGCTAACCTGGGTCAGTTTTGTCAAGTAATTTTGATGTTGTCCACACTTTTCAGTGTAACTTAGGTGCTCCACGCTTTCATTTCTTTTGATGAACTGATGTCCCCGACTTTATCTCCTCAGTGCATTGTAAGAATTTAATAACAGTGCTGCATTGTGGACCAACCAAAATGCTTTGTGCACTGATAAACAGACACAGGCCATCCTCCACTAGACATGAGAGCAATTCAGCTGAAAGCAGCAAAACACTAGCATGAAATGATTAAAAAAGAATTTCAGTCATTGTGTGGGAAGTGGTGATTCTAGCAGTAGGAAGGACTTGGGTTTAAACACTGGAATATCCCTTATATTGGAAATCTCAGGTTTCAGCTGATTCTGGATGTAAATAGAAAACTGCAGAAGCTGAGTAAATGCAACCACAGAGAACGTGTTCAACACTGACAGCAAGTGTTTGACCTTTTGCAGCAAAACAAGCTTGTGCATTTCTTAGGCTTACACCCTGCACAGCTCCTGGTGAGCCTCTGCTGTCTACAGAATATGAGCAGGATTCTGCAGGAGAAACTTGTAGGCTTTAGTATTTTTCTCTTCACCTTTTCTTCAGAAAACCAGTGATTATCAAACATTTTATCCCATTAGAGAATAAAGTAAACTACTTGAAGGAAGTAGTAAGAATATCTTTCATTTAGTTGAGTTGCTAGGTATTTTATGTATGTGTTATGCAATACATATAGAAATGAAAATTCCATTGAATGGTTTCAGGGGTTTTGTAGCTCCTGGTGTACTTCTGGTAGTCAGGTAGTTGTGAAATCAAGTCCCTGACCCAGACTTGTCTGGCATTTGAGTACTATTCTTTGCACTTCAGTGCAGACTCTACCTCTACCCTCTTTGGATTAGAGTGCATGGCAGTCCTGTTAGATAGAAAATGGGAGCAACTAAATGATGGAAGCAAGTAACTGCTGAGAATTTAAAGAGGTTTTGGGCAAACTTCAAAAGAAACGTGGTGATATCAATATTACAGTTAATTTGTTTTCAATGAGAAAATGCTTGAAACTTCAGTTGTTGCTGAGCCACTACTGAGTTGTTTTAAGGATGTGTGCTATGTAAAGAAGCACATTTGTCCACTTTCTCATGCTGGGTACCTGTGTATGTGTAACTTTTTGTTATATGAATTGCTCATTGAGGTTACAGAAGTATCTGAGTAGTATTTAAAATAATGCAGTTGCACATCTCAAGATTCTTTTTTTTACCTTCAGGCAGTGGTTGTAGTGCTTGTTGTCTCCTTATAGTAAGCTACTTTATTTTTTTTCCCTTTTTCTTTCTGTTTCTGCCACAATACTGCAACGTGTAGAGCTTTGGCTAGGCTCCTGACAGTACCATACAGCACTGGCTTAAAGCAAAACCTAACCTTTGGGCTAGGTTTTAAAAACAGTAATTGTGTTTCTTTGAGATATGAAGAGACATTTCTTCATAAGATTAAAAATCTCCTTTCATCTGTGAGACATTCTGGCATAAGCTCCAGAGCTAAGAGTTCATGGATCTGTGCAGTGGGGCCACTTGACTTTTCCTTTTACAAAGCTGGTACTCCAGCCAGTCTCTCTTTTCCATGGCCTTCCTTGCACTAGTGTTGTTTTTCTCCTCTCCTGGCATTGCATAACTAATAGTGAGGTTGTGACAGGGACTTCAATCACAACACCATTCTGAACTGCTGTGCCATCCAATCCAGCTAAATTGCCTGGTTCTGCTACTAACTTCCCAGAAAGCAACATGACAGTGGGATATTAATAGAAAAATACTGGTGCAGGCCCAGCCTTACAGTTAATACAAAGGGCACCTTTTAAAAAGTGGCCTTGTGCTTTCATTTCACTTCAGTAGGGAAGTAATACTCTTTGGAGTTGTAGGATGCATTGCTTAACTAGACCTCTAATCATGTTATGGATGGTGTGTCTCCAAGAGAATCAGGGGACAAGACCTTTAAGTGTTTTTATCACAGCTTAAGATCTCAGAAAATGTGAACTTAAATAGAAGTATATTTGGGAGGTTGTTATTGCTCTGTATCCTTCTGAGGATACCTTCTACAGCATTTTTGTTTTGTAGAGAGAAAGTCACTTACAGTTATGAAATGTTTGACCATAAGAGAGGATCAAGTTGGCGAAGTTACTTGTATACTGCTGTTCAGCTGAGCCTCCTTTATTAAATCATTGTTCAGCTGACCATTTGTTCTGCTGCAAGAGCTAGAGTCTTCACAGCTAAGGTAATAAGCCCTGAGTCAGTAACAGATGTGTGTGTGGAAGGTTTGTTGGTAGTTTTCATACCAAAGTGTCAGTGAGTGGTTGGATTCTTTCCTTTTTTACCCTCTAATTGTGTAATGTGGTCTATTTAACAGGCCAAATGTATAGCTGCTGTGCTATAACAGTATATAGGCAGAAGGGGAAGTTACCTTCTGTTCCCCCAGTGTGCAGGGAAATGGCAGAAATGAGCTTTCCATTTGGGGAAAAATACATCCCAAAAGCGTGGCTATATGCCTTCCTGGAAACCCAGAGATCGCTGATGTGGCAGAGACACATGAAGGTCATAGAGGAGTGGATCAGGTGCTAGGGCATGGAGTTTGTGAATAGTTTTGTCTATAGGTACTCGGTATAGGAATGTTTGTGCTGTTACAAGTCTGTCAGCTTTAAATTACAGCTTGCTTGCATGTTTACACTGGCACTAGGCAGTAATCTTAATATTTGCATTTACAGTTTTTTAAGCGGAGGAGAGAAGAGAAACTGCCTCTGTTTATTCATGTTGGTATTTAGAAGTCCACTGTAGGTGTTCAGGTTCTATGCCCCATAGGGTACGTGTCATAGAATCCAACACTGAAAAGCACTGTGTCTTATGAGTGTGAGTTTGTATTTTGTACTGCAGCTGATGGAAGCACAGGAAGGATAAGATACAGCTTCAGGGTACTCTTGAGCCTTGGAGTATGGCCAGGCAAGGGCTGCTTTGCACAAGGATGAGCTGAGTGTTGGTGGCTGTCTCTGCTGACAGACCTTCTCATTGATGAAAGGAAGGAGACCATCACTGTTAGGAGGAAATCTTTCTTCACCTTGGTCTGTTCAAGGGATAGGCATGAGGCTGCAAAAGTTGTGTGTTGCCTATATTTGTGTCTCTGGAGGGGGTCTTAGGTAGGCCTTTTCCCTGGTAAGCTTTGTGAGCATCACACCAGTTTTGTGTGCTGCACAGCCACGTTAGCAGCTGGTGTGGGAGGGTCTGTGGCATTTAGGTTAAAGCAAAGAAACTACAAACAAGGTGACTGTTGTACGGCTGATAGCCTGGGTTAGTCAAGCAGTGTGCGCTGTGTCTCATAAAGCATCTGGTCTCTTCTGTACCAGAGGAGACCAAGTGTTAGTTCTTGCCATGTGGAGATGACCATTCCAGCTTTTGAAAGAGGTTCCTCCTTCCTGGCTTCCTTCATGTCATCTTTCTGATACTGATAACAAAGGCTTTTGTTGTCATTCTGCTTGGCTATACAGGTGCTCTCAAGTAAACAGATGCAACCATACAGGACAGTGTTTCTTTCCAACCTCTCTTCAACGTGGATTTCCTGTTCCTAATCTATATATGTTAGTATTGGTGGGAATTTGCAGACTGACAAATGCTTCTGAGATTTGGGTTCTTAATGCTTGCTGTTTGGTTATTCTCTGTGAAAAAAAAAAACCTTTTAATGTGTATGTTCTTTTGGTTTTCAGTCTTTATCTCCTGCTGCATCTGAACATGAAATATCATGCTGACTGCAAAACTGCCTTGAATCATGCCAGTTGCTCACAGTAGAGGGAAGTTACCGTTTCTGACAAAAGGAAAGGGAGCAGAATAGTTTTTTCTTTTTCTCAATGTTGCTGAAACTATTGGTGAAACAGAAATCTTCAATGGAGAGCACCACATGCATTAAATGTCACAAAGCCCGCCTTTTGACATTCTCTTGATAGATGGGGTGTGTATTTGTAAATATTACCAGTGATGGTTATGAGAAACTACAAAAATAAAATGAAGGACTGATTTTCAACATAAAGAACTTGGCTGGGGAGAGGTAGGAGGCAGTAATTCTTTGCCAGTGGAAGCCTCCAGCTTGTTTCCATGCACTGTTTGTGGCAGAATGCTGAGCCTGGCTGAAACAGCACAAACTTGTACTCAGGTGATGGCAACCTCTGCTAGCCCAGAACAAATCTGTAGTGTGCACAGCTTTGGATTCATGGCTCAATGAAGTGTTTTAGGGAACATCATTCTCTGGATGACATTCCCTGCTGAAATGCAAACAAACAGTGTATTAGTCATTCTGTTTTCATTTTCTAGTGCCTTTTCAGCATAATTTCTATGAAATGAATGGTTATTGAACATGGCTGAAATACAGAAATATTTTCATGTTGTCAGCATAGCTTTAGAGGCAGATTGGGGATTAGGTGATACCTTTTTCGCAGTCAACAAATGCTGTTGGACCACAGGGAACATGGCAGTGAATAGAAACATAATCCTGTCCGTGTCTTTGTGGTGGGGTTGGGGTTTTTTTTGTTTGTTTGTTTGTTTTGGTGGGGGTTTTTTGGGTGTTTTGGGGGTTTTTTTTGTGGGTTTGTTTGGGTTTTTTTGGTTTTTTTTGTTGTTGTCCTGGGGTTTTGTCCATTGGTGAATATGGGGATTTTGTGTGTGTGGTGTGCAATTTTTGGTGGGTTTGGGCTTGTTTTTTTGAAGCGGTTAAGGTTATGTGTACAGTTCCACTCCACTAATGTTTTCTTAAAGAGACTCTCCAAACATCAGTTCACATTTTTGTAAGATTTGTTTGTTTGTTTTAGCTGTTATCAAAGTCTGGATTTGTGTTGTTTTTTGGGAGGGATTGGAGTGAGTTCGTTTGGGTTTTTTAATGTTATTTTTGGTAGTTGGTTTGTGTGTGTGGTTTTATTTGTGTGTGGTTTTTTTTTGTTTGTTTGTTTTTTTGTTTTTTGTTTTGGTGGAATACTACTGCTGAGATGCTCTATGACATATGCAACACTCAGGGTCAAACTCATGAGTAAGATACACGCCACAGCTTCTCTTGAATTCATTATGGAATGTGTGCACATCTCCAAGAGGCACATCTAGGCCCCATTTGTTTCTCAGAGATGATGCTGGAGTGTTAAAAAGGCATGGACTTTGCCTTTAAGGGGGAAACTCTGCAACCAGAGATTTTGTTGAGCAGTTAACGCTATCTTTTATTTTTGCCATCCTGTAGCAGGATTTTTATATGCATTTTAACAGTTATTTAAGAGTCCCCATATGCTGAGAAAAGAATCTGAATATATGTGCCTTTTTTAAAGCTGCATCATAACTAGGTTATTCCATCAATACAGTAGAATGACTGGGAGCTGCAGTTGGAACAATATGTAAAAATACAGCTTGTAAAAGATTTCCTTTATTAACTGTCATCATCCACAGAATATATGTTCAAATAAACGTTGTGTAATAACTAAATTTGAGATTAATAGGCCCCTTAAGAAACAGCGAAGTCATTCAGGATAGTCAGTGAAAAATAGCCTGTAAGCCTGTAACATGCACATATTGTCCTGCTTACATGCTCTCTCTGGTGTCATTCCCATTTATCAATGTCGGCAGGCTCTGTTCTCATTAAAACACTCTTGCACAAAAGCAACTTAATTTTCTTAAGAGAAGAGGACACCTGATTCAATTTAGTGCTCAAAACCAGAAACTTGAATATATATATATATATATTTTTTTTCCGCCCCCCCCATCTGAACTCAGATGAATAGTTATAAACAGCAGCACAGATTAAACCTTATTAGGTATATTTATATTCTGTTTGCAGTAACAGTGCTGTGGCAAATAGCTTTCTACAGGGCTGTAACATCTTATTAATCGCAACAGCAGTTAAGACATAAGCTGCAGTACCACTCACATGAGATTTTATTTTTAAATAGGAGGTAGAAGGAGTCGTTTAAGGGGGCTCTGCCAACTCATCCAAGCTGCTTCTGATATTCGGTCATCTTCCTCCACCTTCTCAAGCTACATTGATCTCTTTGGGTAGATAAAAATCTTCTTTTCTGTCCTGTTTGCTCAAACCATTTCTGTTACTTTCTTCAGTCTTTCTTTTTTTTTTTTTCCCTTCTATTTTTTTTTTTTTTCTGTCAAACAGAAGTGAATTTGCATTTATAACATGGATGCTGTAAAATGTTGGATTACCACATTGTGTTTTCTTGCCTTTTCCCACATAATCCTGCAGTAGTACTGCTAGAGTCTAGGGTCTTTCTCTGGTTCTTCACTACTCTTCTAGGTTGTTCTTTCTCCTTTATTGTGCAATTTGTGTTAAATAGGATATTTAGTCTTATGGTAGATACCAGAGTTGTATATCCCGCTAGAGCATGTCTGAAAAGGATCAGGTTTTAACTACAGGTAATTGTGGGCGTACATAGAGCAGCTTTTTATGACACTCATATTGCTTCCTTCTGGGATGTTTTGAGGCTGTTTAGTTTCATTACTCTGCGTCTGTGGCCTTGGGGTACAACAGCCTTTCCAAGAGAGTGGGGATGACTGGAGGCCAGGTGGGTCCTGGTGTGCAAAGCAGTGGGGTGCCTGGGGGTAAGCATGGGTTAAATACAGTTAGGAAGGTTACCTCCCTAAAGGCTGCCAAATGACACTCAGGGATTGAATATTTTAGTGTTTTAAAAATATATATAAGTAATGGTAGAGAAGCCTTTTACCTTTTTTTACGTGGTCCATATATAAAACTACAAGGCACTGTTGTTACCCTGTGACCCTACAGTAAAGGAAATTGTAGTTCCAGCTGAGCTGTGCATAAAAATTTCATTCAAATCTTGCCAATGATGATCAAATGTAGATTTTTGACCTAGTGTTCCAAATGTTGCCAGTGTATCTTTTCCTCCTCTTTAATGTAATCCTACTGTGTTGTTACCAGAATATATCTAGTCTACTAAATTCCAAGACAGTTCAGTTTGATATCAAAGTAAAAGGAAACAGAAGAGAGGGTGTTCTGGATTTAATGCTACCCAAACCTTGGTGTGCCTGTGTGATTTGCTGCCTGCTCACATGTACCTGGTGCTGCATTTGGGTACCCCCCCACGGGGAAGTGCTCAGCCACTTGCTTGTAGCTTTGCCTATTTCTTCTGTCTAGCCTTTTACTAGCCATTGTTGCTCTGAGGACTGACTTGAAACTCATTGCTGTCACAGTGTTTTCCATACGTATACCTTAGGACAAAGTGGAAAATGAAGGACTGAATCTTTGTACTAGGCTCAGGTATGAGAAAAGGAAAGCTTCTGCCTAGTACTGTCAGATACTTTTCCTTCAGGTACAGGCTGCTTACTTCACACTTGAAAGTGCTCCAGGCCAATGGGTCCTCCCTAGTAGTGCAGACCAGTGAGAGAGATTTCCCAAGCCAGACTTGATTGAAGGTGTGCCTGCTTACTCTTATTAAGTAGATCTGTTCCTTAGCAAAGATAGGATGTGGTATTTTAAACTGAAGTAGGGATGTATATGCTCTTATGCTAGGAGGACTGGCAGTGACTTGGTCTTGTCTCTGAGCTGATGTAAACTTGTTGAAACCAGACCAATTATACCAATGAATGTGGTCTGACTTTACCTTTCAATACATGGCTCTGCATTTACCTTCTGAAAGGGTCTTATCATTGATTTTTATAGGGAACCCTCCCCTCATATTAAGTGCAGTGATGGTTTGCAAACAGTTGCAAATCTGAACTCGAAGTATTATATCTAAACGTTTTCATGTTTTATTGTTTCATTTAAGCTGACTGCAGATGTTCTGGTATCTGTTGAAGCACAATAGGAGCAAACACAAAGAAAAAGTTACACGACAGTAGTGACTAATAAATGCTGCAAATAGAAAATGAAGAGCCTGGCTGTATCATGTGTCAGTGCTAATGTTTGTTTGTATCAGTCCTCTAAGGATCTCAAAGTGCTTTTTAAGCAATGAATTAATTTTGACAATGCCCTGTGAGATATGCAGGCAATATTATCCCTCTTGGTAGAAGGGAGTTGGAAGCACAAAGTGTTTAATACAGGTAGGTTTAATTATGAATTGGAGCAGTTGATTGAGTTTACTACCAGTTTGTTTAAGCTGAACCAGAATCACAACTATAAGCCCTAGGTTGGTATGAGAAACATTTACTTCTAAGTTTATTTTGCAGGAAAAATGTTTATAAAGAAAACTGCAAATAGTATAATCAATGTGTGTGAGTCCTCCCTCACTGTGGCAAATAGTCTGAATGATTCTAGATGGATTCATGTTGTCTGGGGGGGGGTTGGTTATTTTTTTGTTTGGTTGATTTGTTTTTCTTTTGACTGTAATGAGTCAACATCTGCTGTGGATGATTTCTGACATTTCAGGAAAAGGGATTAAAAATTGCAAACTAATGTACCCCTTCATCAGTTGTAAATTATGAATATTGCACATGCCTGGTTGAGTACTTGGAGCATAAAATTTGGTAAAGATTGTTGTCTTCAGTATTCTCAAGGTAAGAGGTATTAAAAGAAGACTAACCCAGAAGTCTTTTGGATGGCTCACAAAGGAAAGAAGTTTTTTCATGGCCAAAATATCACCATCTAGTATCACTGCCACGGAATCCATCTGGTATCTCTGCTTATCACCTTTCCAGGTATAAAATTTCTCCTGGAGGTGGAATTGCCACATATTTTAAGTATGTCTCTGAATGATCCTCAAATGAGGATTGGTATCCACTGATGTGGCTAAAACTAGATGCACAATGTCCTTTAATGTGTTTCTTGCCAGCTGCTGCTTTGCTCTTTGTACATTGTTGCAATGGCCAGGAAAATGGTTGAGAGCTATCAGATGTGGTCTGGCAGGCTCACCTGTGCTGTAAGCAGAGTCTGGCTTGAACCTGACATCTGGTAGGACTGGGTAGCGTTGGGGCAGGGAGGTGACTGTAGCACATTAGGGAGGGAAAGGCTACTTCTTTTGTCCTCTTTACATTTTCTGTGGACATCAGCTTTCCTGAAGAGTATGAGTGATACGTTCTTGAAAGCAAACAGATATGTAGCTGTCACTGCACACACAAATCTGCGTGGGGAGAAAGAGATCACTAAGTTTCCTCCCAGCCTTTTGGTGCAGAAGTGGACCCCAGATGCTTCTGTCTTTCAGATCTCAGCAGCTGATTTACACTGTTTCGTATAGTGAAGACTCTTATGCAAGAAAGAGACCTTTGTGTTCTTAAAAAGGGAAATCTAGATCCTTCTTTATGGATTCAGAGACAGGATGTAATAAAAGGCACCTCTCGGCATCTTGATCAGATGGAAGTGGTCAAATACAATCAGAAGAATGGCGCATGTCCAACAACTGCCAAAGAGACTTGATAAACCTCATGTTTTCTTCCAAATATAATGATACTAAGAGCTTTAGGAGGGATATACTAGCAAATGATACCACTAGAACATTTGTTGTGGGTTTGTGTGGATGGGTGTGATGTGTGTCTCTCTTGTCATGTGAAGTATCAGCTGCACTGCTTCAAATGCAAGTAGAAAATCGTGATTTAATTCGCACTTGTTGAAGAATTGTTTAAAGTCCTCACTCTTTCAGCTGTGATCTCTGGCAAGAAGAGCTGTTTGGACACGGGCCCCTTTTTTTTTTTTTTTCTGTTCAAAAAAGGAATGCTGATGAGGAAGAGGTGTTGAAATATGTTCCTGTAGTTTACAACTGTCAACTATAATGTTTTATTTAGCTCTATCTATTCAGATGCTCCCTCCGCAACACGGAGTGCCATATGCCATTGTCCCTGTTAGTAAGCAAGTCAGCAAAGGTTTTGCAGCCTGCATTTGGTTTTGTATTTGGGCCACTGAGGACCTGTGGTCCAGTGCCATCTTTTATTGATAGGGCCAGCAGAGAAGGAATCTAATGAAATTATCAAAGCTTTGAATTAATTATGAACTTGAATAAGAAAGCTAAGCTCTCTAGAGCCAAAGATCTCATTACCCATTCATTTTCATTGCATCCTCTTATGGAGCAGAAGGCAGGTTCAGCTACAGCTCCTACCCTGATTTTGGACTTTATTCAAACTTGCTCAACTCATAAGCATCCACTTGTTATTAATCTGTGGCTGGAAGTGTCCAGGGTGATTAATTTGACTCTGCTCTAAATCCTCATGTAAATGGTAGATTTCCCTCCTCCCTTTCCTCTTACCTTTGGTGTGTGGCTTTTCATCATCAGAGTGGCTGCCATACAAGAGTTTCTGTTCTTTCTTGGTAATTGGGGAAAGCTATTCAAGACTCGAGTTTTAACTTATTGGAATTTAATGAGTTAATATTACAAAATAATACTGCAACTTTATATTGCCTGGACATTTAGGTAAGCACAGACACTTCTAAAGTAATTTTCAAAATTGTTTATTTTCTTATTTTAAAAGACTAAGGAATAAGAAATAATGATTAGAAATTTGGGCATCAGTAATGTGGGGTGATTGTGGTTTTCTGTTTGGGTTTGCTTTGTTGATTGTTTCTTTGTTGGTGGGGTTTGTTTATTTGGGGTTTGTTGTTGCTGTTTTAAATTTATTGGTTCAACTACAGAAACTTATGAATTTGTTTATTATAATAGAACAGTTAAATTAGTTTGCTTGCCTGATTAATATTCCATTAAAAATTGTTAAAATTCTATGAAATGCAGTGTTTTAGTTAAATCTGATTGCATTTACTGTAATAAGTATGTATGTAAAAAATGTTGTGCAAATTGGAACAAAAGCAATGAGACCAAGTTTCTGTGTAATACTTATAGTTCTTGTGGCTATTCCTCTAAATTCTACCAGGAAGGTTTTTCTTCTCCTCTTGCTTTTGTCCATTTCAGCACATTATTTAGGAATGCATAAACCACAACCAATCAGTCTCCATAAGTTACAGGCCACTGGCAATTTCTGAAGCAGTGGCTAACTGCCTAATGGTCTCAGTGTCTGTGTACTTGGAGAACCTAATAGCTTGCTGGGTGGGGAAATCACATTTTGTTCTTCTATGACAGCAGCTTTACCATTGGTGATATTTCTCTTTTTTTCTCTCTTCAGGCAGCTGCTATATTTAATTCTGCCTTTGGAAGTTTTTTGGTAAGTAGTGCAATATTTCTTGCAAGTGCTTTAATAGTCTTATTTTTAACAGTGTCATTGGTGTATTTGTATTTCTCACATTAGTGTTGGTAGAATTGTGCCATTTAGCTGGCAAAAATTTGAATTGTCTTTCAATTCATGTCACCATGTCATTAAATACAGATATTAGAGTTTTCTTTTTGTTAAACTCTTGAGAAAAGTAGTGAATAAATTGTCTGTACTCATGGTAAATTAATAATGTGTAAACACATCTTAATTTTCTCCATAATGGGTTAACAGAATCTATTCTTATGCAGATGCTTCAGACATGGGCATCAATATATTGATTTTTCTAATAAGGCCCATCAAATACTCATTATTTTCTATCAAGAGGCCATGGATTTTGAAAAGAAAACATGACCCAGCTGATCAGAGAGTAGATGCTAATTTACTCAGTGACTTGTCATTTGTTTAGCATATTTCACTGTCAGTGAAGCCACGCAGTGTCTCTGAGGAGCACACTAAAATAGCTAGATATGGGAAAACAATCAATCCAGCTGGAAATGCAACCATTGCTGTGAAAAGCAAACCCAAGGTTTTTGGATGTGGTGGTCTAAAAGATTCAGAAAGAGCTTTGCAAAGAACAGTAAAGAAATATATTTATGAAGAGAGGAGAAAGAGGTTTGTTTTATTGATATGTTGTTTAGGGAAATATTAATGAATGTTAAATGCAAATTATTTTACATGTAGGTAGGCTACTGTGACTGTTTTATTTAGGCAGCTAACAATTGATAGGTTTTTTTTTCTTCCTTTACTAAAATCCATACTTGCTTAAAGTATGTGTTTGTGATTCCAAGCTTTTGTCCCCAGCAAGAAGACGGTGATGTATAAAATGAAATGAATGACAAAAGGATTGAAATGAGGAAATTAAAACCAAAGCTGCAAATACAAAATAACTCATTGCACCTGTTTTGTGAAAAGCTGGGGTTTGGGGGTCTGTGTAAAGCTGCACTGCTAAGAGAAAAACTTGCATGGTGTTTTGAAGTTGTTCATTGTGCTGCTGCTTTTTTGAGGGGCTAGGGTTAAAGTTAGGAGAGTGGATGTAAGTTTTGTAGGTAGATATGACCATTCATGTTTTGAAATATGCATTTTTAAACTCTTCTTCCTTTTAATCACCTATTATACCCTTCTCCAGTGGGAGGAAGGTTCCTTCTGCCTCAAGCTGTGGAATCCCAGTGTTAAAGCAACTCTTTAGCCTGTGTATGTGCGTGGCATTTTCTCTGCTGTCTCTAGCTTTTGGTTCAGGAGGTTTCCTTGAATACCCAGAGGCCTCAGTTCAGCTGTCATTAGGAAAATGTCTTTTGACTTCAAATAAGAATTAAGGCCCCAAAGCATCTGACAACAATGGCTGCTCCTAGTAAAGCAACATAAACATATTTTAATTTCTAGAACCTCTTTGTGGCTCTTAGAAGAAATCTCAGTTAAAGAAGCAGAGCTGGCTTGTGTGTTTGTAAAAACCTGGGTTTGGTTTTGATCTTAGTTCCATGAACTGATTATGGGAAAATGAAATTTACATATAATTATCTCACTTCACTTTTTATTTGCTTCAGGCTTTTTGGAAATCTTGGAGCAGTATTGCAATAAATATTTTTCTTAACAAAATTCCTAGGACAGACTTTTCAGAAACACTGAAGATCATCTAAAATCAAACCATTTGATTTATTTTTTTCTAATCACTGATATTTTTTTTTTTTTTTACTAATAAAATCATAGAGGGAGTGGCCACTATTAAGGTACAAATACATAAACACACATAGAGGCATATTGTGATATCCTAGCTTGAGATCACGATTGTGCAGGGAATGTGCATGTATGACAGCAAATAAATTACAAATATGTTTACTAATAGCTTTGCTCTTCCACACTTTCCCAGTTAGGATGGGGTGATAGTAGGACAGTACTAAGTTGGCAGTGTTGTTCAGCAGTGTCTCATTGCTGCAGGTCTGTCTATGTGGCCTTGAAGCGGCTCTTGCATGTCACTAGCATGTGGTTGCTTCCTGAATTTTCAGTGAACAAATTAAATATATGTATAGATAGACACACTTGCTTGAAGTCAAAACTGTTCCAGGATATATGAAAACAATTGGCCTGTTTCTGGGAAGATTGTGGAGGGTGCAGGTGGTGATTTTGGAAATCCATCAGTTTACACTGGTAACTGACTTCCAGGTTTGGCTGTAGGTGAAGGTCCTATTTCCTCTATCTTTAATTGGTGCTGAATCTAAATCACATCTGCACTTTTCTTGTTAGTGCCTGATGATGTGCTGTCTGTGAGTAGGCCTAGATGTAGTCACACACCTTTGTGACCACAACCATATATGTATCTTGGAGATGCTTTGGAACTATCTGACTGCATTTTTGTTGTATTCCTTGTCTTACAACGTGTAGCACGTTGGCAGGATGCTGCAGCCCTGACAAAGCCAGGAGGACAGTATGTTGTCTGCTCTCAGACTATGCCCTGTGGGCCAGTGCCTGTGTATGAGTGTGTGAAGCAAGCTGATTTAAAAGGGCTGAAAGATGTGCTATGCTTTTAACTCTTGCCCTTATCTTTTTTGGCTAAGACTAGGAAATGGTCCTTCAGAAATTAAAATACTCTTTAGAACACAGAAAATGTCTGCAGAATAAGGCTCAGCACAATATGAGAGTGATTCTGGGATGAGATTACTCAGGTGAAAAGGAACACTTTGTGGTACACAAAGTGTAGAAATGTCAAGTATCTTGATGAGCAGAAATAGGTTAATCAGCTGAAGATGTCTTCCCTGGTAAGGAGATTCTGTAAATCTACCAACCAACTGTAGAGTAATTCCTCTTAAACTCCACCAAAGGCCACATTTCTATAAAAACATGCAAGCAAAACAGTGCACGGAATGATTCTGTACATATTTACACTTAGTGTAATAATGTCCCAGGTCTAATTAAAACACAGTGTTTTAAAGAACTAATTGTTACAGAAAAGTGTTTTTTATGTAGCTAGATTAGTAATAACTAACGATAGATGAATTCAATTAACATAAATTTCAGCCAAGAGAATATTTAGAATCATACCACAGAGGATTACTTTGAGTTGGGTAGTTAATATCATTATCTCCTCCTCTCATTTAGACAGTTTGCTTTACAATAATTGTGGAACATAATAAGCAATTTTAGTTTTTTCCTCTTAATGGGGTTTTAATAAAACCTGATAGTGTTTTACTAATACTGGGTGGCTGGCTATCAACAGGGTTGCTGCTCTAAAGCCTGCAAATGCCTGCTGAGATCTGCTGAGAGAATGCACTGAGGTAGCTGCTTTCACTTGCTGGAGAGGATACTTTTGCACCTAAAGGTTAAAGAAATTGCCTGGGATGTTAAGTATGGGCCTGTTGAGATTATGAACCTTGCATGCTTTATCAAAGAACTATTTCAGATGGAAAAGACCTAATTTCTATTCTGTTTCTGAAAGTTGTGCTGTGACAGAAAACTAATGCTTGTCATTGTCCAAAGTACAGAGCAATAGGCAGGCTACTGCAAGACCATGCTATGCTGGCAGGTGTTCCATGGGCTTACCTGGGTGGCTCAGCTTCTTTGATTTTAAATTCACCAAGGGCTAGTCTGTCATTGAGACTGTGTGTGCCCTGAAGCGGAGGCATGTGGTCAGTTGAGAGGTAAGCTCAGTTTGCTGTGACAGTATTATGCCATGTATGTGGAAGAAGGAGGGGGCCTGAAGTTCAGAAGAGGAAATCCTCACGAAATGTTTGGCACTGCTAGACTAGAAACAGTCTGAGCTAATCTCTTTCTCTTCTCATTAATCTCCTTTCTGCTTGAGCCAGTGGTCTTGGAAACCCATGAGCATCCAGCTTGTGATGGGGTTGTCTGGTTCTTTGGTGCCTTGGGGTTGTGAACAGTAAGTGTGAACGGAGCAGCCATCAGCTTCACCTTAAACCAGAAGCTGTAACCATTTCCTATGATGACAGGAAATAAGAGCAAAAGAGGACTTGGAGGTCTTTACTCTGACTGTTGTACTCCTCCAGAAAACAGATCAGAGGGCAGCCAGAAAATGGAAGTGTTGGGTGAGACTACTTCTGGTTCTGTCTTGGATTTAGCTTCACCTCCTCTTTGCAAGTCTCTGGGGTGAAATAAGGCATGCGTCCAGGCTACAAAAGGCAATCTGAAGGGAGGAACCTATTGCAAGTGGCCACCATTTATTTCCTTGCTCTCCTTTGTCCAGCTCAGGTGTGTATATGCTTTTGCGGCTTTGCCGGACCATTTTTTCGAAGCCGACTGAGCTTGTTCTCAGTGTTCAAAAACCCAAATAAATTTTGGAGCAACCACTTGTCTAAGCAAATCAAGGCTAATGTTTTTTTATATGCATTGCCTTCCAAATGAAAGCTAAAGCTAGCATGGAATATGAAAGTTAGCTTCTCACACATACACAAAGCCTGGCTGGTTAATGAAAATGTATGGAATTCTTATCTACTCTGCCTTAGCAGGCATAATGATTTACACAGCCTGACAGCACTAGTGCAGCAAGTAAATGCATTAGTCATAGTGTCCATTTTTCTTGCAAATTTGTGACACAGATTTAATTATGGGAATGACCAGCAACTTCCAAATCTAATTTTGGTAGGCTGAGCCAACTTTTTTATTTTAATAACAATGGATTTTTTTAGCAATGATTTCATTACTATTTAAAGAAATCCACCCGTATGGAAATAACCAATTGGCTGAATTTTATTTGCTTTATTTTACCTTAATGGATGTTGAATGGCTTAGGGTTTTGGGGGGGTTCTTTTTGTTATCACTTTTTTATCTTGCTTATTTCTAGGATAAATATCCTTATCTGGCTTAATTCTTTCTAGCACAAAGCTTGTAAATAACTTCCTGCAATCAGACAAATGTTTGTGTACTCTTTTGTTCCCCTGTAATTGTGTCTTTGCAGAGTGAAAAGGAGCAGAACAGTCATCTGGGATTCCCTTTCTACCGTGCTAGCTGTTTACAAGAAAATCTTGTCAGGAAGTCTGTTCACAACAGGTGCTGAATTCTAGATTCAGTCTTGTTTAATTTCTAAGTGGAGCTGCTTTATGGTGTGCCACTGCACTCTTAAAGTGGGCTCCTCTTCCTCTGTGAAGCAGTACAGTGGTGCTGCTGGTCTCTGCTCCCAGCTGGATTTGAGTAGTTCTCAAACTCTTGAGCAAATTCTCCCTGTTAATCAGCCACTTGGGAAGCCATCTCAGCCACCTCAGCCTTGAAGGATGGCATTTTGCATGAGTGGAGAGGGATGGCAGAACTCAGCAGCAGTGAGTCTTCAGACCAGATATTATGTACCTGGCAGGAAGAGTTTGGATTCCGTGGAATTTAAATAATCTTGGGAGCCACTTAAGTTACCTTACTGTGCTTTCTCTTCTATTGCGTCCGGTGCTTGGTTCTCTCATTGTTATTTGCCATCCTCATTTTGATTTCTACTAGCTTCATCCAAAGTCTTACAGTCATGTAAGTATGGGCATCATCAGCTGTTTCCAGATCTTCCAAGTACCATCTTCTTCAGTCTTGTTGTGTATTCATGCTTCCAGTGTATAGCAGGCTCAGTTTCATACCTGTGTTTGAGTTAGTTGGTATTCTTTTGGTACAAGGAAGGCAGAGTAACAAAGCTCACTGTGACAGAGAACTGTTAGGGTGGGCTTAAGGGAACAGCCCTGGGTACAGATAACTATTTTGAGGGATGGCCAGCCATGTGCACCCATCCCAGTGTGCTCTCTCCCATGCCTCTCCAGCAGCCAGACTGACAGGGTGGGTGTCACAAACAGATGTACAATTTTTTACAGTCTGCTTGTCTATGAGCAATGCTGAACTCCTTTAAAATACAAAAGGATAAAGCATAAAGGTGCAAGAGTCACAAAGTTAAGAAGTAAATGAGATCTTGCTTCCAAGACTGAGAGAAATCAGGCAAAGGAATAACTGGAAATCTGGGTATTGTAGCAGCTACTGTGTGGTCTATCTGATGGCACGGTTACTTGGAAAGATGAAAAGACCACTGAAGTCAGTGGAGGTTTAGATGGCCAGCCAGTGCAAACTGTCTGAGATCCAGCTAACAAACAGCAGTCCTACTGTTGGTTATCTTTGAAGTGTTCAGGGGAAGGAGTAGCCAAGAGGAAAACTGCTATTAAGTTCTCTGAAAAGTGTTCTCCAGAAGGCCAGTGATTAGTCGCTGTGTTTATTTTTTATGGCTAAGAGGAGAATGCCTTGAAATCTACATAATAACAAAAATTGAAACTATTAACTGTCAAATACTTACAAATTATGTGGGCTGTAGCTGGTCTCAGTGCCTTCCTAGTTTTCCCATTAGCTTTTGCTACTGAGCTTTTAATTCATCTCCCTCAGTCTTATGGGACTCAAGCAGGCAGTTCTTCCAAAATAGAAAAAAAAAATCGTTTAAAAGCATCAGTAAGTAGGCCATCAAATGTATCTCTTTCTATTCTCTTTGCGACCCTCCAAATAATTAACTACTGTTTTTTAAATGATAAATGTATTTAGGTGTTGTTCTTTAACCCCCTTTTCATGACAACTAACAGTAGGTAGGATTCTTTTCTTGCACCTTCTTTTTTGGTCAGCAACCCCATCTAGTGCTCTTCCTTGGTGTAGTGCCTGATGACTGCTCTTGAGACAGTACATTGCATCCATCCCTTTCCCTCACCGTTGTTGTTTTCAAGGATTAACAGGCTCTCAGGGAAGGAAATAGCTGAGGATGTATGTGCAGTGGTGTTTCTTGAGTTGGTAAAACAAGCAGTAGAAGTGGAAGTTGCTGGAGGAAATTCAGAGGCATTTGTTGTAAGTCAGAAAGGGGGCACCAGAGTTCAAGCAGCTTTTTGTCCAGCCCAATTGTTATTTATGAATTGCAAAGCAGAAGGGAATGAAGTTTCAAGAGATGAAAGTGGGCATTCAAAGTACCTTCAATTTTTATGATCTAGTGTATTTCTTCTGATAACGTAGAGTGGGGAAAGTGGAAATGGAAGTTCCCTCAGACTGACTGTGCTACAGTCACGTCTCTGGTTAGTGGGAATTAAATATTGGAAATTGCTTCCATTTTAGATGATTGCTTATGAATAACAGAGTCAAGAGAGCATGTATTGTTGGTAGCTGTCATTTGGAGAACATCTAGAGGAGGAAACATATGTGTTTGGTATTATACAGTCAGGCAGTTTGGGTTAATATAGAACTCATGTCAGTGCTAATAGGCAGCTTCAAGACAAAACCGTTTTGTTGTTTAAGAGTACTTTGGTCATAATTTGTAAACTTCATCCTTGCCTTCGCTACTGTGAAAATACAGCATTTTGGTCAAAAGGAGTTACTTAGTTTGGACTATTTTTTTCTGGTTCTGCTTACTTTTTGTTGATGGTCAGGAGCTGAAGAAAGCAATTGCACTGCTAGGGCAGAACTTGTGTGCAGATGACAATATTGAAAAAGTACCAGTTTGTGGTGTTTTCTTGTCCCTGTTTTGCAACATTTTCCTGCATTTTTACTCCAGAGCAAAGTAAAATCAACAGGAGGAATTATCACTACTAGTTAGTAAGATTCAATGTCTGACTTCTAGTTAAGTCACTGAAGTTTGTATCCTGGGGTGAGGTCATGTTACTTCTTTGAAATCAGTTTTTAGAAGTGAGTGCATTGAAAAGCTGCCCTATTTATTTCTGTCAAATACTTGGAGACATATTGGTGTGCTTTGTCCAAAAAAGTGAAAACTTACACTACAAAACTTTGAATAGTTAATCTGTGAGAGTTTGAAATGCTTTACAAATAACCAGTTGTGTCTGTGGGAAGCAAATGTTTGGTTCATTACGTTAGATAGGTTGGTGCATAAAGGAGAAATTGAGAAGGGAGGCACTATGAAAGACAATTTGAGTTTTATTTTGCCCTCTCTGTAGGATCTTTTAATACTAGAAGAAGCATAACTGCATTCCTCTAGGGCTCTGGTTGTACACAAACATGTAGTCATTTGGCCTGATTTAAGGGTAAATGTTCCCTGCAGAAAGATTTGGCATTGCACAAAATATGTAATTTTCTCCCTCTGTTTTAAAAATTCATCAAAAGGAAATGAAAATGTTTTTAGAAACTGCTGTTAATGTTCTCCCCCAAAGTTTTAGCCTGCTGTTGAAACGGAGCAATGATCCTTTTGTCTGTGCTGCAGCCTTATAGTCACCTGCTTGAGGAAAATGCCTGTTTGGGTGTAAGGGAATGGAGAGAAAACATCCCTTCCTTTGGGTATTTAAACCCCTGTCTTCTGCTTCTTTGGCACTTTGAGCTAGTTCTGCTGCAAGGAGGAGCTGTTTCACCTGGTGTCTGTTTTTTACAGCAAATACAAGCTGGTAAACTGAGGAGTTACCCCTGTGGATTCACTAATCCATAATGGAGCATGGAGCTCTTTATTCTCCTGTGTCCATCAAATGTGGATTCAGCAGCTGGCAAGAGCTGAATTCTAGCTGGTAGCATGCATGCTTTGTGATGTCCCTCTACAAACAGCAATGCCAGTGCTGTGTTGTTCCATGCATGCATCCTCCTTGTTTTCCAGGGGAGGAAAAGATCCCGCGTTAATTCATTAAGCTTCTTGGGTTTATAGCCCAGAACAGGTTAAAGATCTGCCTGGATTTGGATGTCTTTTTCAGCCTCTTCAAAACTTGGCAGCTGTTCTTCTCTTGGGGTAAAAGCAAGAGGGACATCATTATTACTATCAACTGAGTGGCTGGAAACCATTCCCCTTGCTGTCAGGGTGACAAATACTGTCTTAATGGAAGTGCCAGAGGTTAGGTCACAAGCTTCACAAAGACTTTTAACTCAGCTAGCAAGGAAGGCAAAGAGGCCTTATCAGAACTGGAGCTTCCTTTGTAAATTTGTGTTTATTGTTAGGCTTTTAAAAGGCAGGTTTGGGAAACTATCATGCCCCTTCAGGACATGACACCAGCAGTTCATGAATTTTTTTGACTGGCTGTACTTGTGTTGTTGCAGAGAGACCCTTTTCATTACTGTTTTTCCATCACTTCTTTCGAAGTGTCATAAGAACCTTCAGCTTTAATCCTTAATGCACATACTGGAAATGTGAGTTATTGTGAAGGAGAGGGAGAAATGTTTTAGTTAATGGTCTGACATTACCTGGCCTCTTTTAATGCTGTCCTGGCAGTAGAATAGATCTTTCATTTTGATTTTATGTAAACCCAAGAAAACCCCAAAACTAAACAAGCTCCAAAATCCCACTTCAACAAAACCAGAAACATCTTGGAGATGATTCCTTTGCCTACCTCGAGGCTACTGCTTGCTCATGCTGTTTATCACCTTTCTGGCAGAACACACAAGCAAATGCTCCTCCCAGTATCTTCTTTCGTCCTCCTTCATACCAGTTTCACTCCTACCTACCCTTGTACTTTTCCTGTAATAAGTAAGTTGTTCATTTGTTGCTTCTACTTGCATAAGAGATTGTATCATGAAATTCCTTCTCTGAAGTGTTTTCTGAAGGTACTTTCTTGATCTACTGCAGTGTGAGAGCTTCTTTTAATAAGGGTTCTGTGATGTCCTTTTCCTCTTAGCTGGTGGGAGATCAGACTAGATGTTCATCTGACTTTATGGAAAGCTCCGTGTGTTGTGCAAAGTGGATTGGCATGGACAGTGTGTGAGCTCTGACAGGGGAAAGCATTGGAATGTTTGCTGGTTTTCACTTGCAATGGAAAGAACTTTTTACTTCTGTCTAATTGTGATGACCATTCCATGTTAAAGAGAAGATTTTGTATGTTAATATGTGAAGATGTGATGTCATTTCAGAATTTAGAAACCACACTTCTTATCTTCTGGTTTTCAGCCAATGTCATGGAATCTCAGCACTGGCAACTTTCATTGGATACCTTTATTCTCCTAGTGTTCAACTTGACTGAGACCATGCATGACTGGGAACAGCTGTTTTGTCTGCCATAAATCCACTGGATGAAAAGTGTACGTGGTTTTGCCCCCTCTGCATACTCTTTACTTATCACTTTGTGCTCTGCCATAAAAGAACTCCTTGCCTTGATGTCCACCTGAGTGGAAAAGTCATTCTAGCTCCTGATGCGTTTGAGGCATGTGCTAATAGCCTGAAAGTGCACACCTCATTGCTTAGTTGTGGTCTGGATTCTTCCCCACATTTTTACTAGTGTATGGCAAGTGACTGTTAACTATTTGAAGGAGAAATATATTACATAGGATTAGGTAACATGAATAATGTGGAAGCTCAGGGTTTTTAAAAACCCTCAAACCTTTTAATAAAATGGGATGTCAAATATACGAGCATGTCTTTCAAGAAATGATCAAAAAACATGTGAAAAGTTTCATATCCTTTTAAAAGTCAAATAATTATCCCCCATCAGATAATTTTTTTTTTGTTAGATGGACAGTACAAAGATGAAAGAAAATTTTATAGATAACACTGCACTTCACAACTGACTGAAGCAGGTGTTAGAAATGCAGATTAAGTATACTGACTAAAGACTATATAAATTTGAAGTGAAAATGCCACTGGTCTACTTGCAATGCTGTGCACATGTGGAGTTTCAGATAGTTAAATTATTGATTTTATTGTGTGAGAGAGTGCAGCAGTTAGGGAGAAGGTCCTTGTACATTTACGATGGCTTTTCCGCCTTGTAATCTTCATAACAGTGCATGGTGAGCACCTAATAGAATTGGCTTTATTGTGCAAGTTTTGCTGTGGAAAGAAAGTGCATAATGCAGCTATATATTTACGTCCATAATATAAGTTTATTTGCCAGTGAGGTGTTTTACAGGAACAAGCAGTGCAAACACACTGTTGTGGGTAAATGCCACTTGCGTAAGTGCAGGGGACTGAATGTGAGTTGTGTTGCTGTACAAATCCACAGCCACTGGGAAATTCACGGCTTCTCCTGCAGCACACTCCCATGAGAGTGGCATAAGGTCATTCTTCTCTGGACTTCATAGGCTGCATGTGGACGTTATGCTTCATGCTGCACAGGTGCCTTGCTGGTGTGGGTGGTGTGAAGCTTGTTAGGGTTTTGGTAGGAGAGCGTTGAGAGAGGGATGATGATGTTTTCTTTTCTTACAGCAACTCAGTAACCTGCTAATAAACTGTACTGGTCTGTGAATTTAATTTTGTCATGACTTATCAGGTGCCTGGAGCTAGTAATCAATCTGTAGGAGGACTAATTCTCAGATAAATTAGAATCAGAAGTGGATTGGGAGTTAGAATCTCTTAGTGAGGAGCAGTACTGAGGCTCAGCATGAGGAACAGTCAGTTTTCTTCTCTGGACTGTTGTGAGAAGAGAGTGGTAGGATCCTCACAATAACAGTTGGCTAACAGGGGAGACAGTAACAGGAATGTCATGCTGTCGTCCATCACCTTGAATAGCTGCATGGGAATGAGAGAATTTTATCTTAGTAAATAGTTTCTGGATCTGCTGGTTCATGAGAGGCCTGCTTTTTATTGAGATAGACAATACTGTGTTGTCCATCAGCTCTTGGGGTGTGCTATTTGCATTGGCAACAGTTCCGTTTTGCCTGGAAGAGCTAGTCTGTAGTCTGTAAACATCCTGTGCAGGGTTGAGAAACCTTGGTTGTGGTGAGAGGAACAGGTATTCCAGTGTCTATGCAGTGCTTCCTGGAAGGTAGGCAGCTTGCAGTTGGCAAAGTCATTTGAACTTTGAAAAAGCTATAGGTGGCTGCAAGTGTGTTGCACGTATTTATTTTCCCCATAAGAATAACAAATAAACCTCAGATGTTTCATTATTTTTCCTTGCACCTCTACCCATAGACACATAGACTTGGCTCTCTTTCTCACTCATTTCTGATAACTGGTGCTTAGGAGCATGCATTTTTGTTCCTTCACCATCATATCTTTCCCTGTGCTACAGAACTTGAGTTCCCCGCAGTGGGTACAGGATCATATAAAGTCCCCAGAAATACCCCATGGGGCAGTCAGCAATAGAAAAATGTAAATTTTTATTCTATCCTGAACTCATGTATAGAATGTCAGTAAGATCTTTCTGCTGTTTGACTTTGTGAAACAGCTTCTACCCATCATCTTTATTTTACAAGCCAGTTAATGCAGAGCAAAAGGTTGCAGATGGTTCACTCTATAGGGTGGTAGTATCCCAGACAAAGAACCATTACAGGAATTAATGTGTAAAATGTATGTTTTACTATGTCTGTCTGTATTTTCGGTTATATACTTGGTGCATGGGTTTCTTAAAGCCTTGTCAGAGCAAGAAGGAGTTTCTTCCTCTTTGGAGAACTAGCAGGAGAGCTCCCAGGAGTCATCAGAGTTCAGTCGAGCACTGAGCGTCCAAGCAGATTAAAATAGAGGTTTGTGATACAGAGGAGTTCTGGGACATGAGAACGTGGGAGGTCTAAATTAAGATGAAATATTGGAGAAACATGAGAGAGAATCAGGTTGTCTCTGGGATGTTTTTGGATTGTGCTGACTTCAGTGTAGAGGGAAAAAGAGCGAGTTCTGGGTGAGGCTGGGCTGGGGTTACCCTGAGGCAGGCCCTGCCTGGGAGTTTGCTTCAGGAGGTGGATGCAGACATACCACAACTGTCCTGCAAGTTCTCTATGCATGACTGCACACATTCTCAGTCTATCCCTTGTTCTCGCTCCTGTGGTTCCTTCTTGTCATCAGAAATATGGGAGCCCTTGCCCAAGTCATCATCTGGGAGCCAACGCTAACACAAGCTGTTTAAGCTGAGATGGGAAGATAGCTCCTGAGGGTATCAACACGAAACAAAAGCTGCTGTAGTGATAAACTTTTGCATTAGATTTTTGAGACTGGTGCTGTTATAAATATCCCAATCAAAAAGATAATTGCTTTATGACATTATATGGTGAAATTCTGGAACTGAACTCAGCAGGAGTTCGGTTTTCATGGGTAATCAGGCAGTATCCTTGTAGAGCCTTTGGACTCTCTCCTCCAGGCTTTATAAAACATCTCTTAAATCATGGTGAAAAGCTAATCAGAAGGATTAAGAAAAGATTCCTTCATAGATTTGCAAAATGTTAGGGCTTGGAAAGGACCTCTAAAGACCATCAAGTCCAACCCCTGCACCAAAGCAGGATCACCTAGAGCAGGCCACACAAAGATGCATCCAGGCAGGTTTTGAAAGTCTCAGAGGAGTAAACTCCACAACATCTCTGGGCAGCCTGTTCCAGGGCTCCAGCACCTTCACAATAAAGAAGTTTCTCCTACTGTTGAGATGGAGCTTTCTGTGTTCCAGCTTATACCTGTTGATCCTTGTCCTATCACTGAGCACCACTAAAAAGAGCCTGGCACCATCATCTTGACACCCAACCCTCAGATATTTATAGACCTTACTAAAATCCCCTCTCAGGCTTCTCTTCAGACTAAACAGCTCCAAGGCTCTTAGTCTTTCTTCACAGGAGAGACTTTCAAGTCTCTTAAGCATCCTCATAGCTCTCCATTGGATTCTATCCAGTAGATCCCCAATTTATTGACAAATATTATTTCAGTGGAGATTTAGCAAATCAAATATTTTGGTACTTTCTTTGGATTCAAAGTACAGCATTAGCTTCTTTAGTTCTCGAGCTTTGTACTGCAGTGTTGGACCTTCTGCCACTTGGGAGCTGTGCTCTGCATTGCGTTGTGCATGCCTGGCACAGCGAAGGTGCAGTGTGGATGTCTTAAAAGCATACAGACAGAAATGGGTTTGATTTTTTTTTTTTTTTTTTTTTAAATACTATATACTAAGAAGTAGGGCTTGTTTATAAAAGGAGGGCTTTTCTTGCCTGATTATTGTTTTGAAGTCCCTTTGAGCTTGCTGCTATTCCAGAACAAAATGTGGAAAATTGCTGTAGAATCATTTTGGTTGGAAAAGACCTTTTAATATGTTAATTTAGAACCCAAATACACTTGTTACACCATAAATGTGTCCGCAGCTAGAGCTGCCTTACATTAGTTATTGCACAGGTGCTTGGATTTAGTCTGTATTACACCAGTAGCACCAGCACCTCAAAAGGAGGTGTTTTTTCTGCTTCCCCTTGGTATTTGGCAAAGGGGTTTTTTACCTGGTGTTCTGGTAGTTTTGCCCATAACTGACTGCTTCCCATACAGAGCTGTTAGAATTGTGCCGAGGAGTATAAATCTATGAGTCAGGCATACAGCTTCATCTGCTCAGGCCATAATCTCATAGAGCCTCTGTGCTTACAGTGCATCTTGCAGAGACAGCACTGCTACCAGGAGCCAGCCTGCTGACTTCCCTTCCCATTTTATAATGTGTCGAACACTGCTGTACATGCCTGAGTAATAGAGGTGGGGAGAAAAGAAACCTTTCCAGTGTAATTCTTATGACAGTATCTTTTTAGAACCTGGAATTTTTTATTAGAAACACTCAGAGATTTTATTGTGTGAGTTACAGAAGAAACAGTCATGAAATCCTTAGAAATGAACCATTCTCTTCCTCTGCATCGTGATAAATGTAGCAATTGTGCGTGTATACTAGAATAGATCATATTGAACATCCCCTGAGCTCCGTTTGCAGACAAGTCCTATCTCCACCATGACAAAATTCCCATAAGGATTTAAATTATTAATGCCCTGGAATCTGCGGGGTTCAGCAGATATGTTCAGCGTTATTGATGGCAAACTTTATCCCTTTATTCCTAAGACACATAATGAAATAGGGAGTCCCTCAAATAACTGCATTTTGTGTTTAGGCTAATTTTGTAGAGGCCAGTGGGCTTTGCCTTAATGTGTGTAAATACAATTTTTCTCTTTTACAGCAGATTGTGTGGTAGATGGGGACAAGACTGATTTGGCACTAATTTATGAATCCTTCTAGCATTCTCTGTGCGCTGCACCCTGTGTGGGCAGGATGCTCTAATTACACTTACTCTGTATAATGAGAGCTTTTAATGACAATTACTGATTGTAGTTACGGATGTTTAGGGACCATTTTTTCTAGCTTAAGATGATGTATTGACTTTTACAAGAGAAGACTTTAATTTTCACTTTATGCAGTATCTCTCCTTCCTCCTGCCAGCTTTCACAACTGATAGGCTGACTGGTGAAGCTGCTAAAGTGTTGCCACAGAATTATTGTTCAGTTAATTTAACTTCAGGAGATACCATTTTTCACTGAACTCACATCTGCACATTCACATATTCTTTTTTTGTGGCAATTTAGCATTTGAAATGATGGTATGCAAGTTGCATTTGTTTTCTGTAACAAGGTAAAACTTCTGCATGCTGAATATGTCACTGCCACATTAAGCAAAAACATTTAGAAAAGTTTCATTTTCTCTTTCTATTCTGGTAGAAATGACATTTTAATATGAGGCTAGCAATTTTAAATGGCAAGAAGTTGATTCTTTGTTCCAGTTTTCAGGTAGATTAATTGTAGCTCAGACTCCACTCATGGTCCTGTATTGCAAAGTTGCTTCACGTTGGTCCAGCTCACTTTTCTTAAGTCATGGTGTGAGTGTACTTTGCACTGACTGGTGTCTTTAAATATAAATTCATATTTGGGCAGCTTCCAGTTTAGTGTTCACTTTCTCAAGTGAGCTGTCAATGATTGGAAAAGACAATTGTCCCGGGTTGGGAACTCTAGGGTTAAAAAAAGTCCTCTTGGGACTAGAAGATTGTTATTCAATCCCATAATTCTGCTATCTCTTCATAAACTCACAGCAAGGCCAGCTCGTTCTCCTTTCCTCCCCCTCCAGCCTTGTGTCGGGCAGGAACTGCGTTATTGGGACAAACATGTAAGGATAGGCCTGGTTTGGGGCCTCCAGAGGCTGTGCTTAGGCCTCTTGGATGGCAGAGGCATGGTGGGGGAGGTTTGGAGCACTGGGGATGATAGATTTAGTTTTGGGCTGGGGGAAAATTCAGGGGGTTCACTTATGGATTCTGTATCTGCCTTGTAACTTCTATCCATAACTCTATCCAAATATAATTCTGGTTTTTTTCTCCAATTCATTTGAGAGCTTCACTCTGTCAGCTCTTTAAACCCACGACAACAGTTTAAAAGTGTTTTTTTTCTTTTTTCCCCCTTTCTCTTCCATTTACTAGGTTTTTGGGGGGGGGGGGTTAGTTCCTGCTGCTGGCAGTCATGTATTGGTATGGGAATTGAAGCCCATGATGGGGTCTTAACAGGAGACTTGAGTGGCGCAACTTTTGTTTTGTACAAGCTTGAACAATGGAGAGGGGTATTTCATAGGATGTTTTGGATACAGTTTCTGTAGTAAGCCAAACCTACCCAAGCCTTACCTTGAATTTGGGATAATTAGAAATACATTGATTTTTATAGGTTGTTGAGGTGAGTGGAACTGCAAAAATGAGAAAAAAAATTAAATAGTTAAAAAATTAACTTGGCCTTCTAAAAGAAATGTTATGGTTTGGGAGCTAATCTTACTTAGGGGAAAAAAAAAAAAGGACAGAAAATAGATTTCAAAATGGCTCCAAATGGGCATTAGGCAGATTTGTGTTTCAGTGGTGACATCCCAGCTGATCACAGTTTATTGCTGATGCTCACCAGCATTGAAGAACACTGCAACTTCTCGCTTTGCTTGTTCTGCTGCTTTGATAAAGCAAGCAACATGCTTCAAGTGCTGCAGTTCTGTGGGATTGTACACTGCAAATATTCTCCTAAATGTGTTTGCTGATTCAGTTCCAGTTACCTTGGTTTTGAGGATTGTTTTGGTATACAGAGGCAGAGTGCTGAGAATGACATAGGCTCCTGTCCAGCAACTGTCAGGGTTTTTTAACAGCACTTTTTTTTTCCCCTTGAAGCACCTTTGATAGGGAAGTGTGATCCAACAAATTGGAATTTTTTTTTTTTCTTTTTTTTTTTTTTTTTTTCTAGCCTGAGATGCTATTTCTCACTGACTTCTCTGGTGACAAAGCAAGCAACCATGTGTGCTTCATATTGCTCTTATCACTCTTATTGACATTATCACTCTCTGCAACCACCTGATAGGAGGTTGTAGCAAGGCGAGTGTTGGTCTGTTTTCCCAAGTAACAACGGATGGGAGAAAAGGAAGTGGTCTCAAGTCGTGCCAGGGAGGTTCACATTGGATATTAGGACCAATTTGTTTTCTGAAAGAATGGTCAGGCTGGCACAGGCTGCCCAGGGAGGTGGTGGAATCACAATCCCTGGAAGGGATTCAAAGACATACAGATGTGGTGCTGAGGGACATGGTCTGGTGGTGGACTTGGCAGTGCTGGGTTAACAGCTGGGCTTGATGTTCTTTCCTCCCAAAAGTGGAATAAAGAAATGGTCTTTTCCGTACCATTCTTTATTAATATGCACTGCCATGCATGTGACAGTGTTCTTTGTTTCTCCTTCAAGTGACCAGCCAAAGGGTTACCCATCAGATGCTAGCTCTTCCTGGTGCTCAAGCAATGGCAGACAACAAATAGCACTTCTTAATCTATCATCATTGCCAGCCTGTTACAAACAATTTTGCTTTAAATGCTTTGAATGCTCAGAGCATGCACTTTGCAAAGTCTCATGTGCTAGATCTTAGTGCCTGGTACTTGATCTCACTGTTATCTGCTGAATCCACTCTGTTCTGGAGCTCATGAACAGATAGGTGCACTGGTTCTCTTCATGCTAGTACTGTTAACTTTTGAGACTTTAGGCATTTCTGCTAAAAATCCCTTTAAAAAGCCAACCAAACTGACAAACCCCTTCTATCTATCTATCTCTTGCCTTTCTTTTCTGTCCTCTGAGATTTTTTTACCATATGGCTCATAAGCCAGGTTATAAACTTTTGGTGGAAGAGACTATCTGATAAATATATACAGGTGGGTGCACCTTGGCTTGTCTAAACATTTAGCACTACTGTAAAACAAATAACACAAATAACTCTGTTCTGGTGCTAAGAGTCCCCTGTTAATTTATAGGTAAGCATTTGTATCTTCCTTCATAGGCTTTTGTTTCTCCTGGATGTGTGTATGAAGGTTGCATACAGATGAAATAGAGGCTGATTAAGTGGCAGTGTAGAAGAATCGGAGAAACCAGCTACTCTGGCTGTTTGACAACCATTTGCATACTAAACTGAACAAAAAGGAGAGCAACTCTTTAGTCTGTTTCACTCACAGCAGCCTAATGAATTGTCCATAGCTATGTAAGTTATTAAACATAATTTGTGCTTGAGTGTTTTTCAAAGAGATTATTGTATTCCTTTTAAAGATAATCTGTTGGTGCTTTGCTACAAAAAGGAGGATTTGTTTTTCACCCTACCATCGAATAATTTGAGGTTGTGGCATTATTCATGACTTTTTTTTTTAAACCGGCTTGAAAAATACTTCTGTCTGGCATTTCATTACACAGATAATACTTGAGAGAGAGGATGTTAAAATTGTCTACAAGATCAGCATTTAAGAAACCATGTTTGTTCCTTTAATTAATGTTTATCTGCCTCTGTTCTCTCCATATGCAGTCAAGGCAGCATTTAAGAAAATACTGTGTTCAAATATGCCATTTCATAAAGGAAAGACAAAGAGAGTTTGCCAGGGCAAAGGGCAAGGTCATCAATTTGTATTCACCAAATGTGACATACATTGCATAAAGAGGATTTGATCAAACCTTTTTAATGTACTTTGTTCAAGAGGTTGAAAGGAATGCTGCTGTAATTGTCCGTGCTGTGTTGGCATGAGAAGGGCAGGTGGCTGCTAGACAACTCTTCAGAGGTTTTCCTTTCCAATGGTTGCAAGTGTGTGATAAGTGCCAGATTTGGATGGGATTGCACTGGTGACAGCAAGACACGCACCCCCCTATCCACCTACAGTTTACCCTAATCCAGGTGCACTAATGTGGAACTAATTGATACTGTAATTAATGTATGGGGGTTTGGAGGGGTTAGTTGTTTTTCTTTCAACAAGTTCTACTGTCCTTAATCATAGAACCATGGAATCATTTTGGTTGGAAAAGACCTCTAAGGTCATCGAGTCCAGCCTCGACCTAACATCGCTATGGCCACTAAACCATGCCCTGAAGTGCCACGTTTGCATATGTTTTTAATGTTAGGACAAATGAGATGTACAATTGGCTGCCTGTCTAGTGTCCCATGGGCAGTCACAGTTTCAATAAGGTACTTGTTAGCGTGGCTGACTCACAATGCCTTTTTTGAGAACTATGGTGGGGCAAGGGGTTTTGCCTTGTATATACCCAGTAACTGGATAGTGAACTTCTCAGGCACAGCCAGCAGTGGAACAAGATTTTGTGTTCATATTAATTAATTTTATATTTTTTTAGTTTCCCACACATCTGCCGAGTGCATCTGCATTTGCCGTGCATGTGTCCTGGTCATCTGAAATTGTGTAGTATTTTGCTGTGTGTGAAAACCTTTCCCTATTGAGCACTTATTATTCCACAGGGTATCAGATTTTGTTCAATTTATTTTTATCTGTCCTCTTTGTCCAAAGGAATAAATGTCATATTGGAAGGAAATCTGATCCATTTTGCTAGCAGATCTGTAATATTGAAGTGCATAATTTGGCAGGAGCTTGGGGCTATTCTTCTAGCTGTTGGACATTTTACATCCCTCAGCCACCAGCGGTACATCTTGATTCATTAGAAAGCAGTGAATGGGTAGGCTTTGTTTCCTCTATAGCCTGGAAATGCTCACTCAGGAGGAGAACAGTGTCCGCTATGGTGTCTTTAGCTGTCTGTGTGAGAAGCTGATGCCTTGTAACTGAGGCAGTGGAATGGCAGAAAGCAGCTTAACAGAGACAACAGATCTCAAATAGTATTTTCGCTGCCCAGGCTGTCTTGGAGGTTGTAGCTGCAGAGGTGGTTTGCTGTGGAGCTATTTATTTCTAGATTCCTTGCCTGCATTACTCAGAAGATAACTTCAGTGGAAAGGGAGCTTTTGTGCCACTTTGGCCTTTCAGACTATTTTTGAATTCACTGTTCTCTCATAACTCTATCTGCATATTATTAGGGAGCTTTCTGTTGGAGCCATTATTCTTCAAAGATTTAATTAAATTGTACAGTGTAATTAATCTGTCTTAATTTCTGAAATTCTCCTAGTGTGTAGGTAATAAAGCAGCAGAAAGATTTTTGTGGCTGAACAGAGAGATACTGTGGCAGCTTGGTTGTGTTATGAGCCTGGGTGGAAACAAAGAATGTATCCTTTTATTGAAAGTAAGTTTGTCTGTGGCTGACTGAAACTGCACTGCAGTAAACATAAAAACTACTGTATTGGGACTGACCAAAGGTCATCTGTCCAAAATATTCTTTCTCTATCAGTGGCCAAAGGCAGATATTTAAGGAACAGATAATTCATATGTGATACATCCCCTCATGTTCTCACACTGTCTAGCTGTTTCCTCATCTAGTTATAGTTTCTGCAGTAATACAGTTCAACAGGTTTGGCTTCTAGGAACTTGTCCTGTTTTCTCTTCAGCCTGGGTACCTGCATCCCCTTGTAGAAGACTTCAAGAGAGTAATGTCTGGGATGAGTCATCTTCTCTTAGATTTAACCAGAAGCTTCTGTTTTCTGTATGTTGAATGTGCTTACTAGCTACTCCTCAGGGCGTTTTACTGAAATAGTAGGACATTGGTATCTCAATGGCTCACGCACCAAATGGAAAACAGATACCTTTTTGAGTCTTCAAAGTAAAAAAGACTACCTGCAGGAACAAGGCACAGCTCTAATACCTGGTTTGAGATGGGCATCAGAAACACGTGCTTTTGTGTTGCTGCTTGGATAGGAATGTCTGGAATCATTCTCTTCAGGAGACTGGTCCAAAGGTCTGCTTTTGGGATGAGGAACAGACTGGAACAGTTTGGGCAAAGGCTTTTATATGTAGCCTGTCCTTTGTCTGCTTTCTCACCTTTGTTGCTTTGAATGTGTCCCCTCGGATAAATTCAGCTGCATATCTTGATCTGGCAAATAAAACTTCTGTGCAAAACGACATCTTTCAGTAATCAAAAGCATGGAATTTCAATGATACCTTCAAAACCAGAAGTCACAAGGTGCCTTCATGTGCTTACAGAAATGCCTGTGTGCACTGTTTGACAGGTTTTTCTCATAAGGTTAAAAATATGTGGGGGGTTCCTTTTGTTTTTTAATGTAGCTATTGAAAGAAAAGGGGAATACAAATGTAACCAAACAGGCTCTTTGAATCTCACTTCACAACATACATCAAAGAAAAATGCACTGCCACCTGTTAATGTGGTATGAAAGGTTAGCAAGTCTGCACTGTTTTCTGCTGAATAATTTTGCTCTTTGAAATCTAAGTTAGCTAGTTCAGAGATGGCTTTATTTCAGTACATGCACAAATTCTGACACTCTTGCTGTCGTGGCTATGGGAAGATGCTTTTCACTTTCAGGTTCATTTAGTCTTTCTGGGGCTCCATAAGCAAACAGAGAATAGTTCTGGGGGATTTTTTCATCTGAAAGTCGCTAAAAAGAGGAAAATAATTAGTACAGTGCTAATTAAAAGTCACTTCTGGTCCTTTTAGTGTATACTCACTGTTCTGAGCACGTATGCGCTAACAGAAAACATAAATGCAAGTCAACTCTGCATGTGAAACACTCGAGTTTCTTCCCTTTTTCCTCTGAACAAGGCAAGGTTGCATCAACTTGCCTATCTGCACTTTCACCCTCTGTGTGGAGGGGAAGATGTTTGCAAAGTGCACTGTGCTAGAGATAATCTACTCTGTCTCCTCCTTCCTGCACCTGAAGTCTAGGTGGCTAAATCTGTAATACAAACATGAGCAGCAGAAGCTGAAGAACAGCAGTTTCTCCTAGCCAGAACGTTATAAGCAGTGTAAAGTAAAGTAAAAGTTTGGCTTGAAGCATACAGAGAAAATTCAGCTTCTGCTTGCAGACTGAGTGGTACAGAAAGTAAGAACCTTGATTTATGTTGTTGTTCAAGATACATTAATAGAATAATGAAAGTAAGAAGTTTAATTTCTGGTATTTATACTGTGCTTGGAAAGCCTGCCGTTGTTTTCTTCCTTAGCCCTGGGTAGTTTTAAGGTAGCAAGACAGCAAGCTGGATCCTGGTGTGACCTTACTTGTCTTGCCATTCAGCTCAGTGGTTTCCCTGTAGAAATGTCAACTGGCACTGCCTCACTTGAATCTTCTTCAATCGATGAGAGTGTGGCACAGTGCTATTTCTACAGTAGAACAGTATTAAAGGAAAGCTTATCTATTGACACAGATGGCTAGAGAAACTGGATTTTATCTAAGAGCTTTCAAAGTCTTCTTTACAAGTGAAATGGGACCCTGTGGAATGAATTGTGGATTTTGTTACCTTTTTAGATGCAGATGTTCTTTCCAGACAGGTTTAACAATGTAGAGTTCATCTGTAGAGAAGTTTGTAGAGTAAATGATTGTTACTGTACATCTAAGATGTAGCTTTATAAAAAATATTTCTGCATATATTTCTGTGACTTTTAGAGGGAACCCCTCAGAGGTTATGCATCATTCAAGTGCAAATCTGCACCAGCAAAACTGTTAATTTGCCTGACTAGAGATATTAACCATACTATATCAAATAACTGCCAGGAACAATTCCCCACCATTCCTTGTGACTTCATTTTAATTGATTTTTTTTTTCTAAACTTCTAGCTTCTAAGATTTTGTTTACTCTGACAGAATGTTTATTAAATGCATAAAAAGAAACTTGTTTTGTAAATTGTTTCGGAGAGTATTTTTTATCTTCCATAAATTGATGGCTCATTACATTTTTCTGTCTACCTTTTGTTTTTCCATCCCTGTGCTCTACCTCATTTGATTCCTTATTGGATTTGGTGATTAAATACTGATCAGCTGCTGGTCTGATTGGCTGTGTGGTATGCCTGCTTTTAAACACTGCTCACATGCACCCCGAGGACAGTTAGAGCAGGGGTGTGTTTAGTGGTGCCATTTGATCTGGTTTATAGATGATGGTGAGCTTGACAATGAACACTGATGAAACTGATTGTTGATTGAGACCTCAGTGTTAGAGCTGCAATAAATGACACACAACAGCCCAAACAGGCTGTGAGTTGTTTGGATTAGTTTGTATTCAGGGCTGTGATGCTAAACAGAATATTGATAATGCTCTCATGAGGATTTTTTTCCCTTCTTGTTCTCTTTTTTCTTTTCTTTCTTTCTGTAAGATACTGTAGAGTCTCGTGTTGCTATGAGAATTCATGAAGGAACATGGAATTTACATAAAAATCTAGATGATTATTTTCTTATTGCAAAACAGAGGAAACTTATGCAAGCATGACACTACTCTAAGTGCTACCTCTGCATGATTTGAACAAATTCAAGAGTAAAGGAAATCTTCTTAGGATTTAGACTGCACTTCAGTTGAAATACCAGCCTGTGTGCTGAGAGATATTGTAATATTTTATTTCTGCTTGAAAGAATTATTTCTGAGTAGCCAAATCCTCTGAAATCATTGGGAGTTTCACAGGAACAAGAGGCATCTTAGAAGTTGGTATGAGATACAGTCCCAGGAACCATGGTGAATCTGTAACTTCATTGTTAATGACAGAGCTGACTCCAGCACTCCATAATTCAAATTCAATCCTATTCTAAATCCAATGGAATCAGTGTATTTACAGTGGTGTAAGGCTGGAACATTACAGCAGTGAAATGTACACATTCATTTGTTTGCCTGTAGCTATGTGTGAATGCTACCTACTGACTCCAGTGAGAGCCTCCATTAAGATTGGAACTGGATTTGTCTTCAGTTTACCTCTGGTTTCTGAAGTATCACAGTATCAGCAGGGTTGGAAGAGACCTCAAAGATCATCAAGTCCAACCCATTACATTCAACAGGAACTGAACAGCACATACATGCATAGTGCTGCTCAGGATGCAGCTGAACACAAAACCCTCTGGCCAGCTCTGTACCTAGGTCTTGCAGAATCAGGGCTTTTGCATGCCCTGAGCATGTTACATGAGCTGCAATCAGCTTGCCTAGTATCCCAGCTGGATATTCATTCTGACCCAGGTAAAACATGGTACAAACCAGGACAGAAAGCTTCATAACATCAACTTTGTGGCTGGACTCAATCTTAGAATCATTAAGACTGGAAAGGACCTCTAAGATGAAGTCCACCCATCAACCCAACACCCAACACCACCATGCCCACTAAACCATGTCTCAATGTGCCATGCCTACCTATTTTTCAAACACCTCCAGCGATGGCGACTCTACTTCTCTGGGCAGCCTGTTCCAATGCATCAGCACTCTTTCAGTAAGGAATTGCTCCTCATCTAAAATCTAAATCTCCCTTGGCACAACTTGAGACCATTTCCTTTCCTCCTATCACTTGTTACTTGAGAGACCAACCTCCATCTCACTACAACCCTCCTTCAGGCAGATCTTAGAGGTCTTTTCCAACCTAAATGATTCTACAATAATTGGAGTCTTCTGTATACTGTGTGGAGAAGCATTTATACCATCTGACTTCACCACCCAGGTTAGCTTTCTGATGGGTTTTTCAATACAAAGTCCTCCTAACCTGTATGTTAAAGTTTTATGTCTTAATGTTAAGGGGTCAGGTATCCTTCCTTGCCAGCACACTGCCTTTAATAGAGCAGGTTCTACCATAATATAAATCAATAATAGTTTATCTCACAGATGTCTTTCTACAGAGTTGTAGAAATAATGAATCATTATTAGAAATAATAATACAGCTTTGCACATGTGTTTTTTACAGATTTTTACAAATAGGCTCAAATGAGTTTGCCTTTTCTGTTTTTAGTTTGATCAACTTTTCAGATTCTCTGCACTCTTAGTTTCTCAGGACAGTTGTTTTCATAGTTATTTCCTGAAGACTGCTTCCCTCATTTAAAAAAAAAAAAAATTTGACTGGAAAAAAAAACCTTAGCCATGGTAACAGCAATAAACATGTTTATTGTGTAGCACATGGTAAAACTTCTTTTGAATGGGGTTTAAGTCACGAGCTGTCAGGGCTGCAGAAGAGAAGTAGTTAACTGAGTAAGTAATGTGTAACATTATCGTTGACGGAACATTTCTTACCATTAAGCCTTCAAACTCTTACTCAGCTGTCAATGCATGGGCACTTTCTGGAGCCAAATTCTCTCATGCTGTGCACTGCCTGCAGCTCGCCTGAAGCTCAACTTTGACTAAAAGTGTTGATTTCGCTTCTTTTAGCCTTGTTCTCATTTAGCATTAAAACCTGCTTAGAGTCTGCCTTTTATTCTGCAAAGTACACATGCATGTGTCATCCCTCGCACACTTCTGATGTGGAGTTAAGAAGCTCAAAAGATATACTAGTAATCTTAATGAATAATTGATTAGAAAGGAGTCTGGCAGTGTTAATTGTGAGGTGCAGCTGAGCGAATGCCAAAACAAAAGCTCTTCTAAATGTTTCCGAAAACCTTGTAAAGTCTTTAGCATTGAGCACCAGGGTCAGTGCACTGAAGTGGAATTTAAAGGAGGCTCTTGAATGTAATGGATTTTGACTTCCCTTTGTCATGTGCCTCAGTGCATCATTGATTGAGCACTCATTTGTTAAATCAGCTGTAGTTTTTGCCATTTGTCAGAGCATGGCCGCTCACCGCAGCCTTTCTCCCCTTAAACACCAGTTTCTTGTCTTAATAAATCACAGGCACAAATTAGTTTTCATCGAAGGCAATCAATTCTTCAAGTGGAGAGGCACATGAAGATGGTCGCAAGGAAACACATTGTGAGCTTTTATTTTCTTAACTACTAGAAGAAAAGGGGAAAGTCAGAGATATATTTTTAGCTGAAACATCGATAATTCGTGTCTTTAAATTCAGTTGCCAGCAAAATGCTCTGAAATGATTTTATTTGGAAAACTCTCAATGGTGTGCATTGAAAGAGCAGTTCAAGGTAACTACTGTTCAGGCAGCTCTCGAAGAAATGAGCAAAGGAAACCTGAGGGTTAAGGAACAAGCAGCATGCTGTATGTTTGCAGCCATGAGAGATGCTCTCTGATTAGTGGAAAGGCTAATTACCTGGAGTATGCAGGAGCACTGTAGGTGCCCTGCATACCTGATTAGAGTTCTGACAGCAGGGCAGAAAAAGGAAGACCTTGAGAATGTGCCAAAAATATCCCTTTATATAAGCAGATGCATTACCCTTGGAAGAGAATAGTCACTTATCCAGAATGGTTAATGCTGCTAGTAATAAGTATTCCATGGGTGGGTCATCAACTTCTGAGCAATGTACATGTACACTATTTAATACAGCAATCACTTGTGAAATCTGGAAATGCTCATCTTGGTGCTCTGTGCTTGCTGGATAAATGACCAACTTAGATTTATTTGCCAATTGTCACTGCAGCTCAGGGTCTGAGTGAGTAGTCAGCAGTTGTGAGAAACTGCAGACAACTTAATGTTTGGGGGGATTTTCAACACTAATATTAGTAGTAAGATTAGAAGGTGTTTCTTGGTCTCATCGTTAAACGAGAGTTCTTCTAAAAAAAAAATAGATATGGCAAAAAAAAAAATATGCAGAGAGCTTCAGTGTCCCGTGGAGTCTAGTCTTAACTTTTATGTACACTTGGAAGTCAACTCTTTGGAGGATTATACTTTTAATCATTTGGAAAAGATTTTGAGCAAGGGTTTAAAAAAAAAACCAACAAAAAACAACAAACAAACCCCAAAGATTGGAACAGAAAGGAAAGAAGGAAATAGAAGGAAAGAACCTCAACAAGACTGAGGAAAAGTCATTCATAGAATCATAGAATAGTAAGGTTGGAAGGGACCTCAAGGATCATCTAGTTCCAACCCTCTGTGATAGGCAGGGACACCTCCCACTAGTACAGGTCACTCAAGGCCTCCTCCAACCTGGCCTTGAACACCTCCAGGGAGGGAGCAGCCACAACCTCCCTGGGCAACCTGTTCCAGTGCCTTACCACCCTCACTGTAAAGAACTTCCTGCAAAAAATGAAAGCTTCTCAGTAGCAGGGAGTTTAGCACTCTAACTTCTAAAATCTAATTAGAGTGAAGAAGAAGGGTGAAGAAACGATCTTTGGCTCTGATACCACCTCATTCTTAACCCAAAACTTTCTGAAGGTGCAGAATGCCTTCTTATTCTGGTAGGAGCAGTAAATGCTCAGCACCTTTGTGCTTGGGTCCATAGTGAGCAGCACCACAGACCTCCCACCCAATTGCTGGTGAGTAGAATTACTGTGTTTCCTTGTCTTGTGATCATGGCTTCAGAACTAGGTTTTGTTTCCCTGGCAAGTATACTGCAGTGACACTTGGTTGTGAGGGCTGTATGTGTGTGTCGTCCCCCCCCAGCAGAGCCCTTTGCTCCTAGACCTGCTCTAAAGGTAGCTTGCAACTTAAGCTGTTGTTCTCACTTCTGATACTGTCAGGCGCTTGGGGACACTTTCCTTTTTTCCTCTCTCTGGCTCCCTAGGCTCTATCAAAAGTGTGACTCTGAAACCAAACAAAATAAAGCTTCAAGTCCACACCTTTGCTCAGCCTTTATGTGTACATTTTCCTGGTTTGAGTTCTTTTAAACTGCAGCTATCAGAAAGAATAAAATAGTGCATCACCTAGCAGAGTAGTGATCGTCCAAGCAATTTTCTTCTCCCTGAAGCCAGACAGCCAAAGCTTTTTATTACTGACTGACTGAACTTTCTGTGTCTGTCTGTCTAGGTTGCTCATTCACCTTGTTGTTGTGCTTTATGATGTTAGAGGCTTTTGAATGTAGGCAAACTAGAAATGCTAATTTAAACATAATATATACATTTGAAAAGCTCTTACATAAGATACATCAAAAATAACTCAGCAGTTTCGTATCATTCTTTTTTTTTTCTGCACAGCTTTAGCAGACATCAGGCAAACTGATCCTGCAATTCTTCAGTTCCTCTCACTTCTCAGCAAAACTGTATAAACTTTTTGAAGTCTTGAGAGAGCTTGTAGCTCATTCACAGGACCAATATTGGGAAGAATCATTCCAAGTTATTGTTACTCTTAGCCTACAGGATGCTTTTTTTCTGCTCTGTGTATGAGTGAGGCTAATGTCCTCTGTGCCTGATCCAGAAATGAGAGGAACAATGACATCATTGTCTGTGACTAACAAGGCCTTTATAGGGCAAAGAAGCAGCTCTGTGAGTTACAGGTAGTACTGAGTTGGAGGATGGACTGGGTTTTGCCATTTTCAAGATGGTTACAGTATGTAGCACTGATTATTAGGTTGCATATCTTGATTTCTTTAGATCAATGAGGCAAACAGTGTACCTGAGAACTACTCTGAAAATCAGATCAATTGTTAATCTTAGTGTGAGTTAAGTCTTGCTGCTTTCTCTGTGATTCCCTTGTTCAGGGCAGAGATAGCAGATGATCCACTTATTCTACACCTTCTATGGAGAAGTCTAATCTGCTGCCCACCAGGTGAAACAGTTTATGAAGAGTGTTAGACATGTGAAGTAGACACAAGCAAATCTGTTGGTTAGAAAATCCTAGAAATCCGCAGTAAAAATGGAGTATCTTAGGGATATGTTTTATGACTTAAGCTAATGAGGCTCTGTGAATGTGACTTACTTAACTGAGTAATTACAGGGGATTGCACTTTCAAAAGGAATGTGTCTTACTTATAGAATGAGAATTGATCTGGATACAGAGGATTGAAGCCTTCAGAAATTTTAAAGTACATAAATAATCTAATCCTGTACGGTGAACTTCCAAACTTGCAGTGATTCTTTGGGAAAAGCTGGGGCAGAGTCTGAGAAGGAGCCAGAAAGGAGCTGAGGTTCCCTGAGGACAGACTGAAGATTCTTGCCCTGAAAAGAAAAAGATAGAAACATTGGGTAACATCTCTTACTTGTTCCCTTGTTTTACCTATTGTAAAGTAGGAAACACCTTCTAAGTTTGTGCTGGCATTTGAGGTCTTGGGAGCTCAAATCAGAAAAAGCTTTTCTTGGCGGGGTGGGGGGGGGCGGGCTGTGAAGGAAATGTTCTCTCTTCATTTGGTTCCAATCTCACATGCTGGCTCCACTCCCTGCCTAGGCAGTCTCTGCTGGACTAAGACTATTTTGTTTTCAGAAAAAATTTCCCCCTCTGGAAATATTCTGTTATGTTACTGAATTGAAGATCCACATTTCAGGGCAGATGATTTGAATGCAAACGCAGTATTCATATCAGACAGAGGAAAAGCAGACTCCTCCTGACTGAAAATTTGAGCATTGTAACCCATACAGGAAATTGAAGTACAAAGCCAATTTTTGTTTGTTGCCCTCCTCTTCTCTCTTCTCTTTGTTGTTGTTTTGGTTTTTTTAACCATTAGGCTGCCTCTGCCTTGATTTCTACAACTTACCTGCTCCACTATGCCCAGAGTGCATTGACATTACCATTCTCAAGTCAACTGTGCCATAGAGACAAAGAATCATTTTTGTTGGAAAAGACCTTTAAGATCACCAAGTCCAACCATTCTCTAACTCTACCAAGGCCGATGCTAAACCATGTCCCTTGGCACCACATCTCTGCCTCTTTGAAACGCCTCTAGGGATAGGGATTCAACCACCACCCTGGGGAACCTATTCCGGTATTTGACAACCCTTTCAGGGGAGAAGTTTTTTCTAATATCCAACCTAAACCTCCCCTATTGCAACTGGAGGTGCAAATCCTCAATTTGTATCTATCTATTTATCTATCTACTTATACCTCTGTAACTGCTTGTGGATGTTGGTCTCTCCCCTCAACTAACAAGCAATAGGACAAGAGGAAAGGGCCTAAAGTTGTGCCAGGTGAGGTTTAGTTTTTATATGAGGAACAATTTTGTTACTGGAAGACTGCTGAGGCATTGGAACAGACTGCTCAGAGAGGTGGTGGAGTTGCTGTCCCTGAAGATGTTCAGAAAACGTGTGGACTTGGCAGTTTGGGACATGGTTTATTGTCAGCATGGTGGTGTTTGATTGACAGTTGGACTTGATCATCTTAGAGGTCTTTTCCAATCTTAATGATTCTGTAAGGTATTTTATATATACTTTAGGAGGAAGTTTAGGGGAAAGAAGGCCCTAATTGAGGTTGCATCAGCATTTGGCACTTTACCACGTGAAGGATATGATGGGAACATGTTACAATCACTGTGTACAAGTTAGCTGCTTCTAACAGTTGCTGAGAAGCAGACTTACTCGTCAGGAAAATGATGTCCATCTTTCAGAGGACACTCCACAAAAAAAATGACCATAGTGGATGTCAGCTTTGGTGCTTGATTCCATGTTCTGGTTCACAGCAGTACTCCACTTCTCACTGCTCAGGTCATGTGGGCAGCCTGAGGGCCTTCCTCAGCATCCCTCCTGTCTCCTTGCAAGGGCAGATGGTAGACGTGAGCCAGGCAGTATGGGTTTGTGGAGGTGAATTTCAGGGAGGTGAATTTTCCTTGGACCTGCCAGCTCAAAATCAGTGTAGACAGAGCTCTTTTGATGTGACAGCACTGTAGATTCAACCACTTTCTTGCATGCTTCAAAGCGGCTGTCAGTTTCTTCAGCAGGTGGAAGGAGAGATTTGGGATGCTGTGCTGAGGGACAGGCTGCTTTTAGCAATACCTTGGCCCAGTAGGTCATCTGTGACTTGAGAGACAGCATGCAGTTGAGCAAATTGTCTTGAATATGAGATCTACATCTGTATCTAGTGAGTAACTTAGAAAAGATGAACATCTTTGAAGCAGATGGTTAAAAAGAATAAATACATCACAAGATATTCCAAGACTGGTATGGGATTGATAAAAACAGGAGGGTTGGCTCATTCTACTACATATGAGCAAACTTCTGCGTCTTGTTGCTGATGTGCATACTGAGCACATTAGGATATGTATTAAGAAGATTGTCTACTCCATAGGGCTATCCAAAGTAACACAGGAGCTTCATGCTCTCAACCCAGTGTTTGGACAGTTGGCTAGAAGAGGAATGGCTGAGCACCTGCAAAGCCCTAAAATCATGTCAATAGGAGAAAAGCAGCAGGTTTTACTAATCACAGAATTGGTGAAATAAATAATGACTGGTCTAGTTGTGCTAAAGTATATTTGGAGTTAGAAATAAGAAACACCTTTAGTGATATGAAATAATTTGGTAATTCTTTAAACAGAATAAAGTTTCTTTTGTAGGTAAATGATCTTAATTTAATGAAACAGTCACAATTCTCGTTGAGTTTCTTTCTAAACATTAGTGTGCTATAGCATGTACTTTTTGAGGCAGTTATTTTATTATCTGCCTCAGAAAGGTGGTTTATGGTCCTTTTTTCCTTATTCACAGTCATTAATATCATATTCAACCCATGAATGTTCAAGGATTTATGCACAGTTCAGTTCAGATGAATACCCCATTCCAAGCATTAAAAACAGTTATCACAAGATAAGATTAGGTCAGAACACAGAGCAGACTGCTTAAATCGTGTTATTGATCACTGCTTTGTGAAGATGTTCCTCAGCTGTGTTGAAGCCATGTGTTCTGCTTTGCTGCTGCCTTCTAGAAAAGGTGGCCTGGCCACTTGAATTGGACTGAAGGGGCTTGCTTTGCATGCCCACTTGGAAGTATGTGCTTAGACAGCTTCATTTCTTATGCAGATTATCTACTTGCAGCTTTTTTTCAACACAAGACTGCATCTTCAGTTACATCTTCCCGAGTGGAGAGTATTTACTACAGAAGATATTGTGGAAGTGAACATTTCTATTAATAAATTTTATTAATGCAAGGCTTACTCAGAAATTTATGCAGATGTAGGAAGCAAGAAAGAGTTGGGTTTGCTGCTGGTTTTTCAATCAGTTTAGTTTGTGTGTGTCCTGTAGACATTCTGTAGTCTGCCACCCACCCTCCCTAGGGGTGGGGTGGACTGGTAGAATACCAGCTGGTGTGTTCTGTTTGTAAAATGTGAGATAATCACAGCTGGAGGGCTGCAGCCCTCATGTCTGTAGAAATGTATTTGGGAACACTGAAAAGGAAGAACAGATACAAGAAATACCTCTTTCATGCAAACACGAACTCGTTTATTAGGATCTGGCTATTATTTAATAGTGCTGTTGCTTTCATTGACTCTGTGTGTGTGTATTTGCAGGCATTAAGTTTCTTCCTCTATAATAATTTTATTTGAGACTGAACTTGCTGGATTCCTGGGAAAACAAACCCATTTTATTTTATTTTTTTTCCCCTCCCTCTACTTAAACTATGGTATTTGACTCCTCTTGAACACATATTATTATCTTAAAATAGAAACAAGCTCCCCTCCCTGTGCTGAGAATCAGCATTATTGTTGAATTCCCAGACTGGTTGCATTACAAGTAAATAATTTTCTGTCTGGTGGAAGGAACTGCCAATTAGTATGAAAAGGGTTAATTATATTACCCCTTTTTTAAAATGCCCCTTTGTTTTGCTTGTCCTGTGTTTGCAGAAGAGGAGGCAATCAAATGGCAAACCTGTGTTTTTGTTCCTTTTCAGAAATCCCTGACAAGCCCACGACACAGGCTACTGCTGTAGCTGTACATTTCTATTCATTATTGATGACTTGGGGCCAGGCAGGCAGCACACAACACAGGCAATATGGATTACCATACTGGGGGCTGGCTCTGGGGGAGGGTCGTGCAGGCGCCTGCGCGCACACATATGCGTGTCTGCGTTTTGGGTGGGTTTGGCCTCTAAGTCCTCAATTCTGCCAGGAAATCCTATCTGGGAATAATAGTGGAAACAGATTGAATGGGCTTAGTGATTCATTTTAGTAAAACATTTTAGGGCACTTAGTCTAGAGGAAGAAAAAAAAGAAGGAGGTATTAGCAAGCTCACTCTCAAACTAATTATTAATAGCTTAACTTCCAGCAGACTTGGAAATGATACTGAAGGGTCTTGAGCATCCTTTATTCCAGGGGATTTGGAGGGCATTTCTTACCTTTGAATGTAGTTAGCAGCTCGACTGAAGAGACCTTTTTCTCACCAAACTGATGTAAGCTGTGTAATTTACCCATAATAATAATTAGAGCCAAAAGATGCTGTTGGTTTGACTGGGGGGATTCTGGTATCATTCCATGGATATCTACAATTTGGGTGAGCATGGGAATTACACTAGCACTGTGATGATACATTTTAAGTAGTATTTCTGAATACCTTTGCAATGCTGGGATTGTTTTACTACTACTGATCGATAATTAATCCTTACAGGTTTTTATTGGCACAACACTGCTGCCCATTATATAAAGTTGTTATTTTCTTCCATATATCAAAGAGAGGTTCTACAGTGGCTTATATTTGCACTGTTTGAGGTTCTTGGTTTGAAGAAAAATGAGGGAGGGAGGAGTTGCTTTAAACATAGTGTTCATGTTAACAAAGTGTTTGTATATTCCTGGTGTGTTTATGCAGCAACTCTTCTACGTAAATAGTTTTCAGTTAAAAGGAAAGCTATAGAAAGAAATAAGTAGAGTTGCTTTTGATAACTGCTCATTTCTGTAGCATTTGTCATAGCTCTCCTCTCAGGTTTCTGTAATTTTTCCCTTCTGTTTTCTTTCACACAGCTGATTGTCACGGCAGAAGTTAATTTGCAGTTCAGCCAATTCAAAGTTACTCTGTTATGATACTTCTTAAGCGTTCTGTAACAAAATACTGAGTGCTAGAAGGTGATTAAGTCCTGCTCACAAGGAAGGGCAGAAAAGGCTTATAGGGACCTTACTGTGTCAAATCTCTGACTGCAGACATCACTGTTTTAATTCTATTTTACATGTAGAGCCCTTTAAAATAATGCTGGTGGAGAACATAAGAAGTGCCTTCTCTTCTTTTGGGAAGGAGCAGTGAGAATCCGTCCCGGTGGAAGAGGGGCGATTGGTTATTCCGAAAAACAGAGCCTGTCAAAGCAAAGTGTTTGCTTACTGTATCCCTTAATTTCTGTACTTCTGGTTTCTCCTGCTGTGACTCGGGAGTCACTCTTTAATATATTTCAAAATCAACTCTGTGGCTAATTTAACAGTACCACAACTGCTGGTTTAGGAGGTTCTTTTCCCTGGAAGGTCCCACAGCACCATCTAGTGTGCCATCCTTTCCTATTGCCAGCTGGCTCTGGGATAGCAGAGGTGCGAGCACGTATTGCTGGTAGTGTCTTCATCTTACTTAAAATTAGGATTTGCTGGTTACTCGACATAGATCCAAATACAGGACAAATTGAGATCCCTTGTGACTTTCTTCTGCAGGAAAACAGACTTTAAAATCGAGTGCAAAAATAACTTTGCTTGTGAAACACATCTTACTGCATCTCTGTTTCCTCCTTACCAAATTAACGAGAAATTGTGGTGCATCCTGAATGCTGCACCAAGCCTGCACTTCACGTACACCCCAAATGACAAGATTGTGCCAAAGTGATTCTTGCAGAGACAAGGGGAGCTCTCATGGGTCTGGATGATTGAGTTCTTTTCTCCCTTTTATGCCTCCCGTAGGGAAGGTTCACCTAGCAGCAGTGCATAAATTCACTTCCCATGTTGACATACAGAGTCATGGTGATCATGTTCTCTGCTGGCACCATGTGAGAAATAAATTAGAATATGAACAGACAACGCTTTATGGAGCTGAAACTAGAGAAAGTTTTAAAAGGTTCTCATTGAGATGGGAGCTAAAAGGGAAGAAGATGGTCTTGAGGCCAGGAATGATGGTCAGCAAGAGCAACTGAAGCAGAAATGGGAAGCAATTGAAGCTACAGGCTTGGCAATATCACCGAATGCACTGAACATGTTGCACAAGAGAGATATGCGTCGAAGGGGTTAACAAGACTTGAATGTGTTGCACGAGAGAGAGAGAACAAAAAGTTGCAAGATTTACATGTTTGACTGGGGGATTTGGCTTGATCTCATCCCAGATACATGAGCAAAGGCCCACCAAAATCTTCTTTGGTCTCACACAGTGCAGTAGCAGGAGGTTGCAGCACTTGGGATGCATAGCCAGAAGCAATTTCTTCAGCAGCACCTATTGTAGGCCATTCCACTCTCTGCCAGACAATTCCCATCTAAGTGAATTTCATTCAGTTGTTCTTAATATATTATTGCTAATATAGATTATGTGGTTTCAGGATGTCTGATGAAAGCACTGATTCCCAACTCTGAGTTTCTTGTTGTGTTAAGGCATCATTCCAGGCACTATGCCAGTATTACCTGCAAAGCCTCAAGAAGTTGTTGCAGTTGCTTTGAAACTTTAGGGCCCTTACTGCTATGTTTCTAACTGCTGTGTTGCTGTGTAAGAAGAAAATTCCTGGCGTGTTGAAGATGCCCTCTGCTGGGAAGCCAGGCAAATGAGGCTTCTGTGGAATTTTACCTTTCAGAAATACTCTTTTCATACTCTTGGAATTAACTCTCAGTCCAATACTTACTTGGGCTGTGAGTTACTAATCAACCTTACTGAAAAAAATGCTTTCTCCTTTTGGTTTTATTCTTTACACTGAACCTGTGCCAAGTGTAGTAGTGTTACTGCTGTGTAATACTGTTACTGCTGTGTGGTAGTGTTACTGCCACTAGTGCTGGCCACTTTGTTGCCTAGTTTCTAGGCTTTGTTGTGTTGGAAGAACCAAATGGTGGCTACCTGCATTACTTTTGATTCCGTACTTCTGTAAAATGCGTGAGGGGGATGTCTGCTACTAGTAATTATTAATTATAGTGGAAATGCTTTTGCTTTCCATTATTACCTGATGCTAGTGTGCTGTTTAATGATTACTTCACTTTGTTCTATCTCGTATTGCCTTTCCCTTCCCACAGTATAGGCCACTAGGTTGACACAACAGAACAAAGGTGGTACAATGGCTGAAATAATTCACAAAGTACTCTGCATAGTCTCTGAGTTGGTATGGGATCTGGTTTGGTTTATCCCTTCTGATAAAGAAAGTGCTTCTAATTTTGCAGTTTTGTTATTAAAATCCAGTGTTGGTCTAATTGGATGAGTTGCAGCTACTGTTGTGGTACTTACAGCTGAATTAGGGTTCTGTAGCATTGTCTTTGCAATTTTATATTGCACTTCATTTGCCTTGATGATATACAGGGTTTATGAATTTAACAAAGCTGTGTGAATTTAACTTCATGCTCTTCTCCATATCTGTTCAGATTTTCCTTTTGTTCTGAGGAGGGATGTATTTAGCATCGGAAAAAGCATAAATTCATAACCCTTTGTTACTTCGTGGCTCTACTTCTTAAGACAGATCTGATGTGACTTTGGTTAAGGGGTTTTCCCCTAGTAATTGCCACCTGAGTGTCACACTGGTGACCTGTAAGAATGAAGAAAAATTGCACAGGCAATCTGTGAGTAAAGGAAAGGAAGGAAAGTTCACATGTATTTCATGCCTCATTACAATAATCCTTACTCCTCTTCTACCATGTGTCCCTCTGGATCTGTGCCCACCTTCCTTTTACTATTTGCATAATTTCTTAATGATTTGTCATCAGAGTTTCAAATCCATTGTTACTTCCTTTTGCTGTCTGATCTGGCAGCCAGTTACATGTACTGATTCTCCATACTCCTTTGGAGAATGAGCACCTTTAAATATCTGCTCTTCAGCGACGCTGTACTGCATGAAACCTATAGAAAACCTCCGAACATCTTTATCTCTACGAGGCAAGTGACAACTGAATGGATCTCCAATTACATCATTGCTGTTAAAGTGTATTTATGCACATGCTTGCTCACACAAGCTTGTATTTAAACTCTCCTGATTAAGACCCATTTCATGATCTTTACTGTAAAAGGAAATGTGTTTACAGGCATCTGACTCTCTAGACTTCTGTGCTGTATCACTGGCTCGGGTCAGGCTGAGGTTTTTTTTTTTTTTTTTTTTTTTCCTTCCTTATCCACTAAAATCATTGAGATATATTCAGTCAGTCTTTCACATCAGAGGTGTAAATGGATTTCTTGAAAGTTTTTCTGCCGATAGCAAACGCCAGTCACTTTACAACTTCGACTCCATTGTGGGCAGCAGTTGGAAAGCTTAACACTCCACCCGATCTTTGAAGATGCTAAAACTGTGTAATGACCTTGCATCCTCAAGGGCAGATGCTCAGCTTCTGCTGGAAGTGCTAATCTACAATCTGTTTATCTCCATACACTGTATTTGACAGCACTTGCCTGGAAAGCAAGGCAGGGAGAAGCCTAGTCAAATTTAGTTACTTTTTCCTCTCTGATGGTTAGCGTCCAGTGGACTTAGAAACAGTAGTCTTTATATTAATTTTTATCTCCCTTTGTGCCGTTCAGCCTGCCATAGTCTTAGAAAGCAGCCACACTGTCAGTGTTAGGATATGCTCATCTCTGTGAAGCCTCCAGCTCTCTGCATAAGCTGGACTGGGAACAGCATCTCTCTTCTTCCACATTTTTCTTTATTCCAACTGAATCAAATTTTAGTTTTGCCTTTAGCACCTAAGTAGTCCTCTGTATTTTTTTGTCCTTAGGCTTTATATTCAGTGTGCTTTAGATTAGTAGGTATGAGTTTAGGTGCATCACAGAATGCTTATGAGCATATTGAGGAGCAGTTTTTTGCCATAGAGGTGATCTATTGAAGTGAGGCAGTGGGTGCAGGAGAAGGTAATGCCTTCTGTTAAATAAACCATAGTCATATAAATTCTTCTTCAGACCTGGACAGAAACCTGAAGAGAAAGGCTTTTGCACAGAAAAGCACAGCAATGTTTCCAGGTAACACAGAAATGGGCCCTAGGTGCCACAAATTGTTTTTTTCCTAGTTCCATCAGTTGGTCTACTGACAAAGGTACCCTCCCTAACAAATCTTGCCTTGCTTGCCCCTGTAAACCATCACAGTCACCACAGCTCCACTGACTGAAAATAACCCTTTGGTTTTCATGTAATCCCTGTGGCTTTTCAAAGCGATGCTCCTTATCCAAATGAAACATTAACATCGGATTACTCTGATTCAGCAACAGCATCTATTTTTTAATATGAACTTGTCTGTTCTGTCAGGTAATTGTCTGGCTTCCCAGGGAACTGTGGCTGTGTTGGAAATGGGAAAATTCAACCTTCCAAATCCTTTCTGTGATGAGGCAACAGGAAACTTGCTTTTGATTATTAAGATCACCAGGCTTAATAGCAAAATTTTATAAAGGATTGCTAGAATTGACCTTTTGACTGCTAGATTTTCACCAGGCTCAGTCAGGAATCTATTTATGATGTGTATAGCAGGATGCTCTTCTTCTTTGCCTACAGAATTATGAAGCAGTGTTAATGTCACAGAGGGAGCATTTCCTTTTGTGACACACTTTGAGTTAGTAGTGGCTGTTGTCCTGCTAATTAATATCACCAAGCTTCTAAAGCAGGAATGTACCAAGCCACAGGTCATGTCCTAAAATTGAAGTACAACACTATCTTGTTGATAAATAAAGATGAAGGGGAAGGTTGGGTTGGGTTGGTTTTTTTTATTATTATTTTTACGTCTGCATTTTTCGTTGATGTGCGAAAGCACTGTGAGATGTACTGAAGCACACAAGAAATGCCCAATGGTGCTGAATCAATGAGTTCCATCAGATCTAGAAAGAAGCTGACTGTACTCACCAGCTGGCAGTGTGCTCCCTTCTTTCTGCGCTTAATGCTCACTTGGAGTGCAAAATGCTTTCGGTCTATCATCTTCAACTCCATTCATGCTTCTCTTTGCTCAGGTGAAGGTCTGAAGGTGGAACCTTGCTGCAGGGGGTGTTCCAGCATCCCAAAATTACAGGATGCTTGGGGAATACTCAGGCACTTGGTAATATTTGAGCTATGCAGTGTAGATGGCAGTGGGGAAAAGGAAACAAGGAGTGAGTTGACCTCAGCGCTTCTTAGTAGTAGTTGCTAACAACTGGAGTTTGGTCATTCTGATGAACTGACTCTGTTGCATCTATGTTACACAGATCTTAGTTCTCCGTTCTAAGCATCATAGATTCTGCTGTGTGCAAGTGTTGATTCAGCTCTTGATGACTCCTTCCTTTCTCAACTTTCATTATTGTAAAGATTTTTTTTTTTTTTCTGTTTAGAGATCTCTGAAAGATTTCCACATTATAAATTTTGGGTTTGCAGCACTGAGATACCAGGGAGTCATTCAGAAGATTGCCATTGTTGACCTCTGAGAAATACTTTTTTTTTCTTCTGGTAACAGAAGCGAGCGTATACACATACTTAATTAAAATGGCAAGAAACAGAAGAGATCCTGACATAGTGTGATTTGACAGTTGCTTTTTACTCCCGCTAACCTCTCACAGACAGGAGATTTTAGCAATCATTTCTGAGCATATGGTTTGAAAGCTTTTTGTTTTGTTTGTTCTGGTTTATCTTCTCAGAGATAATCAAATATTATTCCTTGAATAAGTCAGAGTAGCTTCATAGAACAACTTCAGGAGGTTTCACATGGAAGCTTCTAAAAATCCTTATATTTAGCATTATGGATGGACTTGATCTTAAGGGTTTTTTCATACCTAAGTGATTCTATCAGTCTGTTTCTTCCTTTACAGCTCGTATGCTCAAAGACCTATATTTCTTCATAACTGTTATCTGCATTTTGGTCTAGCCCTGCCTGTAAACAGTGAGTGGCTCCCTGAAGCGATTCTTACTGCTTCTACTTTTTCTAGTCTTTTATGATCTATCTCAGCTGTGGCATTTGCAAAAAGATAAATGATTATGGATAGCTAGGCTATGGGGCACTCAGACATGGCATATATTATTTATTTTAAAATATGTTTTTAAATTCTGCAGAGCCTTCAAGTTGCAGAGTTTAACTGTTGCCTTCTCAGTCCCATTCCTCTGCTGTCATTTGTGGCATGTACTTGTTGCTTTTTGGTATAAGAGCACAGTAGGAGCTCTCTGTGCCTAATGGGCTGTCCACCTCTTGTGGACTCAGAAAGCAAATGCAAAACTGGTCATATAAGGTTCTAAAGGACTGAAGTAAAGCTGTGTTAGTCAAGGTTAAACGAAAAACAGGGGACAACTGGTTTGTTCCATTCGATTGCTTTTTACTTGGAGCTAAAAATGAACAACAAATAAGCATCCTTTTAGACGGATGGGAGCAAGTTTTGGAATGTAGTCCTTTAAACACAGGCTGTGAATAGCTGAAAGAGACACATCTGGATGAAGGATAGTCTTGGCTTAGAGAAATTCTGAACGAGCTTTGTGAATTAGCATGCATTAAACGATGGAATCATTTTATTGAGCAGTAATAAAATATTGAAGTCAGCTGGAAGGATGATGGGGAATTGCTGTTTGCAGCTATGAAACTGATGCATGTCAAGTTAACTCCCAACCCGAACAACTCATTTTCAGATTCACTCTCGTGAAACTTGAAATCCTCTATTTTGTCCAGTCATCAGCTTTAAACCTGTTCCTTGTCAGTGAAGACAACAAATCTTTTTGCTTGCGTCTGTCTGGGGGACGTGGGAAGCTGAGGTGGTCCTGTGTGATTAAATTAGATGAAAGGCTTGCCTTCTACCAGCGAGAGGCGAAGGCTAATCAAGTGAAATGAGTTTTGAGATCTCGGCTCGTTTCCGTGGGGAATATCAGTTTACATTACACAGCCACGACACCCAATTCATCACGGTTGAGGCAGCTTCTGCTCAGAAGAGGACCTGGGACTGCATAGCATGGGACTTGATCACAAGTCTCCCCCTAAGGAGTGAAGTTAAGATAGAATACAGTGAGAGGAGAGCTGGAATATGGTTTTTTAAAATGGATAATCTGGATTTCTGAGTGTCAGATGTTTTAGAGTATAGAGGGACTTGGGTGCAAAATGGGGAAAGTTTGTGTTAGATGCTTTGTGATAAGTATAGTTCATAAACTGATCAACATACAGCTGTTAATGAATGGACACAGTAAAGAGCAAAGATGAACTCGTGGTTATTTAATTTCTGTGATCTAGGCTGGGGATGTCCGGGCTTACTGCAGGGTTGTTAGACTAGATGACCTCTAGAGGTCCCTTCCAAGCCAGTGCATTCTGTGTTTCTGTGTTTCATTGTTGAGCAATGTGAGTGCATTTCTGTGCACTAAGGAGCTAATGAATATTCTGCTTCCCTGACTAACAGACTCCTTGTTTTTATTTATTTATTTCAGGGCATTGTTATAACTCCACTCCTGCTGCTGCTCTTTGTAAGTATCTTGATGTTAAGATATCTTTTTCCTGGGTAATCTTGTACCTTTAGATATTTACAATATTATTTAAAATACTATTTATGATATTATGATATTCCTTACAATACCATTTAAGATAGAAACTTGGGTGCTTCTACAATGCTTAAATACAGACCAGAAGAATCTTCCTTGTTATTTGAATAAGTTACCTCCCCCTAGTGTGTTACAGTGAGTGCAAGCACTGCCTGAACTTCTAAGAGACTGAAACTTCAGCTTTTGCTTTTGCACACTGGCAGCTTTCACCCTTGTGCATCTCACTGAGTTTGGGTGCTCTGCGTAGCCAAAAGAGATTTTTTGTAGAAATTGAAATGCTGAGGAACGATCTGCCTTCATCTGCCTTCCTTTTCAAATTATAAAGTTCTTACCTTTGGTGACTTGATGGACAGATAACAAGAAGTTCTGTCCCATAAACTGCAGCTTTCACTCTTACTGCCAAGAAGAGGTGGCAATATTTGGTATGCTACAACAGGAAGGCAAAGCATCTGCCTCTACTCTTCCTACTAGCCCTGGAGACACTTATATGAGAAGTGTGTAAACTGCACAAGAATCGTTGTGAGGTTTGTAACATGACTTGGAGCTGTTCTTCTGGAGGAAAATGCACACATGAATTATTTTTTCATCAGAGTGATAAGCAAACTAGCCTGGGGATAGGGGGGAGCAACAAAAGCTGTGGTTTTTGGTCACAAAGCCCAAAACTTGAGGTCTTCTCTTAGGGTACATAAATATTTAAAACTCTTTGAGATCTTTGCTGGGGACTTGACACAGGAAGAGCAGCTGCCATGCAGCCTGGCAGCACATCTTGCTAAGATCCGCCTTGTCTGAAGGTTCAGTTTATCCAGTGGTGGATATTTAGGATTGTGAACTAATCCTGCGCTTCTCAATGTACTGTTCCAGTTTCCTGGCAGTCTATGTTTTGGACTGCTGAAACTTTTTTTTTTTCTCATGACCTTCCCTAATTTTCACTGGATTTCCTTGATAGATCTGGCCTGCACAGCAAGTAGTGGGTTCAACTACACAGTCTGCTTGTTTACAGCCTGCTGCTTGGTCATTTCATGTGGTACTGTGTAGTTTCTGTGGAGTAAGAAACACTGACTAGTCCTTTCCTGGGTATCTTTTCAGGACCCTTCAGTAGTCTGATCACGCAGCTTAATGTGTAGTTGTTGGGAGCACAGTAACAAAAGTCAAGCAAAAGCTAGCAAAGTAGCAAAAGTCAAGGTGTGTGCACCTGTGTGTTTCTATTGAAAGCCATCAAAGCAAATGTTAAAGATAAGTGTTTTACATTTGTCTGTGCTTTAGACTCTGCAGAAGCATGCCTGCAAACCCGTTAATGTGGAATGCTAAAGAGCCAATGCAAAATTCATGTGTATTTTGAAAAATACTCCCGGCAGACCCCTCCGTGTCACTGTCACACCTTGCTCCCATGTTTGCTGTTTCACCAAACGAAATTACCCTGTCAAAATCTTCCTGAGGCTTTATCAACTTACTCCCTTTCTTGATTTATTCAGCAAGGTTTTCTTTTCTGGTACCCCCTCAAATTTCTGAATTTTGTAGTAGGTATTTTTATGATGACATTGCAGGGTGATGCCAGAAGTACTAGAAAATAGCGCTGCTGAAAGAAGGCAGGAGTACACAGGTGAAGGAAGTTCGGTGCAAGTGAAGTGAAATGACTGGTGAATGAGGGCATGAATGAACTAGAAGCTGAGTAAAATCCTGAAGTTAAAAGCTTTCCCCTGTATTCAGAATTCTTAAATGAAAACGTTTTGAGAGTTGTTGATACATCTTAGATTTGTGCCAAGTCCTCTCCAGCCCCCTGTATTTCAGAGAGTTTTTTTAATCGAAAGAGCTGTCTCTACTGTTTTTTTTCCAGATAGGATTTCTACACACTGCGCTTTGGCTTTCCTCACAAGCACTTGGCAAATGAGAGTTGATACCAGTCAAATGAATCGTTAAATATGCAAATATTTTAGTAGCTGAAAAGCCTTGGAAGTTAATAAGGAAGTTGCAGCTAATGGATTTCACTAGTATGTGACAAAAGGCTGATTACCGTGGAGGGGGGGAGGGAGGGGAAGCAGCACAGTGCATTAGCTGGTAGCAGATCAACTCAGCCGTGTGGAAGATCTAAAGTGCATCATTATTTCTACCTGGTTATTTACCTCACTGTTTCCTTTCTCTTCAATCATTGAGAAGGTACAATTCTCTAATCTAACCCAAAGCCTTTGTAATTAACCAGAACTTTTAAATAACTGCTGCAAAAGATTTGCTTAGTAGTTTTATTCTCCTTTCAAATACACTTTTTATGCCTTTGTTAAATAAATTGGCTACAAATAGCAGTCAGAGGCCCTCCCTCTTCCTAATACATGAAATATTGTAAAGCTGTCTAGGTAGAAGACTCTAAAGTATGAAAAGTTTCTGTGTGGGACTCTCTTTACTCTGGAGGTGTTAAAAAACCATGCAGACATGGCACTTCAGGGCACGGTTTAGTGGGCATGGTGGTGTTGGCTTGACAATTGGCCTTGATGATCCTAGAGGTCTTTTCCAGCCTTAAGGATCCTATGATTCTATTTTATACACATGTGATGTTCTGTAAGTCTTGAAGGTCTGTAGTGTGCAGGAGCTTCTTGTTTGTGCACCACCCTTGTGTACCTCTGAGGGGAATTTGGGAATGCTTGTTCTGGGAGAGTCATGCCAATAGGCATTTCAGAGAGAAGACTTTTTTGTTTGCTCTCAAGATCACTGTGCTGTGGTCAAGTGGAAGTGTAGCTCTGATATATTTCAGATTAAGAATAGCTCTGGTTATTTTTATAGCTCTACAAAAGGCTTTAAAATCAACAAGTTTGTTTGGATTGGCTTGTTATAAAATGTGCCACAGGGGAACCCAGAATGGGATTAGGCATCTGTGCTCACTTAAACAAGGGGACCCCAAAATATACAGTCAGGGGAAAGAAAAAGAAATAAATGTGAGTGGTCAGATTGTCAGTTTTTCTTTTTCCATATTTCTAATGTTGAGATTTTTATTTCTTTTTTTTTTTTTTTAACCCAGACTTGGAGGGTGCATACAAACAGCCAGGTTTGACAGTGTTTTGTGCAGCTGCACAGAGGGTCCTGGCATGTAGACTGCTTGCTTGGATTTTATTCCTCTGTGACTCAGGCAGATTTTAAAGTTTAAAAATCTTCACTTTCACTTGAAAAAGCCTCCTTCAATACATAGTAAGGAATGCTTTCAGCTCCTCAGCACATAGCAAAAAAGAAGTCCAAATACAGTTTGAAAAAAATGGACTTTTTAAAATTTCAGAAGCTCCTTACAAGAACTAAAACAACAAGATGATGAGTGGCATGATGGAGTTTTCTGTTCCACTTTCTGCCAGGAATCATGCAGAGATTCATTCCCATGGGACTCTTGGGAATGGGGTAACTGTAGTGCCTGACTCCAGGTACTCGCGTGGATGGTCTGAATCTTCCTCTGCAAGCCTTTACATCTCTCTTCTGACTCCCTGGGAAATTTGGGTCTATTTACTCTTTGTGTTCTCACTTGCAACCTGCTTGCAGGAAAAAAGTCTCAGTGATAATCTCATCTTTAGGTCCCCTCCACCTGTGTTCACACTGGAGGGACTGGGGATGAGATGCTGTAATTTATGAATTCTCTCATAGTTTTGTGGAACTTTGAAGTGAAATGCAAAGCATAAATTCATGTGGATTTGTGAAATCCTCAGTGTTATGTCATTTACCCTCATCATGAAGCAAAGGGTTGTCTGTGGAAGCTCTGTTAATGCTGGTTTAGACTTCTTACTCTGTATTTCTTTTGTGCATATTCTGTTGCTGTTAAAGATGTGCTAAATTACATTTAATGAAAATTTCCAGTGACCTGGCATAAAAGAAGTCCAATCAGACTGTAAGTTCAGAATTCTTAGGAAAGTAGGCAGTATCTCTAAGTTGTAAAAATCCCACTGAATGTGGTTGTTCACTTTTGTTACTTGCATCTTAAAAACAAATACTTTTAGCATACACAGTCATTACTAAAGAGATGATCTATTTGAATACTAAGCCTGTCTCGGTGGAAAATAGTCTTCACTATTTTTCTGTTTTATTTATGGAAGTAACCACACCAGTTTTTGTTGCTTGGTGAGGATCAGTGGTGAGGATAGTTGAGCTAACTGTTTAGTTAAGACTCACTGCTTGTCTTTTTAAAGTATCATCCTACAAATGCTTATTTAATTTACTTGTCATAGATGTGTAGCAGGGTTTCAGTTAAATGAGCATCAATGGAACTGTTACCTTAGGTTATAAAATAATCAACCAGAGATTGTTTTACTTTTGTCATTGTGAAATACCAAATGCTTTATTGGTGTGTAACAATTACATGTGTGTGCAGATGTAACAATTAAATGTGTGCAGATTGCTTCTGAGTTTGTGCTCATACTTCCAAATTTTTGTGTTAAGATAAAATGCGTACCAATATGTGATATTTCTGTATGAAATGTGCAGATACTAAGAACAAGTGCAATATTAATGGTATATTTTTATTTTGTAGCTTGGATCATCCTCCTCTGTGCCTTTTACATCTATCTTCTCGCAGCTGTTTATGACTGTTGTAGTCCCACTTATTATTGGACAGGTATGTCTTTTAAATATACACTCTTATTTAAAGCAATAAGATAAAGAGAGCTATCTTAAATACAGACTGGCAACCTGATAAGCTGCCACATAGGAACAGCCTCAGGATAGTGAAGTCTAATATCAGAGAAAAGATGCTGCAGTGCTCCCTGGAGCCACATTGATCTTTGTTGAGATTGAGCATCTGTCCCTCAGTACCACAAACATACGCTGCTGCATCGCGAGGAGGGACTTTGTGAACATAAAGTGGGAAAAATGGCAGCCCAGACTGTGAGAAATTCCAGACCCATACAAATGAGCTTTGAGAATACTACATAGTCCTTTTGTCACATGCCCTTTTTCTGGATGATGAAGGAAGTTCTCCCTGTGTAGTATCTACTACTAATTATAGGAATAAAAAACCTCTCAACATTTAAAAAACATACAAGAGCTAAGCAGTCAGAAGTTAAGAAATCATAAAATGAAGGCTACTCAAGGCTTTTTGCATATGTTTTACAGGAAAGGCTTTAATTGCACAGTTGCAAACTATTCTTTCTGCCTGACTCCTATCATTTATTACACTGGAAGGAGAGTATTCATGGAATGAGCAGCTGTTCAATATTTCATTTTATACTCATTGTTCATATTGTACCACAAGGCCTTATTCTTCATGGCATATGATAGAACTCTTTCACTGGATATAAAGATATTAATGGCAGTGTAGGGCTTTCTGTGACACTTGTCTCTCTAGTGTGTTTTCACAAATGTTAATTAATTTTTGCTTCCCACCTCACAATAGGAAATTGCTGTATTAAGACCAGAAGTTATCAGAAGTGTCCACTGTTCTAAGACACCAAAATATCTAAATCCTAATTCCTATGTACTTTTAAGTATTCATTGTTCTCAGGCACTCAGAATGCACAAAGGGAGTATCAGTAGTTCATTCCCATGGGTTATCATTGCTGATTCTAGCATCCAGTTTAGCTCTGGGTTCAGCTGGCACTTGAATTCTGTCAATCTAAAGCAGACTTTGAAATGGAAAGCATGGTTAAAATGCAGGCAAATGAAAGTGTAGTCTCTAAAAGAGCACCTTGGAGAATGTTAAGCTTATCTGTCATTGCCTGTGCTCTGCAGAGCAGTTAGGCAGTCTTGTTCCAAGCTGTAAGTGCACATTTCAAAGTTGTCATGTACTGGAACTTGCCAGACTTCTAGTGAAGTTAGTTTGGGATGTGGTCAAACAACTCTGTTAAAGCCTAATAAGAAGATGAGCATGAGAGCATACAGTAGTGACCACCATCAGTACCTAAACATGAACCAGCAGTGTGCCCAGGTGGCCAAGAAGGCCAGTGGCATCCTGGCCTGCATCAGGAATAGTGTGGCCAGCAGGAGCAGGGAGGTCATTCTCCCCCTGTACTCTGCACTGGTTAGGCCACACCTTGAGTACTGTGTCCAGTTCTGGGCCCCTCAATTTAAGAAGGACATTGAGGTGCTTGAGCGTGTCCAGAGAAGGGCAACGAGGCTGGTGAGAGGCCTCGAGCACAAGCCCTATGAGGAGAGGCTGAGGGAGCTGGGATTGTTTAGCCTGGTGAAGAGGAGGCTCAGGGGAGACCTTATTGCTGTCTACAACTACCTGAAGGGTGGTTGTGGCCAGCAGGAGGTTGCTTTCTTCTCTCAGGCAACCAGCACCAGAACAAGAGGACACAGTCTCAAGCTGTGCCAGGGGAAGTTTAGGCTGGAGGTGAGGAGAAAGTTCTTCACCGAGAGAGTCATTCACTGCTGGAATGGGCTGCCCAGGGAGGTGGTGGAGTCGCCGTCCCTGGAGGTGTTCAAGGCACGTTTGGACGTGGCACTTGGTGCCATGGTCTAGTCTTGAGGTCTGTGGTAATGGGTTGGACTTGATGATCTTTGAGGTCTCTTCCAACCTTGCTATACTGTGATACCTGTGTAACCTGGCTGCAGCAATGCCATGTGGAAAATGGATATAACCTCTGTGTCCCTTAAGCCTATTGAATTAGTCATGTGCTTGGAGCGTGCTCATTAATTAGGACCGCATAGGGTTGCTGATGAACCTACCTGCATATCACAGTCTTATCTTGCTAAAATTAAATTGTCTCCACTAAAAGAGGACAAATGAAAGTACTCGAATCACCCTGAAAGGTCCCCAGCCCAGAAGCTATTAGAAGCCTTGGTTGGAAGTTTCTAGGAAGCAAATGGCACATCATCAGATCTGGCAGTGGAGTAACCTGCAGGGGTAGGATATCATCAGTCTGTGCTGCCATGGAGGAGGACCGAAGATGATGGCAGGTTGCTAGACAAAGTGAACGCAAAATTTCAAAAGGGCCTTAATCTCTATACATGCTTTGGAAAGGTGTTCAAGAAATCCTTCTGGGAGCCAGCTGCTGGAGTTGAGGGTTCTTATCACTGCACTAAGTAATAAGGCTAAGTCGCATGGGCTGAGCAATAAGCACATGAAATAAATGCTCTGAATAAGTTCAGGTTAGATGATAGGAAAAAATTCTTTACTGAAAGAGTGGCCAACCATTGGAACAGGCAGCTTAGGGAAGTGTGGAGTCACCATCTCTGGAGGTGTTCAAAAAACATATAGATGTGTCATCTTGCCCTTCACACAGAGGCGGCACGGATACAGTATCACAGTATCAGCAAGGTTGGAAGAGACCTCAAAGATCATCAAGTCCAACCCATTACCACAGACCTCAAGACTAGACCATGGCACCAAGTGCCACGTCCAAACGTGCCTTGAACACCTCCAGGGACGGCGACTCCACCACCTCCCTGGGCAGCCCCTTCCAGCAGTGAATGACTCAGTGAAGAACTTTCTCCTCACCTCGAGCCTAAACTTCCCCTGGCACAGCTTGAGACTGTGTCCTCTTGTTCTGGTGCTGGTTGCCTGAGAGAAGAAAGCAATCTCCCCCTGGCCACAACCACCCTTCAGGTAGTTGTAGACAGCAATAAGGTCTCCCCTGAGCCTCCTCTTCACCAGGCTAAACAATCCCAGCTCCCTCAGCCTCTCCTCATAGGGCTTGTGCTCGAGGCCTCTCACCAGCCTCGTTGCCCTTCTCTGGATTTGCATTTGATTCGTATCCCACTGCTCGGTCACTGCTGAGCTTTGCACAACACACAGCACAGCAGTATAATCTTCTTGTGAATCACTAGTTGCTCACTTTGGGACTCCAGATGCTTTAAGAGATAATGGCCCATAATTCATGTATCACCATTTCAGCAGTTCCTTCTCATTTATCATTTCATGCCCACAATGTTCATTCCTCACCATGCACAGTCTCACTCTTCAGGGAAGTCAGTCCCTGCTAAGGTTATTTGGTAGCAAAGAGCTTGCTGGGAATAAAACAGGCTTGGAACCTGCATGCTTGGAGGATTGCTTCTCTTCAGCCTTCCTAGCTCAGCTGTGATCAAGAGGCTTTCCTCTTGATCCACATCAGTGTAAAACACAAGGCTGCTTGAAGGAAGCATTCTCCAAGGGCTTTATTTTCCTTTAAAAAAAATCTTGCCTCTGGGAAAACCTGTGTTGCCTAAACGCTCATTTCCCGAGCAGGCTGCAGAGCCGGCTCTTGGAACAGCCCCTGGGATATAAGCAAAGCAGATGAGAAGGTGCTTTTAGTTTTATGTTCTTTGGGATTTCTTGTTTGCTTTATGGCAAAAAGTATCAAAAGTTTTGGTTGCTTGGCTGACGTGTCAGAATTTTTAATGATGGCTGGGAGAAAGATGTCAGGATAGTGTAGTTGCTGCTGCTTTTCTACTGTTTCTCAAACCATTGTCAAGTGTGACAAGACTGCCGTGAACAGGAGTCAAACACATTTTTCTAGCTACTAACAATGAAATGTGTAAGGGGCTGCAGGCTGCTCAGGTGGGGCCTGCTGTTTGCTGGGTAAAGAGAGAACTGTTAAAGGAGGAGGATTTGTTATCAGAAAGGCACTGAGTCTTACAGATCACTGCTGACAGAGGATGTTCACTAGGAGGAATCACTCTGTCCTTTGGCAGTTGTGCAAGTTGTCTGAGCCTAAAAACTTCATTATCTACAGATGTGGTTTGCTAATTGCCAACCTGATGATACTCGGATCAGTATTGATAGTGTAATACTGCATTTGGAATTACAGAGTAATGAGTAAGATCTCTCTGACAAGGTCTTGAGAAGAGACTTATCTATAGTATCAGGATGTGGTTTAGTGCCCATGGTGGTGTTGGGTTGGCAGTTGGCCTTAGTGATCTTAGAGGTCTTTTCCAACCTTAAGGATTCTCTGATCGTATTCTATACAGATGTGATGTCCTATAAGCCTTGAAGGTCTATAGTGTATAAGAGCTTCTTGTTTGTGCACCATCCTTGCGTGCCTCTGAGGGGAATTTGGGAATGCTTGTTCCAGGAGACCCAAGCTAATAGGTATTTCAGAGAGAAGATTTTTGCTTTTGCTCTGGCAGCTTGAAGTTCTGGTGGTTTATTTTTCCCTAGGTAGAAGAGTTCTGATGAAGATTGCTGCTCCTGAGCTGGTGTGATTTTGCTCAGATAACTCTTTCCTTGTCTGTAGATGCTGGCAGTACTTCTCAGAGCCTTACATTTTGCTGACTAGAAATGTCCAAGCAGTTTCCCCGTGACCAGTTGAGAGATTTGGCTGAAGATTGTTGTTTCTTTCCTTATTTTTTTTTCCTTCTAAAGTGGCAGATAAGAGGAACAGTGAAAACCAGTGCAATATTTCCTTTCCCCTTTTTGCAGACTTTCTCCAATCTCTACACCTAAGTGCTTGTGACAGACTTTTATTTTATGTTTTATATTAAAGAGCGATTTATGATTAAATGTTAATGAAATAGAATTTTCACTGTGCTTTCATTATATTCTACTAGTTTGAACATTTTTCAAAGCAGCACACCAAAACCCACTGTTTTCTATGAATAAATAATAAAAAGCTTGTCTGTACATTATCACTCATGCATTCTCTAGTTGCCCCATTGGTAATTTGTCTGCCAGCGTAAAGTGGGCACTTCACATTAAACAGACCTTAACTAAAGCTCAAATTAATGTTATGATTCTAAGCAGGTCTCCTTCTCAAATTTATAAAATGAAGCCAGTTGTACAGCAGTCTAGTCACACAGACACACAAAAATGTGATGTCCTACAAGTAAAGGATTTTAAGTGCCTTCTGCATCATTGCCCAAAACGTTCCAGAGGAGTCCTATTAGGCATTTGGGAGGTGTGCTTATAAACACAACTCTGAAAAGGTACTTACAAGTTGTAAGTGGAATTGAAGCTAAAAAGCTCTGCAATGTATTTATTTTTAAAGAAAGAGAAAGGGAAAGGTAGGTGGAAGCTACTAGGGAGTAGGAGGTTGTGTTCACCTAAGCCTGCTGTGTGTTTATCAAGAGAGAGCAGGGAAGACAATAGTTAAAGAAACTGTTCTATAAAGGGAACAGTGTCAGATCCTTTCCTTTTTGTGACTTAAATCCACATGGAAGTAGCCCTACTTTCTCTTCAAAGTCCAGAGGAGCTGCAGGGAGTAGGAGTGGTTCCCTGGGAGATGAGTGCTTCTAGAAGCTTGTTGCAGAAAACTGAGATGGCAGATAAACAGCCTTCAGACCACAGCTGGCTCCCTTCTGATGCATGACGCAGAGAGGGAACAGAACCTTTGTCTCCACAGAAATACAGCAGATGAGGGAAACCTGTACCACTGCTGCAGCCTGCCTTTACCTTTCTGTCATGTCCTACCTGCTTGTAAGCTTTTAAAGCAACAGTTGTAAATTACCCCAAAATGCAGAAGTTAATTTTGAAACTGGCCTCGTGTGGGTTTTATAAAGCATACTTTGAAGGCTTGTATGTGTCAGGAGCTATCTCTGGGGAGTAAACTGACTGACAGAACAGAGTGAGATAGCTTTTAAGGGGGTTTGGTAAGCTGAGGAAAGAAAACAAGATGCTTGTTAAAAAGATTTTTTTTGTTTTCCCCAGATTGAAAAAAAAAATGCCCTTTTTTCCCCTCCCATCTTCAGAAAAGAAATATTAGATTTGACTTTCCATAAAATAAGGATAGATTTGACATTTATTGACATCCTAGAAGGTATAGAAAGGTGGGTGAAGCAGTACAAAATTTGGAACTTTATAGCAGTATGCAGGAAGAGGTGAGAAGGTGTGCCTTCACATAGCCACAGGCCCCGCAGGGTTGTCAGAATGGGCCCTGGCTAAGAGACAGGAGCTCTGCCTTGAGGAAGAGGCTGTGCATCTGAACTGTCATGCAGACCTTGTGTATGTGGAGGTGGCTGTGCTATGGGAGTCTGTGAAGAATGGTCCATTTTACTTACACTGTTTCTGTATCCTGCATAATCTCCTTTTCATTCTGATGATGCTTTCTACTAGTTTTCACAGTTACTGTCATCTTAGCTCGCTTCTTTCCCAATTTCCTCCCCTTTCATCTCTTCCAGGCTTCACCAAAGCAGTTCCAAATATTCCATGCAGTCTTATTTCCTGGTTTGCCATCACTGTGTAAAAAGAGATATTACAAAGTTGTTAAAGCCTTGTGAATTTTAGCCTGCCTCAAAGTTTTTCAAAAGAAAACTTCACCTTGCAGAGTTCTTTGCAAACGTCTGTGGCTGTAAGTAGCAACAGTATCAGTTAGAAATGAGTTAGGGATCTTACCTTAAAAGACAAGGTCAATAAGGCAACTGCTGTGTTTAGGTGTAGTGATAACCCAGCAGAGTTTCAACTTCTTTCCTTGTGTTTCAACATGAGGAAAAAGTAACTTGTGATTCTTTGTTGAAATGATAAAGGCACAGGTGTTTTATTCAGGTATTCAGAAGCACAAACCAAGAGATAATAAATGAGAGAGGCAGAAGTGCAGTAAAAACATTGTATACTCTGTGAAAGATTAAATCAGTCCCAAAGAGTGGATAGAATCAGAAAGCAATCTACTTTGTGGAATGATGTAAATAACAAGAGATACTCTTGCATGTTTAATAGGAACAGTGGAGGTGACTTCATAACCATCACCCCTGTTGTGGTTGGTTTTTTTTTCACTTCATGAGCTTAAAATCTGCTCAGTTGAAGATGTGAGTAGTTTCTCTGTTACGAATTGGACTTGATGATCTTTGAGGTCTCTTCCAACCTTGGTGATACTGTGATACTGTGAATGTCAGCAACCATTCCATCCTGTATGCATGGAGTTCCTTGCCCTATTTAGGTCAATTAATAATGAACATTAATGAATGATGTTGTTTATTGCATTTTTTGTCTTGTATGTCCACCCCTTTAGCTAGACTCTTTCCACCTGCCTGCTCTGTTTTGCTGACAAATTTCTCTGGGTATAGCAGTGAGGGTGGCACTGGATAAGCGAAGTTGTTTTCATGCATGACCTTAGAACAGCTGAGCATTGTTTACCTGCTTTCCTGGAACAGCAGATTGTGTTTCTCTGTACAGGGGATGCTAAGGGAGTTAAGCCCATGAGCAGTTAGCCCATTTGGTGATGAAGACTGCTGTTGGAACAAGGTGATTATGGCAGGACGCAGAGGAAAAATGTGTGTAACGGTTCTGGTAGAACAGCCAAATTGAAATGGGGACAGTGCTGTTAATTCATGTGCAGTTACGTTGTTTTGCTGGTAGAAAAGTAAATCCTGGGCAAGAGGGAAGTCTGAGCCTGGAACTGTGCTTTGAAGTAAAATTGAGTTGATGGCTTTCCAAAAACCTTTGAGATTACCAGAACGGTCACCAGGAGGTAGTGTCCAGATGGACATGTTTATATCTTTTTGTCACATAACTTTTCTGTGAGTTTGTCAACATCTTTCATCATGCAGGTTATTATAAAGTAACACCCACTACAGAGTTTCACTTCTGCTCCTCTCTTCTCTCCGCTAAACCACAGTAGGGGGGAAAGGTTCACCATGTGCTGTTTTTTCATGTGCAACCTTCAGGTCAACCTTCAGCAATTCCTTGCTCTTTGGGGCTGGCATTTCAGTCTGTATGAAAATCTTTGCAGTTCATTGTTCTTAACATGATTACTACTGTAGGGCCAGAGGCCTCAGAGTCCTCCTGGCAGAAGTAATTCTGCAGGAGTCTCAGCAAAGACATGGGTTGCAAGGTCTTTGGACCTTGAGATTCATACCTTAAAACCTGTGCCTGCCTTCTCTGCAACATGGCAGAGTCCTGCAACATTTCCCATGTAAAGGACATCATAATTATTAAATAATAATATAGTATGCCATCATTGTTATTCTGCCAACATCTCTGCCCACCCTCCCAAACTGTTGTTTTTAACTGCCTCACATAAAAAAAAAAAATCCCTTTGACTAGAATCTGTTGCTTGAGGCTTTTAAACCCCTATTAGACTTTCTGCCAGAGACTGCCGACCCCACAGAACAACAGGGCTCACTGGCTGGCTCTGTACTTCATTCTGCCTGGTCTTTATTGCATTTGGGGGATTTATTGTTATTTCACTACAAATCTTCATAATGTTTCTGTTAAGTTCTCTGTTAATCCTGAAAAGTTATAGAATTGGGTTAAGAATTAAAAGGCTTTCAAAGGATCCTTGTCCTGAAACAACTCTGCAGGGCATGAATAAGTAACAAATGGATTGTTTTTCAGTCAAAATGAATCAGCTGACATGAGCTTCCCTGTGAAAAATCTAGCCGACTCTTTACAGATAGCTGTAGGGTTGTATTTCTCCAGTCTTAGGTTATACAAGAATTTAGATTGCCTTGAATCAGTGATCAGAGGCTGAATTGACCTCCAAAATTATAGATCTTGAACCTTGTGAGAAAAGCAAAACCTACGGGATTCTGTGTGTGAGAGGCTGTATTTTGTCTGTGTGTTCACAGTATGCATTTACATGACACTGGGTTGATTAGATGATTTCCTGAAGCCACAATTTAATTCTTCCAGGCCTGACAATGTCATTTTAAAGAAAACCCCTGTTCAGTAAAAAGCCATGCAGGTACTTACGGTGCTTGATTCATAATAATTGCAGACTAGGTAGGGGTGGATGTTTAAAGAGAGCAACCAAGTGAAGATTTTGAGGAAATACTCTTGCAGTTTCAGTGTAAATGTGTGTGTGTTTTCTCTTATGTCAGCCCCTGATAAGTAGGTATGTAAGCTTAGTGTTGTCATGTATGTACAGACACACATTGTTCACTTAATAAATACCTCCAGTGTAAGTTGTATTGTGGCATAAGGAACCGTCACTGTTGTTTTTCAACATATGGTTACTGTCAGTACAAATCTTCTGATAAATAGATGGATTTAGGTAGCTTTTCTTTTTCCCCAGTGTGACTTCAATTTGGGGGATAATAGGTTGAGTTAGTTTTTGGTTTTTTGAAGTTCCTTAGAAAGTTTAGAAGTGAAAGCCTTTACTACTTGATTCTGATAATTAGAGTCCCAGATCTGGTCAGATGAGGCTCATCTGGTCTTCCCATTTGATGTCTTTCATGCTGTGCACTAAATATTGTCATTCAACTTTGCCTCTTTCATCGATGCAGTCCCTCATTCCTACCTGCTGGCTCATAAGGAGGTGGCTGAAGGATCTGCACTGAGAGGGTTTGGCTATATCTTCTGAGCTGTGTTCTCTCTTTTAGCGTCTGGCAGGTGTGAAATTTGAGCAAGGACTGTTTGCACTGGGGTGCAGAGCATTCCTTCCCATGTTTTCCTGTGAACTTATTTTTCAGTGGGAATCATAGAAGTGCTGAGAACTAAATGCTGGTTTTCAGCCTCCTTAACTTTCTGTGAACCCCCTGTGCCAACATTTTGGTGTGTGCCCTACCATGTGGGCTGTGCAATCTGTTTGCTGTGATGATTGGGTTAGCTGCTTCCAGGACTGCTATGGAGAGACTTGCAAACAAGCTGGAAAGGAGGAAACCTGGCAGTTGCCAGGTCAGTCCTGCAGCTTTGGTAGGTAGTTGGTGTGTGAAAAGGCCCTACCGTACCTCTAAATAGCTCTTGTGTGGTGTTGAAGTGTGAGTGGCGTTTATTGGCGGCACCGCTATGGGAAGGTAGCGAGACACCTTTAGGGCCCACTGGCAGAAAAGTTTCAGGATCTGGTGCTATTATTTCTGAAAGAGCATGGTAACAGAGAACATCAGGAGGTCTCAGGAGAGATTAGGCAAGATAATGTGATTGCTGAAAAATTAACACAACTCACAGCTGTATGATAAAAGCTTTAAAAAGTTGGGTTGTTTTTTTTTTCAAACCATATAAAGTAAAGAGAAGAAGTAGAAGCGACTCCCCAGGCAGGGCTGAAATAAATGCACTGTATCTGCTGAGGCTTGGTCCTGCAGTGCCTGGCATAATTTGAAAGTTGGAGTTACTTTAAAATTTATAGTTGTTTCTAAAAAATTCTCAGAAAAAACAACTTTGGATTCTGCCTCCTGAAAGTGCAGAAGTTCTGCTAAGTCCAGTAGGCTTCCTTGTTCTCCTGTGTTAATTCTGGTATTCTAAAAGCGTGCAAATGGCATTTGTCTTTGGGTTTACAAAAACTCCAGATATTCAGAGCCTAAATTATTTAAACTCCCACAACACATGCACTTTTGCTTTTCAAGCTTGAGTTATAATTTAATTAAAAACTTCTGGTGCATCGCTAGCTATTTAAATATTAAAATGTTCCATGGATCACTTTCGATTATCTACCGTCATGAAATTCCTGAAGATGTCAGATTTTTAAGATTCCCAAAGTTGCACTTGGAATTGTCTGTTGATGCAAAGGGAACTGTGATAATTACATACATCCATTAGTATCAGCAGAGGAGATAAACTTTGGGGAGGCTTAATGGGCATGTCTCAGTGACAGCTAGCAAAGAACATTTGGCATGATTAAGGATGGATTTGAATGTACTTGAAAATATACTCTCATTATGGACGCCCAGTGGAAGTTGCACTACAAATGTTAAATTCCCCAGAAGAAGAGTTGTGTGGCAGGGAAGCTTTGAAATCCACTGTGGCCGTCATCCAAATTACTCTCTTCTCTTTGTGTCTTTCTGCTGTCAGATTCATTTTGTGATGCCCAACTTGGCTCCCTGCATCTTTGAAAAGAGGCAACCTGTTGGTTTCTGTGTTTCAGATTGTCCGAAGATACATCAAGGACTGGCTTGAAAGGAAGAAGCCTCCATTTGGTGCTATCAGCAGCTGTGTGCTCCTGATGATCATCTACACAACCTTCTGCGATACCTTCGCCAATCCCAATATTGACCTCGATAAATTTAGCTTGATTATAATAGTGTTCATAAGTAAGTCCAGCCTTAGAGCATCTCTTTTAGCTATGCTTCAGGTGTGGAATCAGCTACATGTACTGGAAAGGATGAGGCTGTGGGGATACTGGGATGGGGCTGGAGCCTGTGCTTTTACTGCATCTAGTAAGCCAAATTCCCAGACTTCTTAGGGGCTGAATGCTTTTAGGAGATTGAGTAAGCATTTAGAAAGGGATGAATCTTGCTCTTTAGGTGTGCCTAAGATGGCTCAGTGGTTCTACCTTTCTAAAGGGACACACAGTATTACTTTTCCAAGTGTTTGTGACCTTTTTGTTTCTTTATTATTCAGCAACCATAAATGCACAGATGTTACGTTCCAAACAGAAAGGGAAGATTTGAGGTTGAGATGTTACTCAGAAGCACTGTTGTAACTTCTAAGTAGTTCTTCCATACTGTTATGAACCCAGAAACTAGCTGGGAGTTCCAGTGGGCTGATTTATCTCTGTAGATGAGCACATTCCTTGCAGAGTCTGAGAGCAGACTACTGGTATCCTTGCCATCAGTTAAAAGTACACTTGCAGATCACTGCCTCCCAGGGAAAGGCAGTGGTGTACAGGCACTGTCATCTCTTCCAGCAGGGAATTCCTGTCTTGTTTCAGACTGTCCAGAGGCAGTAGTTCAAATTTGCTTAGGGGAGAGGCAGCTACAGTGCACTACATTATAAATCACATCCTATACACTCTGAAACTGTTAGACTTCAAGAATTCAGTGCATCACCTACTTCGAAGTGTGTGCATATGCACTGCTTAATGTACCTCCTATAACTCCAACCTCCACCAAAGTCGGGAGGAAATTTGCCCCTGCCCTTTGTGCTAAGTTCTTGTTCTATCCTAATTTTGGCAGGGTTTTTTTTATTATGAAACACTCCAGGTGTATAGAATTCGAAATGGTACTGTGTAAATACTTTATTCTGAAAGCAAAGAAGGAAGCCTTGCTAAGGAGTGCTCTTTCAAAGAGGAGTTAGCAAGTTAGTTAACTTGTTAGCATAGGCACCTGAAAAGGGCCCCATCCCAGATGCACTTAAATCAATGCAGAGTTGGCAGTAAAAGGGGGATATGGAAGTTTTCAACTCTACCTTAACATGCAGAGAAACTCAGAATGAAGTCATTTTATGTTAATGTGCTGACTGCTACTCTGGGGCAAGGGCATGGAGGGGTAGGTCTTTTTTAGTTAAAAAGGCATCTTCTGCCTTAGACAGGTGGTATAGAGTGGCTGCTTCCATTACCTGCCTTGTTCTTTCTTTTCTTTTCTCTGTGAGCCAACTCTGCATTTGTGCCATGTGTGATTCTATAGACCACGGGCAGTGCAATGCACTGAAAAATCACTCTGTGCATGCAGGACTGAGGTTTCAGAGAGAGACTGTTAGCATCAGTTTTGAAACAGTTTGGAACATATTAGACCTATTTTTTATTTTTTTTTTTCTCTAAAATATTTATAAACCCAAAACCCAGGGAAGATGTGAGGCTGGATATGCACATTGTAGTCCAGAAAAGTTTCTGTACCACCACTGTGGCTGTTGTGTTATATCAGGATGTGAAATCGGCACAAGGAGTTTGAGATGAAACAGCATTTATTTTTCTGCTGATCCAATGTTTTTATGTATTCTTTGTTAATATTCTAGCCACAGCAACATGTGCACAAGGGATAATTGGTAGCAACACATTGCTTAGTGCTTTACAGAATTATGTGTATTAAGGGATTGCCTTTTTCTTTGCTTATTAAATTCATGTAGTTAGTTGCAGAAAAATTGTGATTCAGGGACAATGGATGGCTGCCGTAGTTCATGAAGGAGGGGTTAAGTGCATGCTGAAGTGACATTTATACATCCTAGGAAATGTATGTAAGAGTATGGAAAATGTCACCAGTAATAGCTAATATCTCTGCCACATTTCCCAGTTGTAAACTGAGGTCAAAATCAGATGTATTGTCTTGGCTGGCACTACCTTGTGGGACACATTAGCCTTATTGCATTCACAAGTTTTGCAAGGAAAAGAGAGAGGATCCAGCCCAGGTTGTGATGCAGAGCCCTTCCCTAATAGCCCACAAAGCCCAAAGAGGTCTGTGGAGGTCCCAGGGTTTCTTCTCCAGTTCTGTGGGGAGTTCCTGCTCTCTGGCACAGTGCTCAGTTGATGCAGTTCCAGCAGCTACCCGGCACAGCAGGCAAGCTACCTACTTCTCCCTACTTCTCTGCAGAGCAAGGGTAGGCTCTGTGCATCCCACAACCCCCGTGGGTGTCAGGAGAGCTCCTTTCAGGATGCTCAGGAACCATCCACACTTAAAAAGCTGACTCAGCCTGAACCAAAGCAGCTTTGTCTGATGTACACTGCCCAGTTCAGGAGCTAGCCTTTGTCTTGGAGGGAATCAAAACCTCCGTGATGATCTCTTCATAGTGATCATTTGTCAGTAGAATAAGATACCCAGTCTGAGAGATTTTATGTTGCCAACCTCATAAGCAAAACTAGTGCAAAATGCGTGCAGCTTGTAGTAGTGAATGCTCCTGCCATTTGTTGTGTCAAGAAATACTGGATTCAGAAGAACTTGTGCAGCTGCTCTGGCTCTGGCTTTCCTCAATGCAATGAGGTGATATTGTTCTCCCAGTCTTTAAAGGTTGTCTGTTGTTGGATCTTTCTAGATGTGGTCCAGCCTACCTTTTGCCCCAACCTGTAGTATGGGGCAAAAGGTACAGTCACAGCAATTGCAGAGGCTGAAATGTGCTTTACTTCTGTGGTCTAAGTCTAATTTTAACTTCTTTCTCTTCCAGTATTTTCTGTACAGATGAGCTTCATGTTTTTGACTTTCCTCTTCTCCACAAGGTAATTGAATGTGCTGAATCAGAACTTTTGGATATTCGTTTTGTGCGGTATCTTTGCTTTGGGTGATACAGTTTATGCAAATGTGTAAGAGCAGCTTTCTGAATAGGGGTGACCTCATTTTGGTATTTCAATATTGTCCTTACTGCATTTTTCTTTGTTAGAGTTTCATAGGCTAAGAGAGCAGGACCTGAATTCTGTCCTTTCTTGTGTGTTAATTACAGAGTTGTTAAATCTCAATCAATCACTGCTATACCTCATCCACTGAAAAAAATGGATTTGCACAGATGTCACTGAAGGTATAATTTGCCCTGCAGACATGCTGATGACATATGAGAGAGAGAACTCAGTTTGACTTTTTACATCTCAAGATACATTTGCTGGGCTGGCAATTTGCTCTTCTCTGTATATGTCAAATTTGTTACATTTATATGGTGGTTCTTAAAAGACAGTTGGCCTGAGCTAATGTTTGGTAGAGCTGTTTTTTCCCTCTTAAACCTCAACCAGGAAGAACAGTCATGCATTCCTTGCCCAGTGCTGTGGGAATGGTGTCAGCTTAGGGCATCACTTGAGTGCACACCAGAGTGCTCACCACTGGTCCTCTCACTTAGGGTCACTGGAGTCTTAGCAGCACTCTGCTGAATAGAAAGTGCTGCAGTACAGCAGACTCCAGACATATGCTTTATGTAAATTATAACATCTGTAGGGGAGAATCACAAAGAAGGCTTCGATTTGTTAACGTTGCTTATTCTTTTTTAGTAGTACCACAGGAAAATTTCTCCAGACCAAGGTCATAGCTTGACCTTAGAAGGAATTTTAAAAGTAACTTTCAAACTTCTAGACCTAGCCTGGGGGGAAGATATGTTCCAACTGTAAAATCTGAAATGCCATAAGTAGTAACCAACTTAGTGTGGTAAATACTTGGAATCTCATAAAATGATTCCCAACTTGGACTGAAGTTGACTGGATCTGCTGACCAGTCGTATTCCTCTTTCTGTATGTCATTTTTCCACCCTTCCTGGTCTTAGTCCCAGTGTGTAAAGCCTTAGGTGCAGAGTTGGGTTTTTTTTGAGTGGAAGATAACTACATGTTGTAAGCAGTGCTCATAGTATAGACACTGAGCATTTTGTAAGCATTAGATACTAGGAAGAGAAATGGTAGGTCATTCTCTTTTGTCATGGAGGCAAGCTGGCCACCGCTGTGGCAGAGCAGGTTTGCAGAAGTAACCTCGGCTGGAATGAAGTTGTGTCCTACATACCAGGTCTTCAGAGTTCCTTTTCTTCCTCTCTATTCATTGGAGAGTTTGCCACAGCTGAGAAACAATTCTGCTTTAAAAAAAACAAAACAAAAAAAAACACCCAAAGAACAACCAAACAAATCAAACAGTGCTGTTCATTTGTGGGTAGAATTATTTGTCACTAAACCTGATCAATGTGCTGTAAACGTGCATCTGGATGCTCAAAGTAATCTATTTGATCAATGATGTTTTAAAAAGGTTTTTACTATCAGAGGTTACTAAAACTCTTTCTTTTCTAGGGATAACTCTAGTTTCACACCAGCAGACACAGTGGCTATCATTTTCTGTTCCACACACAAATCCCTCACCCTGGGTAAGTCAGGAGATAAGCTTTTAAGCAAAACAACAGTAACATTCATACCTTGCTGTGTTCAAAACAGGAAAATTGCTGGTTGCTGGCTTTTCTGCTTAAATGGCTTGGGGTTTAGTGTGGCAAGTAATGCCACCAGTGTGATACTAATAGTGGGATGAAATTTGTGCACAGACAGGGCAGACAACAGTCTTCTCAGCTCAGATTGTAGTGCTTATACAGCAAGAGCACCTTATTTATGGAAAGCTGGGTTCTTTTTTTTCTGTTCTGATTCTGGTCTGTTGACAAAATTTCAGGTTTGTTACTGAAAAGATTGTAAGGTAGATCTGCCCAGCCTCAGTAAAATCTTAGCCCTCAAAGCTGGGAGGTACAAGTGAAAATTCAAAGCAGAAGTACCCAAAAATCACAGACAGACAGCACTGCCTTGTGCTTAACATCAGCAAATATGTATGTGTTCACTTCAAGTCTGGAGATACTTTGGAGTTTTATTTTTTAGCATTCATTTATCAAAATATCACAGAAATATTTGTCACTGGTGATCCCTTAGTGATAGTAAGATATTCAGATAGAAATTCCCCCAATCCTGCCCAATGGGTGACGCTTGCAGCCGCTTGCTACTGCTTCCCCTATGACATTCAGTCAGTGAGGTGTCAAGCATTTGAGTATTTTCTTACTGTTTTGTGAGATGTGAAAACATGGATTTGGTAAAAACATATGGCTGAATATGTGCCTCCTGTACCTGTCAGAGAGAAACGCAGCTGGGGTCAGTAACAAAGGGAAGAACTAAGTCTGAAATGGGGGAAGCACAAGTCAGGACTGAGATGGCCTGCTTTCCAAGTCAGTGAAACTCATCTCAGGGTTCTTTGCTTCAGCCAGGCCTGTGCTGCAGAAGTGTTAGCAAGTGCCCTTGAAAGTCTGTGGGAAGTGAAGGAGTTCCTGGAAGACGAGAAAAAGGCAAACACAAAGCCTCTTTTTCACAATGGAAATGAGGAGGGGACGAGGAATTATAGATCAGTGAGTTTAACTTCATTTTCTGGAAAACTACTGAAACAGATAATTATCTTAACAGTGTAGGAAGAAACAAAGGCACAAGTAACAGCTCCATAGGTTTGTCAAATGCATATCTTGCCAAACTAACCTAATTTATTTTCACACGAGGTCCTGTGGGTTGCAGAGAAGTAGCAAAAGTTGGATGGCTTGAGAGTGTTATGGCTTTTGACATTTGCATGATGTTGTGGGCTCCACAATTAAAAAATTATGTGGACCAACTGGAAAGAGATCAGAGGAGAGTGCCATGAATGATCATAGATCTCAGAAATGTGAGCCCTGAGGAAGGCTGAAACAGTTGGGATTGTTGAGAAGGCAGCTGAAATGCAGTAGTGATCTTCAAATGCATAAAGGATTGATGCAAAGAAGGCAGAAACTCACTCTTTCACAGTGGACTTTGAAAAGGGAAGGCCTTTGTTACACTGATGATTATTTAAGCTAACAGTCAGGGAAACCTGTCTAATGTAAAACAGTTTAACTTTAGAATACATTGATGTCTTGAATCTCCTATCCCTGAAGACAAGCCTCAGACAGGGGCTTGATAGCTAAAGTTGATCCTGCCTTGGAGCAGAACATAGAGTACGTGGCATTAGGTCTTTTTCAGCCAAATATTCTATGAAACTGAAGCTTGAGCCTGTGTTCAGGAGGACAGCTACAGAAAGCACCACCACAGGTAACTTAGGACATACTCCCTGTTTGCAGGTGCCTGTAAACTTAGGCCACAGCTGTGATACGACAGAAAAGAAGCTGCTTGTGCTTAACAACACAAATGTTTAAGTCTCCCCTTTGCTCCCCAGTGAAAATAGTTTTGCATATGCTCTGTTGAATACCTCTGCAGCTTGCCATGACACTGAGACAATAAGCACAATGAATAATTAAGTCCTATAGAGGTTTGCCTCACACCCCCAAAATGAGGACTCTTCTTTTACACACTGTACCGAGCATCATCATGCAGCTGTTCTTGACCTACATCCTATGCAGGGAGCTGGGCCAGTTTGGTTTTCTTCTGCTAGTCTGCTCTCCTTTGTATATTATGTTGACTCCTTTAGAAGAACTAAAGGAGGAACTTTTGAGGTGTTTATTCCTTCACTGAAGGTCCTGGTTTTAAGGACTGGTTAAATCTGTCCACAGCACAGTCTTGCCCACCCTGATCTTAGCAGAAGAAGAGCAGATGTAGGCATTGTGGCCCCTTCCTCTTGTGATGTTCTGTCACGTTTCTACTTGTCCAGAGGTGTTTACTGTGAGCCGCATGACAAGAAACCCTTCTGTTCCCTTGTAGCAGACAGTTTTTCCCTCTCCCTCTGTCATTACAATGTCTGAAAGCACAAGCACAGCTCAGAGTCTGGTATCACATCGGTTGTGGAGCTCTGCTTTGTTTGTCTTCAGGATTGCAGTAGTGGTGTGTAAATGACCCCCCAACACTTGTTCTTTCACTTTGAAACTGATTTCTCCCAGCTTGGCAGGTGAAACTCCAAATAGGTACGTCTGGCCCATTCCCTGGGGAGCTTAGAATGGCACTGACTAAAGTGGGAGAAGAGCTGACAGCTTTAAAGCTTTAGAAGTGGTAATAGGAGAGGCATGAGAAGGCTTTTATAAGTCACTTTCTCCCACACCATATTATGAAACCAACTAATTCCCATGCAGTGCATGCTCATGAGGCCAACTGCCACTTCCACTGTCGAATCCATGAGTAAGTGCTTGCTCTGCACAGAGATGAGTGCTGTTCCCATATGCTGGGTTTTATTTTGTAGACACAACAGTTGACACACTTTTTGTCTCAAAGATCAGAGTGCAGGGCATGTTTGTGTAAGGACAAATTACACAGGCTTAGGTGCCTTTGCATTTCTTTCTTAGGAGCACAAGCCGATATTTGTGCATGGGAGGGGGGCTGCTTTGGCAGGCTTTTTTGAGGACAGTGCATCACATATGCAGAAAAACTAATGTTTATTTGTGTTTCATTTAACGAGTGAAAAGGGATCTGAGCTTACAAGGAGCAAAGATAAATGCAGCTTTCACAATGCCCTCTGGCACATCCACCCACACTTTGTTCTCTTTCTCCCTTCTCCCACTCACATATATGCAGAAAACATGTGAGCACACACATCTGCAGACGTTTGATGCATGGCTTTTATTAGTGCATTTGCCAGTGATTGATTAGTACTTAGTATTAGTACTTCTTCTATTGATTGATTGCAGATGAAGTGACTATTTGACCTTTAATTATGAGCCTTGCTATTGAAAATGACATTGAGCTATGGCTTCACATAATCCATCTGGAAAGCCCGACATGATGCCATTCCCTGGAGTTCATTCAGTGAGAGGAGACGAGGCCTCAAGGAAGTGCAAAGCTATCAGTGTGGCTCATCCAAAAAACTGCTGCAGTTGTTGCTTGCACTTACACAAAAGTTGCAACCGAGTACAGAACAGTATTTTATTTATTTCACAGAGGGAGGGTCGTGAGCTGCAAGTTAGAGTTCCAAAAGTAAAATGCAGGATTGTCAAAAAATATTTTCACTTTCATTCTTTGTATTTACTATGTAGAATTATTTTATTGGCAACAAATGGAGCATTGCTACCTATTTGGGCTACCACAAGTACAGATGTTAGTACTGATGAACAGCAAATTGGTAAAAAAGCCAAACCAAACCTAAGCAACAGAAATAGCCCCACCTTGGAATAAACCCAGGGTGTTGTTTGTGATGCACAGTGTGTTTTTGTCCTCATTTGGCTTTGTCAGTGAAGCAGTGTTTTCACCATGGAATTCTGAGAGTAATGCAATCAAAGTTCCTCAGCTACAAAATTTCTTCAGGAAATGCTGGAGTTCATTGGCAAGTAAAAGGCAAAGTGCTGACTTTTTCTTCTATTGGTTTAAATTTCATTCACATTTATTTTCTCAGTGCTCAGCTTCTTACTGCATGAGTCTGTACTTGAAAGAATTCTTAGAAGCCTGCTGCAGTGCACAAGAAGAGTCACAGACCACTCAATTGTCTATGAGCACATCACCCAGGCTATGGATTAATCAGCCCATGTCTTCCCCCCGCTTCCCCAGCTGCACAGTGTGACAGCATCCTGCTCACATACAGCTCCAGTCTGCTCACAGCTATCTCTAGCTTGTTCATGTATTCTGCAGATAGCTCCTTCCAAGATTTTTCAGAGATAAATAATATATTTGCACAGCCTAAACCACTGTTGCTTAGTGTTAGCTGGGTCTTTACTTCATTTGTTTTTTTTCCTATGCCCAAAGTCTGTGAAATGCTGTACTAATTGAACAGAGACTCTACTTATTTTATGGTGATTATCACCTGTTCCATTTAGATAGAAAATGCCAAAATGTAGATCACTTTGATTTTTAAAAAGGACGCACCTCAATTCTGTAACAGAAAATAAGATGGGCAAAGCAGGTGCATTGCTCTGAGTATTCAAGCTATCCTTTGTGATATTTTTGAAAAGTAGTGGTTGTTCTCTGCTCCTGGCACAGAACTGTCCTCTGAGGTGATTATTCATCAAAGTACTGACCTGACTAGCTATAACTGTGTGAATAATTCCTCTGGCTTTCACATAAAGCTCTAGCAAATAATCCTGGTTAATTGCACTCTGAAAGTTTTTTTAAGAATAAGACTTTTGCTGCTGTCTCTTTTGCTTTCAGAATTGTTTTATGAATGTTGAACAGATGTTACTGCTGGCATTGTGTAATACTTCTTAGTGATATTAGTCCTTGAATTTGCATATATTCTTACCTGTTACAGACCTTTAGTCTCCTTTCCTCCTCAAGTTTCTGATAGAGCAATGTAAATGAAAATGATCTGGCTGCTTCTCTGCCTAGAAGTGGTTGATGCTGACCCTGAGGGCAGAAGGGAAGCTGGTGGGAAGAGTATGCTTGCAAAAATGAGTATCTTGTGAAGGCTGTTTCTGGGCCACTATGCACCACTCACTAGTACCAGAAAGTTAAAAACTCCCGTTCCTGCATCTGATATCCCAGAGGCCTTAGTGGCTGCTAAAACCTTTAATGAGTTTTGCTACTGCGATTCTTTGAGCCAGAGTGAAATTTTGCTCTTCAGTCCTGCATTTTCTTGGAAAGAGAAGCAAGTGATGGGCTGCACTTTTTCCTCTGCTCTGTGATTCTCTTTGTCCTTTTTCTGCCTCTGGAAAGTAAGAACTGAGGGCGTCACGTTACATTTGTGGGGAGAGGAGAAGCACTTGGGCGGATTGCACTTCTCTCATGTTGGCATTTTTTTTTCTTTTCTTTTTTTTTTTNTGAGGGCAGGTGGATTTGCTTTCCTAGCTTAGCAGTCTTCCAACACTTGGTTCTCACCAGTGTTACCTGTCAGGCTATTACTTTGTAATTGGCATGTCTTCGTTCTCAGCAGACCCCAAAGAATGCCTCTTTCCAGCAGAGCTACCATATCAGAATGTTAGCAAAATCAAACCTAGACTGAAGACTTCTGTACTTTGGACTAACAGGAGTGTTGCTGCTTGCACAGGCTGTGGTCACTCTGATAATCTGTGCCAGAGTGTCCCTTTTAAAAATTTTCCCATGCTACTCAAATACATGGCTGGGCGAGCACCCCCTGCTTGTCTCCTTGGGAGCAGAGCATCCCTAGGTAGGGACTGTGCTTTCAGGAAGGAATGTGCTGGCAGGTCAGTCTGAAAGTCGGAAGTAGCACGGTCGAGTGAGTTATAGCAGCTTTTGGTCTCCTAATCACCAGATTCACAGCCTATTACAGTTTACTCAATATTGACCTCTCTGTGATTCCAGAAGGGGAAATACTGGAGTAAGTTAGGGAATCTCCTTTCCTTTCTGACCTGAAATGCATGTTTCTTTGATTAAACTGAGAGTGTGGCAAGAAATTCTCTACCAGCTCCCAGGGCTTCCTTTTCATCTATATACTCTGCCAGTAGTAGGGTTTTTATTAATATTTAGAAAGTTTGCCTCCAGCAGTACTAAAATGTGCATCAGAGGACAACAGTTGTTTACTGTGTTTGAACTGAAGAATCTCACCCAGGAGATCTCATTCACTTGCAGCTTACATCTCTCAATCTCGACTTGCAGAAAGAGATCGATGAATAACAATTGTCAGTTCAGAGTTGCACCTCTCCAATTATTTACTTGGTTGTGTGTCTTCCCAGATGTGTACGTGTAATTGGATCAGACACTAAAAAACAGATTGCAGGTTTTTAATGACAGCAAGCTCATACCTCTTTATAATAATAATTAAAAAAAAAATAAACACACAAATCCATCTGTAAAATTGTCATGACTAAAGAGCCCTCCCTCCCCAGCAAAACCAGTTCAAGTTAATTGATCTCCTTTACCAAACTAACATTCTGTTCAGCAGCCAGCTGACAGGTTACCCTGGTGAAGATCTGTGTTTGGACAGGACTCAAATTCTTTTTTTTCTTACCTCAAGCTGGCAGAGGCTACAAGTGTCACCCATACTAAAGCTGGTGACTATTGAAGATGATGTTGAGTCTCCCTGAGAGAGTTGCATCTACATTTGCTGCTCTCAGTGCACCTTCTGGCAGCCAGTCTGAATTGTGGACTCCAGACACTTCTCAACCAGTAGGTGCAAAGATGTGAAAAATCCACAACAGCAAAATTTAGAAATCTCCTATTACTGGATACACTTGGGAATCTGGAGGAGGGATTCTTCTCAAAAGGTTCCATGACCACTGCAGGCACATAAGCCACAGAGTTTTAGAACAGTAAAAAGTATTCCTCAATATTTCTAGAGAGTGAGCTGTTTTCTCAAAATGCCTTCCCAGATGACTGGAGCACTAAAGCTTTTCTAGCCTCTCATCTTCTGTCCTTAGTTGCAGAAACCAGGTGAAAAGAGAATTAAAATTATGCCAGTATTCCTAAGAAATACTTTTTGTTGTTGTTATTGTTTTAAAAAGAAGCATTTTCTTGTTTTACCATTCATAATGAATTTATGTATTATGTTTTGCCTTTGCATCGAGGTTTCAGGAGAAGAAAAGCTTTAAAAAAAAAGTCATCTGATTAAAAGATAGTAGGAAACAGTTTGGAGCATAATCCTTTCCTACTTACAAGCATAACAACAACTATAAAACAAGTTCTGTAATGGCTTTTTAAATAACATGTGTAAATAAAATCCCCATAGTCAAACTTAAATGCTGAAAAATTTGAGCCTCAGCTAATGTTCGGTGAAATAATCAAATTAATCAAATCTCAGCTTTGTGTTTTTAGGATATTTGTTGATATCTTTGTCCAGAATTCCTTTCACTAGTGTGTCTAACCTATTAAGCCTTCAAAAAACTAGAGAGAAGGGAAGACAGAGTTTTCAAATTCCTGTTTTTTAAAGTTCATAGCTAAGATATTGCAGGTGAATTCCAAGAAAGAATTCACCCTGTGCCTTTAGTGTGTTATGAAGAATGAGCTGATATCCGAAGCAATAAAGAAAGCACTGAAGTGTAAGGATCAGCTTACAACATTGCTATGCCTGCGTTGTTGTGTCAGTTTAAGGATGTCACATTTAAAATGTAACTTATGGTGGTTCAATTCATTCTTGAATTCCCTGCAAACTGATGCAAAATTCCCTGACTACTACCATATTGTCAGACAGGTGGAGGTGTTTGGGAGTCTAAGGCACAAGTCCTCAGTTGTTGGCGTTAAGTGTTTCCTCATCAGGAAGAATTGCCTGGGTTGTTCATCAGACTTCACTTCCAATCTGAGTGCACCCATTCAGAACCCAGAAACAGACAAACTGCACTTTCTTTCTCTTCCTCCCACCTTTCACATTTGTATTTACTTAAAGCTTTGATAGTATCAAAATATTCTGGTTACTGTCCTTACATTGCACTTAAGGTGCTGTTTTTGGGGATGTGTGTAGTGAGCCACTTACCTAAAGAACAAGTTACTAAAAGCGGCCAAAGCATATTAGCTTTTCATCTCCTTTTTTTTTTTTTTCCCATTCCTGTTAGATTTCATGGCAAGAGAACTATCTTATTTCTCATTCATTTCTCTTCCTCCTTCTCCTTTATTTAAATGTTAGACCAGTCCAGGGTTTTACAATATGGCGTGGGTCTCAGATTCTTGCATTCTGGTGTGACTGTATATCAAATCTGTGACCACATCTCTGATTCAGAACAGAGCCTTCCCAGTAATCTCAGTCCTCTGAAAGAGTTGAGTCATTTAATGTCATGTGGGGGCTTGCTGAATATTCTGGTCAAATGCTGCTCTTTCCCAAGGAGAACGATGAAGCTGGAAGTGGTTTAGAAGATGAGGGTCCACACAGACCTCCAAGCCTTCCTCCATTTTGCAGTTTTCCTCTGCAGCTCTTCCAGATTCCCTTAATGCCTCACCACCAGCCCCTTGTAAAACCTCAGATGTTTGCTTTTACCACTTTGTCAGCCTGGTTTTTGCTTTCCATTACAGTTATCACTGACCTGAAATATGAAAACATATGGAAAAGGGAAAAAAAAAAAGTGTTTTTTTTTTTTTGTTTCTTTAAAGTATCTTAAGCACAAGTCTTGATAGAGCATGCATGGGGCAGAAAGGCAATGGACACTTCCATGACAATGTTAGGCTTTCTTACCAAGGTGTGATTGAACCAAACGTGTCACAAATCATTGTGTATTGTAAACCTTTGTCTCGTCACTGCAGGTGGACTCTTGCTTGACAGTTACTTCCTCCTGGGCAGGAGAGGAGCAAATACCTATTACCTTCTCCCAGCCTTGGTTCCTTTGCAGATTACAAATGACTATAAGGTCTAGGATTTCTTGGCTAAGGTCAAGAGCAAAAGAAATCTCAAATTACGGATGGAATGGGCTAGAAAATGACTACCAAATTTTCCTCTGAGGGATTTTTTTCACCTGGGGAGGAACCTGGTTCATTTTTTTGGACTCAACTTCAACTAATCCGTCCTCCCTCTGATGTGATTTACATTGGGAGGTGCTTTCTTCAGCTGAAGTGGGAATGCTCATCTGCAAACAAATATCTGTATTGTTATGGATTGCCAGATATTGTTCGGCTATTCCCACAGCTGAAACAAACTGCTCTGAGGGAAGAGCTATTAACATGAGTTCAGTGCGTGTTTGGAGAGGGAATGGATCTAGGAAAAAGAATCTTTAACCAGTTAATTTGGCCAAAGATCTCCTGTTGTGATCTCAGTGTGTCTTAACTGTCTGAGTAAGGGCAAGAGACAACTTCTCTCTCTGCCTGGCCTTCACTGAGTACAGGCAGAGCTTCTAACATTCTGTCTCCTCAAAACTAACTACAGAAATGTGATTTGCTTGGGAGGAATCAGGTAAGCCCTTAAATTTTCCAACAAGAAAGCAGAGGAGCATCTTGCCATTCTGGTAGCTATCTGCATGAACAACCTGTATTTGTAGGGATGTGCTCAGAGCCCCCCTGCTCTGGCAGCTTAGAAGGATTTTAATATTCTGATGCCTGAATGCCTGGTGGTGCCATAGCCCTACTGATGACCTCTTTGTTCGGCCCCAAACCTCTTTCCCTAAGAAGAAATGCTGCAGCATTTCTTGTCTTTCAGTAATGTAAGCAATAAAGGGTTAGGATAAATTGTTTGTTATGAAGACATTGAAGGGGAAAAACCTATACAGTGAAGTATGTAAGTAGAGCATCTGGCAATAATTCTGCTTTGGGTATGGGAAATAATGGTCTGTGTGTCGGTGGTGATAAAAATGTTCTGTTAGGTTCTCTGAACCCATTGCAATGTGATAGAAAACAGCAAGTGATGAAATGGTGCTTTAAGGGGAGCTTACACATTCAGGGAGCATAAAATAAACATACTGAAATAGAAAAAAAACCCTGATTTCCAGTACTTATTGTTTTATCACTTCCATCATGGGTATAGGATAAAAGAAAACTCTTACTTGCTTGTTAGAAGAAGAAAGCTCCTACTTGAAGTTCTTACTTGGCAGATGTCAGTTGAAAGCTCTGCTATGGAATATGCTGCAATGTCAAACTCTGTTGGATAATTTTAGACAAATGTGTCATGTGTGACATGGAAATATGGCATGCTGTACATTAGTGATTTCCCAAGTGTTTGGATCAGGTAGTAATGTGCTGAGAAAGTGCTCTTTATCTCTCCACACTGTGTACTTGTATAGCAGTGGGGAAAGGCTTTGGGTAGAAATTACTTTAGTCAGAAAAAGAATCCATTTACAATATGTGCCTTCTAACATCTCTCAGACAATGCATTGTATTAAAGAGGCATTTTTTGATTAATGTTTTATAAACATTTTTCAGCATGACAGCTTAAAGTCCCTGTAAAATTGTAAATGCGTGCACAGTGCTCACTTCCATAAAGTCAAATGCCATCTCATAAAGTCTGGTTGGATTCTGTCAGTGACAGTGACACAGAATCAGTACCTTGGAGCATTAAAATTAATTTGCTTCATTTATATTACTGCAGTGATAGCTAGATGAAAAGAGTCCTATATTAAAATTCTCTTAAAAATACCTTCAGCTCTTTTAGGAATTTTTATTATTATTATTTTACAGTTAACTAAATGTACTGAAGTGCAGCATAATATTTTCATGGGCCTTTTAAGAAATGTGAAAGAAGCAGAGGGGAAAGGAAAGGATGTGGGAGGTTATGCTGCGTGCAGAGCTGGGGGAAGGATAAACAGCTTTCAGCTGTGCAGGCTACTAGAGAAACAGTGGCCTTGGCCCAGGGCTGGTGAACCACAGCCTTGGAGCTAAACTGGAATACCCTGGAGCAATGGAGAGCAAGGAGGGCTCTCCTATACCAGCCTGTAAAAGCAGTCCTCAGAATCTGCCTCGCCCTTGTAGAAAGTCACAGATAAACAGCTTTCCTCCTGCTAGCTTTTCCTCAGGTTTGCAAAGTTTTTAGGTGAAATGGGCTGAGTTGGGATGCAGACAGGTAAAGAAACTAAATGTACTTCATATCACACACTGAAGTTCCCTCAATTGCATTGTGCTTGGTGGGGCTTAGTGCTTTCAGTGGAAGTACCCAAAATTTACACCACTGCAAGTGAGCAGAATCAAAGATCTTGGGGAGCAAAGTTGAGCAGACTAGAAGCATGGAAGTGGAGAGGAGGAGGGAAAAGGAGGAAGGGAGAAAATGCAAACAGAATACCAAAGTCAAAGAGCAAGGAGGAAATGGGAACATCAAGGAGCACTAGGAGAAACATAGCCAAACAAAGGAGAAGAGGGAAATTTGGGGTTAAAAGCTGGGAATACCAATGATGTTGTTTGTAAGGGATATCTGAGGGATGATCTCAGTGCCTCCTCCCTTCTGCTACTGCTGTGTAGTCCTGGTCAGCTGAGGTGGTGTTTCCTCACCCAACAGGGTACTACTCTTCCTCTTTCTTGGAAGGAGGAAGAGACATAAGCTTACTTGCACCTGTCACAGTGTTTGGCCAGCTCAGATCCAGGACACACAATCACACAGTAAGGCTGTTTATGTATAATATTATTATACAGCTATTTAGTTTTTCAAAGAGAGAGAAAAGTAACTCTTAAAATAATTTATTTTTTCCTAACTAGTACTCTGCATGAGTTTTATGTTTTTGGAAAACATCAGCAGTTGTACTGATGCTTGCAGTTACTTTGCATTGCCACCAAAACCAGTTCAGACAACATTTTAAAAAACAAATAAAACCCTTGGTGGTTTGTTTAGCTTCATGCTAATATTATTGCCAGAAGCATTTCTGCCTCGAGTCTGTAGATCTCTGTCATGCAGTATTTTCTGAGAGGTTTGTACACTGGCAAAGTTGGGATTAAAAAAAAAAAAAAAATCAGAAAATGCATAAAAAGGCAACAGGGCTTTTTTCTTTCCATTAAACTAATGTACCTGCAGAAATTATTGTTATTTCCTCTTTTCAGCAGTTTTTCCTGGTAAATAGCAGGAACTTTAATTGCACATTAGTGGCTTACAGGAACCTGTTGTTGTGACACATACTTAAACAAACTGTGAATTAAGATCCTCTTTTCACCCAGTGATCTAATTATATTGTCACACTAATTATAGTATTTTCTATTTATATTTGACAACTTCAATTTCCTTTTCTTAGTTTACTGAAATGGCTTTCCTTTAGAGAATTTACCTTTTAGGCAGGAACTTCTCATCTTTTCTTTCACAGAATGTAGTCATTCAAAGCATGTCTTAGTTACTTTGGATCCATCCCATTCCCGTCTCTGCTGTTGATGAACTCTGTGAAAACTGTGTGCAGTCTGCTTCACTGCAAGGCTGATGCTGGCAGAAGATTCCTAGGATGACATTTAAGATGGGGGAGAAAAGAAGGTTTGTTCTCAGGTGCCTCCTGAGAAAATGCAGCTGCTCTTGTTGGCATCTGCAAACTTCTGATCAAGCAAGACAGAGATGCTTGCAAGTTCTCCCCACACCTATGCTTTGTGGAGCGTGGTAGCAAAGTTCCAAGACTGAAACACATCATTTCGAACAACAGCATGTTCAAAGGAAGCACATTCAGCTTCATTACTGCATAGCTAAATCAAATTTTGATTTACATATCCTATCATCAAGTGGGAAGATTATGCACAGACATGTCTAATAGAGTTAGCACTGCTGAGTGCAGATTTAAACTCTTAGGCAAAATGACCCTTCTCCAGCTCTTAGCACTCATTTCTTCGAGCACCTACCAACTTCTCTACTCCAGCTGCTCCCTAACTCTTCATAGGCAAGATCGCTTCAGATTGCTTACTTAAGTTCACTAAACCTTTTCTTTCTCATGCTGTATCTCTTCTGAAACACACAGAAGCAGAGCACTTCATTCTCTAACACAAGCACTCACCTGCAGAGTACTTGACTCTGCCTTGGCTGCATGGATCAGTGAAAGCAGGAAGGCTGTCAACTGGCAAGGTGTATGGCAGCAAAACACAACCCTCCTCCAGTGGTGAATGGACTGAAAAAGGTTACAAGCAGGAGCTGAGCAGGTTGGATGGAGGACAGTCACACAAAACATAGTAAATAAGCAGTACAAAACTCTACTCACCAGCTGAACAGCCATGCTATAACAGAAGGTATTTTATATCAAGTCTTATTGAACTAGAAAATTAGATTAGAAAAGATCTTTTATGGCATTCCCCTGCTCCTTTCTTTCTGCCACAAGACTTTCTCTGACGTATATTTTTCTGTTCTTGTTCTTGCTTGTTGGGTTGGATTTTTTATATAAAACTTCTGAGTCTTCGTTTGTTTCCTTCGGGTTTGTTGTGGGTTTTATTTTTGTTGAAATATCAATGCAACATACAATGCTTTAATTCTGTCTGGTGCTCAGAGCCTGAGGTGAAAGTCTGTCTCCTGTTTTTCTGCCTGCAGGAATTCCAATGCTGAAGATAGTCTTTGCTGGTTACGAGCACCTGTCCTTAATCTCCGTCCCCTTACTTATCTATCATCCAGCTCAGATTCTTCTTGGCAGTCTGTTGGTACCAACAATAAAATCTTGGATGGTTTCTAGGCAGAAGGTAAGAGTTACTGGTTTTCATTTATGAACTGTGCTTTGAGGGCAAAAATACCTAAACACATCTTAAACTTCTCAGGTTCCTTCTTGGAGATCCCATGGGAGGGATTTTTCGGTGTCTTTTTTACTTCCTTCGTGGCAGTGGTAGTCAAAGTAGTATCAAATTTAAAATGCTGAACTTTATCCCTCCTGGCTTTGAAAAGGTTCAAATCTTGAAGTTAGAGCACTACAGTTAGTTCAAATGAGGAATTAATTGAAAGCAGGAATTCAGATGATCCCCAATAAGAATGTTTCCATCTTCAGTTAATAATCACAGCTTCGGGTCTCATTTGTGGAGACGTGACAAAGGTCTGCCCACTGGCACGGGGACTGGAGAAATCAGGTAAAACAAGGGCACTTTCTGAATGGAATTGAAGCAGGATAAAAACTTCTGAATTTGTTTTTCTACTTGGGTGACTCTTTCCCAATAGCAAGATGTCTGCAGGAAGCTGCTGCACCACATTTCCTGCCAGCTACAGACTGTAACCTAAAGGGTTTTGCATCGGCATAACCAATTTGAAAGGTGCTTGTTGCAGTACACATTGAAGCTATTGACAACTGACGGCCGTTCTGTGATCTGTGTGAAATACCTGCAGTGGTTTCAGTCAGGTCTCAGAACAGTAGTAACCACCTCAGAGAAAGCTAGGCCATGCAGGTGGTTTTAGTGCTGTCTTGAATGTTCAGAGATAGTAGGGATTAAGAAATTGCAGCAACTGAGGCAGAATTGGACAACCATTTTAGTTGACCTACTGTGAGAATTTCAGCACCACCAGTGCTCTGCATTCCTTGGTTGTCAGTAGAGATTTATTTTCTGCAATTTTCAGCAAAAGCCAGCAGGCTACTTTTTTACTATATTCACTCTACACTAAAGTCACCTTGCTAACTTGAATGCTTTCCCCAAATCAGTGTTTTTTGTGTGGCTTCACTTTTGGTTACATGAATTGTAAGAAAGCAAGAAAACTCTGAATTTTCAGGAACTGAGCCCAGAAATCATACCTTGCTGAGCAGCCAAAAATGGAAAGCTGAGAATGTGGTTTTTCCATCAGGCTGAAAGGCACAAGGGTTTTTAAATCAGAAATCATCAGGAGATTGTGTGATGAAAACTGCATGCTGTTCCTGCAGAAAGACAACTGAAAGCTGACACTGTCACTGCCAGTGACAGAATGATCACTGCGATGCTGCCTTCTCTTCAGCATCTAACTGTTCTCTGCTGCCAGGACCAGGAGTGGGGATGGAGCTCATCCAGTTCTCCCCGATCCATGGGGGCATTAATGGCCTTTGGAGGCTGCTGTCAGTTGGTGCAAATCAACACAGCCTTTAAACAGGGCATCAGAAAACCAGTACTGGAGAGATTTACAGTTCACCAGTGCTAGTTTCTTATTCATTAAGCATCAAATAAACCTCCTGTGCTAATCAGGCTGTAATGTTACTGTGGAACCACTTTGGGGGATTGTTGTTCTGTTGCAGCAGTTTCTTCAGTTGGTCTGCTGTATTATTCACAAATGTTATTTTAATTACTCTTTGAAAAAAAATCAATGAGCTTGGGTCTGGTACTATTATAATAAGTATAACAGAAATGAATGTTGTGACTGGATAATGGTCTCCCTCTTTGAAAATAAACATGTCATCATTACCCTTGATGTTTATTTTCTATAAACACCTTGGCTTCATTTTGGCATCTCTCTTGCAGGGGGAGACGGTTATCCAGTCACAGTGCTCAACTACACTGACATTCTTACTTAATTATGGTAGTACATGTGATCTGGTGGTATGAAATTGCATTTAAATATTTAGAGGTTCATCTGCACTGAGGTATTTCTAGTTTGTAAATATGGCAGCAGCACCTGCCAAACTACAAAGTTAAAAAAATTGTTTCCCCAAACAAAATGTGGAATGAAGTCTCTTGTTGAATAATGCCCAAAAAGACTAATCTCCAGCGGCTGGATTTAACAATAGTTAAATGCTGGCACTGCTGAAAGCTGGTGTTTCTGAGGGGAATAGAACCTATTTATTTTTAAAGGTTTGGGTTGGGTTTTTTTCAAGGGTTTACATTTGTGCTGGAGCGTTTTTCAAGCAGTGCTTACAAGCTTTAAATGTACAATATTAAAGGTTAATAAGTACAATAAGGAAGAGCCATCAGACATCTCTCAGTCTGCAAATCACTTGTTTAGCCAGCCCTCTGGAAATGATACGTCTCTCACTCAACAGGCACTTCACCCAAAAGGCTAAGGAAAACAGAGGTTCCAGATTTCAGCAATCTGCAGATTTCATTCATTTCCCTCTCAGAACAACTTATCCTGCAAAGGAAAGCAGTGAGATTTTGTGCCACAGAGGGTACAGCAGACATCTTTCAGAGTGACTACGGGTCAGCTGAAAACCTGACAACTTCTAAGCCACTCATATTTGCCTCCTAAGTTGGAGTTGCTGCTTCCTGCCAAACTAGAAGCATGCACATCTGTCATTTGAGTTGAACTTCTGTCAAATGCTAAATAAGTAGCTCAGTTGCCCTGTGGGGAGTACAGAGCTGGGCCCTGCCATCAAGCAAAGGCATGTGTTTTTTTCTCCTCCTTAGAGAGTAAACTAGAGTTGCGGTGTCATCAGGTGTCCTCTGGCACAAGATCACCTCTGGGCTGATATGCTTTGGCTGCTTCTTACCTTTTCTCAGAAAGGAAGCCAGACACATCAGTGTGCGATGTCCACCACTGCAGTGGTGACTATGCTCTGAGCAGGCTTTGAGCCATGTGGAAGGAGGCCAGGGAACACAAATGTGTTGGCAGAAAATGTCTTCACAGCCTCTCCGTAAGTGGGTCAGAAGCTCTTGTATCTGTGCTACAAGTGGTTTGAGTGGGATCCAAATAGCTGCTTTCTGAAAGAGGTCCGAGCCCTACCTCTGCTTCCCTCACTGGCATTGCAGCTGTGTTCCTTGTGGTTCCTCTGTAGATAAGGAGGTTATGAGGGGCTATCAGAGACAAAACCTTCAGCAGCAAGCCCCTCCTGGCCTGTCAGCAGCATGCTGACTCCTTGCTCAGCCTCCCCACAGCACACACAGCATTGTGTTGGGCTGGATGATCTCGAAGGTCTGTTCCAACCTGGTTTATTCTGTGATTCTCTGTTGCTGCGAGTTGTGTTTAAGAAGTTAAAGTAGTGACTGTTCTGTTTGCTGTTCACAGGCACAGAAGTTAACCAGGCAGCCCAAAGCACCGGTGAAGGTATAACTCTGGAGATGACCTGTGTCACAGTGAATGTATATATGTACTATACTGTACACACAGACAATTGAGACAGCTGGGTACTTGTGAATGTTGCTTCAGTGCATATTTTATTTTTTTATATATATATATATATTAAAAATATACCAGTTAAGTGCCTTACAGATGCATTTTTGGCAAAAACATTGTTTCCAGAAGCCGCTTTGTTGGTTACTGCAAGAGGTTGTACAGTATTTTGAAGTTCTTTAATTTTTATTTTTCTACCTGAGTGAGTGGTCATGACTAAAAGCTGTTGGTTCTTCCATTGCCCCTGCTTTGAAGCCAGGGTGCACCTCTGTTTTAAACTAGCCAAAGTGGCCAGAAGTCTGTCCCACTGCTGGCTTACCCTGGGGAAGAGCTTTCTGAAGGTTTTTTTGAGATTGACTTGAATTTCTGTGTGACTCTGTTACACTCCCCAGTCATATGACTGTGACATGCCTTTTTCTTCTGAGTTTGTGTATACTCAGCATGGGGCCATCCATTGGATAGAAGCTGAAAAGCATGAATTATTTGCATTTGTTGACACAGTTGTCTAGACATTCCTTCAAAGGTAATGGTTTCTCAAAAAAATTCTTTCAATTCCATTGTATGATATTGTGCCATTGTATATCTTAAATGCCTCATAAGCTTCTTCAAAGAACTGGTCTGGTGCTTGGGTTATGAGTGAAGTATTTGTGTTTGCAGCTCAGAGATCTTTTATCATTTACCCATGAAGAACAAAAATTTTCGCTTTTCTTTTCCTTCCCCCAGTGCAGTACAGGGAGATCTGCAGTGACAGAATTTAGGATGCTAATATTGAAACAGAGCCTTTATTGTAGTTTTCTATATTGCTGCACTGGTAATGAATAATAGCTTGTGAGGACCAGAAAGTTGACTTTTTTTTTTTTTTTTGCCAATTAAAAGAATCCTTATAGCAACAGGAACGTTCCCTTAACTAATTCGACAATCAGTCACAACTTTTTAATGCATAAAATGTTACTTTTTAAGTAAACATACATAAAATAATACAAAATGCTGTTTCTAAGAGCAGTGTTGAAGTGCAAGGAACACAGACATATATTTAAACAGGTAAGATTTCAGAAGTGTACCCAAGTCCAGCCTCTGAGGTGTGCCCATGTGTGAATGTAGTGCTGGCAGTTGTGCATTCAAATATTGCAAGGAATGAAAGAAACAGGTCAAAGTGGGATCGGTATAAATGCAGAGGTGTGGTGCTTGACATTGCAGTTAATGCTGCAATGGAGTGTCAACACCCGGAAGCAGATCTTTAGCAGATGTAAATTATCACAGCTCTGAGAAGGCTGTAGCCATTTACAGGAGCTAAAGGTCTTCTGCATGGCAATAGGCCCATGAAACTCATATTCTTTTGCCTCAGTGAGAAACGATGTGCTTGGGTTTCCTGCTCTGCTATTTGCAGTACACTATTCCTGAGAACACCAGGAAGATAATCTGGTAGCACTCATCGGTGCTTTACCTGGTGGTCAGAGCAAGGTGGCANTGCTGCGAGTTGTGTTTAAGAAGTTAAAGTAGTGACTGTTCTGTTTGCTGTTCACAGGCACAGAAGTTAACCAGGCAGCCCAAAGCACCGGTGAAGGTATAACTCTGGAGATGACCTGTGTCACAGTGAATGTATATATGTACTATACTGTACACACAGACAATTGAGACAGCTGGGTACTTGTGAATGTTGCTTCAGTGCATATTTTATTTTTTTATATATATATATATATTAAAAATATACCAGTTAAGTGCCTTACAGATGCATTTTTGGCAAAAACATTGTTTCCAGAAGCCGCTTTGTTGGTTACTGCAAGAGGTTGTACAGTATTTTGAAGTTCTTTAATTTTTATTTTTCTACCTGAGTGAGTGGTCANTTTTAGTTTTCTATATTGCTGCCCGGGTAATGAATAATAGCTTGTGAGGACCAGAAAGTTGACTTTTTTTTTTTTTTTTGCCAATTAAAAGAATCCTTATAGCAACAGGAACGTTCCCTTAACTAATTCGACAATCAGTCACAACTTTTTAATGCATAAAATGTTACTTTTTAAGTAAACATACATAAAATAATACAAAATGCTGTTTCTAAGAGCAGTGTTGAAGTGCAAGGAACACAGACATATATTTAAACAGGTAAGATTTCAGAAGTGTACCCAAGTCCAGCCTCTGAGGTGTGCCCATGTGTGAATGTAGTGCTGGCAGTTGTGCATTCAAATATTGCAAGGAATGAAAGAAACAGGTCAAAGTGGGATCGGTATAAATGCAGAGGTGTGGTGCTTGACATTGCAGTTAATGCTGCAATGGAGTGTCAACACCCGGAAGCAGATCTTTAGCAGATGTAAATTATCACAGCTCTGAGAAGGCTGTAGCCATTTACAGGAGCTAAAGGTCTTCTGCATGGCAATAGGCCCATGAAACTCATATTCTTTTGCCTCAGTGAGAAACGATGTGCTTGGGTTTCCTGCTCTGCTATTTGCAGTACACTATTCCTGAGAACACCAGGAAGATAATCTGGTAGCACTCATCGGTGCTTTACCTGGTGGTCAGAGCAAGGTGGCACTGTCACCATCTCTGAGGAGCTACTGGGAGCTGACAGTGTCACCTTGTTCTGAACTGTGATCACCAGTACAATAACCATGTCACAAAGGTACGTGAGGTGGCAGCATGCTGAATTCTTTCATTCCCTGGAGGAGCATCAAGCTCTGCACACTGAGCAGGTGGGAGCACTGAGGGATACTGGCCACTGCCTGTGCCCCCCCGGGGGTGTGCGCACTTCTCACTAGCCAGTGATGCACAGGAAATCAAAACTGAGCTCACCCTTTTGATCAGTGCATCCCTAGATGGCACAGTCAGACACACCCAACAGGCCAGGCTGTGGGGTAACTGGACAGGATATCATTGTGTGTTCTTGGGCCAAATCAGGATTCCCCTTAAGCATTCTAGCCAGGAACTGGCTTCATCTGGGAAAGAAATCCTTTGTCTGAGCTTAAAAATCCTGCTCACAGCAGAGGGTCTGGGCTCAGGACAATTTGGTTTTGTTCTCTATTCATAAACCTGAACATCCAGATTTATATAAAGACTTCACCCCTGAAATGGAGGACTCTTTCTGTTAGCTTTGAATGGCAAATCAACAAGCCCTGAAAGAGTGCTCGTGGATTTGCATATCTAGGAAGAGTTCAAACAACAGTAACTTACAGTGGTTGTGTCAATGCTAAACAGTCAGAACACTGCAAGTACCCTTACTGAGCTACCTCTATGTACTGAATCTCCTGCTCTCAGTACATCCAGCAGACTTGCTTAGATTCCACTGAACGCATTCTTTTTGCTCTGTTTTAAATTGTTTCCATGTTTATGACTATTTCAAACTGATTTAAGATGGAGTTTTGTTAGAGCCGTTACAAAGTCCTCATTGATTGCTTGGGTCAGCCAAAATACTGTGTGTGAGTGTTGGAGTCGTTGGTCTAAAGGGAACATAAATCAAACCTGATATACATCTTTTAAATCCATGCTTAGTGAAACTTAATTCTGCATATCAATTCTGTTATGTTTAAAGACTGTGAAGATGTTTGGTTTATGACTTGTTATTATGCCTATATGTCTTTAATAAACAGAATGGTTTGGAATTTCAATTTGTTAATAGAAAATCAAAATTACTTATTCTCTGTTAACTTGTTACCTCTGTTGCCTATTCTGTTCTTTTGTGGCTAAGCCTTTAGGCTGCTTGCTTGTTCTTGAAACAAAAAGCAATCTGTGAACTGTACAGAAATATGAACTAAACTTGGGGAAAGAAATTTCTGGGAGTACTGCAAAATGTTATCAGCTGAAAATTCATTCCTTAAACTCCACCAGTATTTCAAGTAAAGGGTTAGAACAGTCCTGAATCTTTTCACCTTTTTGGATTAAATTCAGCAGAGAGATATCTGGTATTGAGCATAACCAGGCAAAACTGATGGCAGAGAAGAACTTTGCCTATGTTAAAATATCAGGATTTTCTTGATCACCAACACCCCTTCTGTGTATCTATAATCCCATCCAGCGAGTGCAGAGGAAAAGCCCAAACAATAAAAGAGCCCTTCAAAGGTCATAAGGAATCGTACCACTTTGTGTTGAGTTACTCCAGGGTTTTCTTTCCTTTTTTCTGCGCTGAATTGAGAAGCTTTTGATGACCCCAGGAACAGGTCAAAACTAAATATTTTTTCATGTAGTTAAAATCGTGGTGGTGTTTTTTTTCTCTAGATGCTTTAGTCAGTGCGAACAGGTTACATGACAGAAAAGGCAATCTCAGCAGAAGCTGCACAGTTGTGCTTGTTCACAGAGCAACAGGAATGTAATCCAGTAGCTTGGGTTTGCAGGAGGAGTTCCCTACATTACTCTGGCAGTCAGGGAAAGAGGAGCCGTTAGTTCTATTTGTGTGTGGTTTTCTGTGGCAATATCTTGACAGCAGGAGGTTAGAAGGCAAGATGAAATATTGTCTGTTGGCAAGCACATTTGTTTATGTGCAAGTGCCTAGGTGCATAAGAGATGAGTGGTTATAGATGTAGAAATCGCTAGAAAGGACCAAGTCCCTGGTATACATTTTTCTTGCAAGACTGCATATGGAGAAAGAGCTACTTTTTGATGTTATTTTGACATTAAAAATGAAATTTCAGACACTGAATTGTGTTTTGTGTTGAATCATAATCTCGTATAGAACCTTTACAGCAGATGATCGCAGCATTGTATTTGTAAACTGTCAACTATTTTGCACTTAAATAGACGTTGATGCTTTTAGGAATTACTGCACAGTAAAGGGCTAAATCTTCGTTTCTCCATTTTGGTATAATTCAAATGCATTTATATTACTGTTATTATAAAGCACCAGGAACGCATCCAGGTTCAGTAGAGAAGAGACTAAATTCTGCCCCTGGTTACACTTGCACATCTCCCGTGCAAGGGCTGTTAAGCCGCTGAGCATCTCCCTGGGGAAGCCGTTTGAAAAGCCCTGCCATTGTTCTAACAAAGCTCCCTGATAATGTAGCATATGAGGGGAGTAAATGAAGAGTATTCCACTTCGGATTTGATGGCCTGCCCTTTGCAGCATCTAACAAAACCAACCTCCTTTGTCCCCTAGCCCTAATCTCCGCGGCTAAAACGACAGCATGGTACCAGAACAATGTCAGGAGAGGGAGTTGTTACCTCTCCTATTTTCTTGCTTAAACCGTGATATCTCTTGTGATCATTAGACTGTGACTTCTCTGAGGAGGCATTTTGAATTAAATTCTTCACAGTTTATATGTATGGCTCTTGTAGAATTCTCATTCAACGGAAAATACCCTGCAGGTGCTAAGCAATCTTCTGGAGTAGCATGGACAAGGACTGTGCCATAGTTTTAAGATGTGCAGGACAACAGGAAGCAAAGCCAGGAAATTCAGGTGTGAGGCATTGCTGCAGGCAGGTCTGCTTCATGCTGGCATCTACGGCTATAGCAGAGGTCATGAAAGCAGCCTCTAAAGGTTCTCTTGCCAGAAAGGTGGAGAGTGAGATCTTCAGTGAGAAGTGAAATTAAATTTGTTAGTGATTAAAGAACAAGAGAGATGTGTTGGAAGCAATTGGTGCCAATGAGGCCTCTCAGCTGCTCCCCTAAGTAAATTGCAGTCTCGGTGGAATATCAGCTTCTCAGTCCATCAAATTGCAGCAATCAAGTCTGGAGCTGATGGAAGCATGAGTCACCACAATTTTCTCATCAGCAGAGGCCAAGTTTTCAAAATATTTTTAGATGCATTTCTGCAGAGATTTCTGCCAGCTAGTGACCTGTAGAGTGACAAGAAAATGAGCAGTAGCTGCTGTTGAATCAGGTTCTGCTCTCTGCCACGTCCCCTACTGACTGCAGCTTTGGACAGGGAGGGCAGGTAGGTTGAAAGCCTTTGGCACTGTTATGCAGAAAAGAGCCCCACTGAGTTGATGCCAACACCTGGGTTTGGTAAGTAACAAAATACCCTGTTAATTTTTAGGTTATCTAGTAGGTTCAAATCAGCTCTGACTCTCTGTTGCCAGCCCATCCCAGAAGCAGGCAGAAGATTAGAAATTGTGATCCCTTCATGGAGAGATGGCTGATACCCAACAGCTGCAGCACACAGAAGAGACTCTGCATCTTCTAAATATCCCGTGCTGGTGTGTATTATCTGCTCTGCCTGTGCTCCAGGTTGCCACCTGGCACAACCATTTTCCACCCAGGTAAGACAAAGAAGAAAAGCTTCTTTGGATGGCATCTTCTGTGGGTGGGTTCCACCTGGTATATTTGCAACAAAATCAAAGGCTTGCAGGTGTTAGTGTGCTGCCCTTAGTTTATCTCTGTAAGAAAAAATTAACTATTTATGGTCAGCTTTCTTACGAAACAGTTCCAGATTCTAAGGGAAATCAGCTCTTAAAGGGGAGAAAAATGGGCTGACTCAGAGCAAGGAGGATTTCATCAATGGCATTCAAATGATGGAGGTCATGTGAGAACTGGCCTCTTGCCAGAAGACTTACAGGAAGTACAACTGGAGAGCCAATAACTATGAAAACCTATTCACAAAAGCCTTTGCAATCCTGTCCTCTGTTTCTTAACATTGTGATTGCAGTCCCTCCCCAACAGTGGTCTTGTCTGCTGCACAGCCCATGCCCAAGGTGTCAGAAAGTTCTGTCCTTACGACCTGTCAGCAGTGCTTGATGACATAAGTGATAAAATGTCTTTTTATTCCTATCTCAAACCTAAACTCATTTCTTTTTTGTTTTGGTGTAGTTCTCCCAGTTAGGCATCCCTAACTGAACCTGTTGGCATTATCACCCAGATGATGCTCTCCTCTGCTTGAAGAGCATCTCTGAGAAAATACTTTCTTCTTCAAGAACTCATCTCATAGCAGGATAATTATGACTGAAAAAGTGCAGCAGCCTTGCAGCCTTGCAAGCTGCTGTCTGGGGAAGCAGAAGTCAGCCTTTGTGCTGACAGTGGAGAATTTTCGCCCATGCCAATTATGGTTCTCATGTTCTTCATTAGGACTCGCAGCTCCCCTGGATGGAAGCACCAGCTCACCACTTTACCCATTATAGTCCCTCTTGGTCCTTTGGGCAATTCTGCATTACATTTTGCCACATTCTTCAACAAGCTCTCACTCATTCTGTTTTGTAATGTTGCTTCAAACGACAGACATTTTTCTTTATAAAAACAACTCTTTTTTCAGCGAACCCCTTTAAGTCACTGTTTGCCTGAAGAATTCACTGTAATTTCCAAACAGTGGCTTAGGACTAAAAGGTGATGTGTATGTACAGTATTTGGCTCACACATTCACTCTGCCTCTTCTCCAAAACAGGCACGCATCTTCCAGGTACCTCACAGCAAGTTGCCTAAAGCCCCCTTTAGAAAACTGCTACAATGTCTGTTCAGGTCCAATTCCCTGATAAACAAAATATTTCCCAGAGGCATAATAGCCTGCTAAAAATAAGAGTATGACACAATTCCAGCCAGCTGATCCGATACCTCTGCTCGATGCAGCTCACGGAGTGTTAATGTGGGAAGCCTGTATCTTTCCAGCTCGGCTGTCTGCGACCACCGCGCACAGATCTCTTCCCGAGCCGGAGCCAAGTCCTAGGGCTGCCTGAGCAGCAGCGTGGGAGCAGCTCTTCCCTAGGGCACTGGGGGTTTTGCCACCTTGTGCTTACGGATTCCCTCTTTCCGGCCCCTCCAAATGTAGAAACAGCTGAGCTGTGATAGGTGAGAGCTTGTGTGAGTCAGGGGAACCGAACGAAAGCGCTGCCGCCCGCGGAGCCTGGTTCGTACCGTGAGTCTGATCAGGTAACACCTATCTGATGTCTAACACTAACGTCTGCCTCCCTGGCTATAAAGAGCTGGATATAGCTACCCTACCACACACCGGTGTCCCCAGATTATCTCATTTAAAGTATCCACAGAGGTGTTTTAAACGCAACAAAACTCAAATTTTGCTGGTGCCAGATTTTTTGAAGATTTTAAGTAGCTTTTAAAATCTTTTTTAAAGTTGCATATTACATGTAGAAAAAACCGTGCCCTGTGTGTAACAGGATGTATATGAAACTTCTATAATTTAATATTTTACAGATATTTAAGAATGTGTTTTCCTTGTCCAGCTCTTTATTTTCAACAGTAACTCTCTCTGCTAATTCATTGTTTGGATTTTTAGCTTTGATATATGCAAAAATGTGCGCCAGTGTATTGCAAGCAGCTGATTTTTTTTTTTTTTTTAAACATAGAAAAGTGAGAAATTTCAATATTTTTCAGTTCTAGTGAAAATAACCCAAAATCTAGCCTGTTCAGATGGCATAGTGGTATTGCTGCTGCTTGCAATGCACCTCCAGCCTGTGCTGCAGGAGCGGCCGGGCCTGACCCCTGCACGGCCGAGGCCGAGCCGCCTCAGAGCTGTCGGCCCCGACGCGGGCCCGGGGCGGACGCGGGCGCCATCGCCGGGACAAGGCTGCCCTCTGGCGGCGGCGCGGGGACGGAGGGCGGAGGCAAGCGCTTCGCAGGGTCGGTTTTGAGCTCTTTACTGGGATTGAACTGGAAACGTGTGCGAGAGGCCGGTGGGGGCTTGGCCCCGGGAAGGGAGTTAGGCGGGAGCTGCTGCCCGCCGCCCTGCCCGCTGAACCGATGCAGGCAGTGACAGGCTACGCCTTCCCCTTGGAGCGGGTCCCTGTGCCAGGCCGCAACCTCGGCCTTCGCTGGTAACGGTGTGCCACAGCCACTGCCTACTGCGGCTCTACCCACAGCCCTGCCCAGAGAGCTACAGCAGCAGGACCCCCTGTCTCTGCTGCTGAAGCAGAAGGTCATGGTTAGTTCCTTTGACGTGTAGTATTTGTGCTACATTAGGCACTGGGAGTTACTGGTGACACTTCTCTTGACTGGGTTAAATGTTTTTCCGCTTTGGGCTGCGTGTTTGCATAATAAAGATCAGTAAGTCAGGTCTGCTGCCTTTGCCTCTCACCAGCAGCCCTGTGTCCTTGGTACCTGGCCGTCGCCTCCTAATGTACATCAGCACACGCTGATATACAGCCAGGCTGCTCTTTGACTCGCCTTTGGAACAGCAACACATTTTCAAAACAACAAATTATACTTTGACATTAGAATGTGGCAATCTGTAATGGATATTGCAATCTGAAGACTCAAAGAGACTATCTGTGATCTTTGTCCCCAGGCGAGTAAGCTGGAGTCTCTCTTCCTTCCTACACATTATTTGATTGTGGTGCCTAACCTTGGGAGGTGCTAATAATCGTTAGTCAGAGCTGATGCATCCTTTGTGGGCCTGCCCTGCTCAGGAAGGGAGACCTGCTCTGGAAGAGCAGTAAATCAGCAAAACATGCACTTAAATATACAGTAAAATGTGTTTTGAGACATGCTCCTTCAGACATCATATAACAAAATGTTTTATTGAGCGCCACACACACGCTAACGAGGGAAGAGGCCTGCTGGGGGGGAGCGATTTGGTAGTGGCAGGGACACAGGAGCAGCTCAGGGTCTGAGGCCAGCCATGACTCCCCAGGTCTTTATCTGCCCTCTCCTGCAAGATGTGGTGGGAAGGGAACCCTGCAGAGGCGTTCAGATGCAGTTGTTTCAGACTGGGCCTTGAGCCCATAGCAGGGACAGGGGAAGGGGTCTGGCTTATCAGGAGGAGTGTGAGGCTGCTCTGCTGCCTACTACCTGGGCAGGTCAGGTTGGTACTTCGGGTTTTTTGGCAGGTGAACAGTCGTCTTTTTGCAGATGCATGTTGTAGGAATCATTAGCACATCTCCTTGTCATTTTATAGGCATTTCTCATTGTTTTTTTTAAGTCTAAGTGAATAAATAACACTTGCGCCTGCAGCTCCACCAAGGAGCTGACTGAAGCAGGGTAAGGCCTTCAGAGGTGAGGAAGAAGACAAATCTGCACCCCTCAGTAAGGTACCCCAGGTGTCATCCTCCTGTGCTCTGTTTACAGAGAGATGTGCTGAATGTTTCACTCTTTGGCTTCCTGACCTTGTGCTTTGCCCGCCTTGGCTTGTGTGTCTTAAGTAGTTGTTGGCCAAATGGCTGCTCTAGGGAGAGCTTTGCCTCTGTTGGGAGCCTGAGCTTGCCTCTCCTTGCTAACTATTATAGCTGGACCCACAGGGCTCTGTGGCTTCTCCTCTGAGTCTTGTCACCTGTTTTGGAGCAGATCAGAGAGAGCATGTCAGGCCATTTTGCCTGGTTGTGGTTGTGGTGGTTGTTGTTGTGTGGTCAACACACAGGACTGAGATCCTCCATTTCCAGCAGAACATATGTGACCAGCAGTCCTGCATCTAGAGAGGAGAAAAAGGCTTCTTCTACTTGTCCCTTAAGTAAATGCTAAAATGGTTTGTGCCTTTCTTTTCCTAATGCTATCCATTTTCTCTCCTAAATCTGTCCTAAACATGAGCACAGAAGAATTTCCATACAAGGTGAATCACTTAAGAACAGAGATGTTTGAATGGTTCACCTTTTAATAAATTAATTAGTACTCATGTTTTTAACAGCCTTTAGAAGAGATAAAACCTCCATCCCTCTTGTTATGGCAACTACAATAACTGAAACATCATTCAGAAGTCAAGGGGAAAAAAAACAAGCACTTTAAGTCTCAGCCAAGTCCACAAAGTAACAAAACTCATTACTAATTCAAAGGAGCTGTGTCCCTCAGAGCTCATCATTAACTATTTTTACTACCAATAATACTGGACCTGCATAAATTTAACAGAAGGCAAGATTTGGCAGAAGTCAGAGTAGTGTTGAAGTGCCCCTGTCCTGATCAGACATCTCCATGAGCTTTGACTTGCTCTAGTCAGCTTGGCAAGAAATGGTGCCGGGTGATGGAAGTAGAGGTGAGAAGAGGAAGATTGTGGCATTATAGCTGTAGCAGTCTGGTAACATTAAGCCTAGAGAGGCCATAGGTGTTTGTAATTTATTCATAAACAGCTATGCCATCATAAGAAACTTTCTAAAATAATATGTCATAGTTCTTTAAATATTTAAGAGTTTGTTGACCTATTTTCTCAGTTAATTAGGACTTTTTTTTGGCTGCATTAACAATGACTTGAGTGCAGCCTGCTTTAGTCATTACAGGGCTCATCTACACTGTGTTACAGGAAGATGATTTCTTTCTGAAGCACACAACATGGGAGAGGAGTGTCATTGTAAGTGTCTGGGCTTGTCCTTAAAAACCTGTAGACTTCCTAGTAGGCTGTGCTTAAACTGGACTTATGGAACTTAAAACCATTCACCTAGCATCCTTCTGAGTGCTAAAGCAAATACCTGTTCAATTACAGCACTACCCTTTCTGGGAGGGACATGTTGGGACATGTTGTGACCACCCTTCTCTTCAAAGTTAAGACCATCAACCTCATCTCTGCAATCTGCATTTGTGAGTACACTTCTTTTCTTATCTATTTTGCCTAGGGCTCGCTAAGCCTAGAAGCTAACTAGAAATAGAAATTTGGCCATGTGTGTCATCATGTCACTGGTCACAGCACAGTGGTGTGGTCAAACCAGCTCTTTCTGAAGGTGCTTTTAGCCAAAGATGCACTATTTTCATCATGCTGTAGGGATTTGAACAGGAGAATTCATCTGTGTCCCACCCGTCTGCTCTGAAGTCAGTGGGAGGACCTGAGAGCAGAGTTTGTCTGTCAAGTATGAAGATGGCCACCTAGCTGGAGATGGCTACAGGGCCCTCCTGACAGAGGGGGAAGTTGTCACCAGGGTGGATGTGTCTTGTCTGTATGCTTAGCTCAGGCATGATTACTGTGGGCTACAAAATGAGCTGCAGCACCAAAGCTTAAATCCGTTCCCCATTGCACAGCTTGGAGATCATCTGAGCCCCTCCATCGTAGAAAAGGACATCAGAAGAGGTAGTTCCTGCTCTCAGAAAAGCTCTAAAATGTGCATCTCAAGAGGGTTGTTACCAGGACAATGGCTCTTTCAAAACTGCAATGAAAGAAACCTTTATCCTTGCCCTTGTCACATCCCCTTCTTAGATGATGTCAAGGATCCTCATGGTTTCCAAGGGCCATTTTAGTGGACCCTGCAGAGAAGCACTTGGTCAGAGAGAAGCTTGGACAAGCTCAGAGCACAAGGCTGCAGTTAACTTTCCACATAGCGTTTGCCGGGCACCTCCGCAATGACCTGGGAAGGGGACTCCTCAGTGTGTGCTTCTGCACCGAACGTTGCTGAGCTGACTCAATGTCAGCTGCCCAAGACATGCTGGCTGTCAGGCTGCAACAAGCTTCCTCATCAGGTGCAAATGGACAGGAAAGGTTTTCTTCCATTTGCACCTGATGAGGAGGCATGTTTCTCCCCCAAAAGCTGGTGTCCACCACCCTGTGCCTCGCTCCCATCGATCAATCCACTGTCCTTTGAGTCAATGTTCCTCATTAATGAGCTATTGCTTTTTATTTTTAAATTGAAACTTCACATCTACTGGCAAATATTTTGTCATCTGAGAGACACCAAGTGCATAAAAATCAAACCTGCAAGCTCCTAAAGGAGAATAGAGGGGGTTATATCAGGGGATTCTTGTTCCTAGAGAGAAATAGAAGGCTGAGATTAAACAAAGATACAATATAAGAGAAGAATTACTAATTTTGGCCACACTCTAAGGCAGCAGAAGCAGAGCATGTCATGGCTGCAGTGACAGCTGAGGAGCCGGTACACAATGTGAAGTTTGGTAACACACTGAACAATCTATCAGCTTCTGTTTTCTTAGCAGCTGCAGCTTAGATAGCTTTGACTAACACCTCTCTCTGAGCTGGCTGCTTTGAGTGTTTACCTATCTGGCAGCCCAGAGAGGAACCAGACCACCACTTTCAACAACCTGCACGGTGTGGTCCTGGCTATTTCCACCCACACCAGCTGCTGCAGCCCTGACTGGGCCTTGCAGGTGTTCAGATAATCATCGTCTTCCCACTGCTTGAGGGGCTGACCCAGTTGTACTCTGCTTGCACCAGCACGAAGCTGTTCTCCCGTATCTTTCGAAAGTGCATCACCTCCCTGTGGTCTCCGACGGTGATGACTTCGGGGTCGGGCTGGCTGAAGGAGACCTCCGTTCGCTTGTGGCAGTGCTGGGCGCAGGCACAGCGCACGGCGGCTGCCAGCGCCAGCCCCAGGGCAGCCGTGCATACCAGGAGGATGCCCAGCTGGGCGGCGAGGAGTCTGGTCCCTTTGCCAGGGTTTTCTCCCTTCCCGGGAACGGCAGATTCAGGAGCAGGTCTGGTCACCCACGGCAGGGTATTCCCAGCCACCTTCTCCTCCTCTTCCTGCACTCCCCTGGCACCAGATTCCTCTGGCTGTGGTGTCAGCTTTCTTTCTGCCATTTGCTTTGAGGCTGATGACAAATTGCTGGCAGCGTTGGGGTTGCCAAACCGGGCTGTCACAGCAGTGTCCCCCAGGTCAGTGTGTGCATGTGGGGCAGGAGACACTGTTGCATGCGGAGAGGCTTTCAGGCCGTTCTTGCTCTCGGTTCTGGCCTTTGAAAGCAAAAGCAAAACAAGATGTGCATGAGAGAAAAGAAAGAAGCCTGATTAGGTTCTCACAACCTGCGTCACAGTGCAGTTCAGCTCTGCATTCCTGACACCCAGGTGTCTCTCTAACTTTGGAGTCTGATCTTCCTGTCCAAGCTTTATGTTTAGGGTCACATTGGGTCCACTGGAATTCAGTATCACCCTTCAGAGGCTGTGGATCAAACCATGGAGCAGAGAGATGCAGGAGACTTGGGATAGCCTTTGACATCAGCAAGTTTGGTGTAGTCACATGCAACTTGTGAGCTTTCCCCAAAACCTGCCTTGTTTTCTTAGGCTACACAGCCAGTCTGAAACCTGCTTCCTCTCAGCATTGCTTAGCCACCCATCTGAGGGGGAATGACTATTGTTGCATGCTCCTGTTCTGAGGGGCTCTGCCTGGTGGTGTGTACATTATTTCATCTGTCACAAATGACAGTCACTCTGTGCCAGCTCTACAGCCCAGCCTTTGCTGCAGATATTGTCCAAGACTAACTGTGAAACAATCATACAATTCAGGAGGTCCCCAATGAATTTTTCTATTCCCACCGTGCACCTGAGCCCCCATCCAAAACCTGCAAAATGTACTGGAGTTCTTTCTTTGGCCCCACAGAGATTTGGATCTGGCCCTCTGTAGCTGGCATCTCTCCAGCTTGTCCATCCCAGCAGGCTTTTTCACATATCCATTAATTATACCAGAGAAACTCTCACCCTCTACCATCAACAACAATTTCTAAAGCTTACTAGGGAGACAGTGTGACAGGAGCACAAAGGTGAGGTAGGAGCCCTGGCAAGCTGTGAAGCAAAGTAGGGGAGGGTCAAAGTATCCTTTGTGGAAGAGTCAGTTTCTGAAGGTGCTAGTAAAATGCAGTAGTAAATAAAAGACTTCCAGTGGCTGAACTGCAAAGTGTAAAGTAGCTGCCTTGGCAGCATTAGGACTGCATGTGTGCACATCACTTGCCCTCAAAATGCAAATGCCTTTGATCCTCATATTTTCTTAGACCTTTCTGTCTTTGGAGGAGACATCCTCCCTGTCCTCCTGCTTACCTGCCCGTCATCTTTACACGTCAGACATAAGCCTAGGGTGGCAGCACTGGCAGCGATTCCTGCTCTAAAAGATGGAGAGAGGAGAGGCAGGGTTAGTAAGTGAGTCAGTATTAAGTGGAAGTTTATGCAGCCCAAACTCTTTAAGACTTGTGAGAAGGCATCCTCAATCCCACATTTCGTAACTGCTTTGAAACCCTCCTTGCTTTTCTCTGCATGCAGATAGAGAGACAGGTCTGCTGAGCTCACCATTTCACTGAATACCTCTGTGTGCTTTTGGAACTGTTGTAGCAGTCAGGAGTTTTTAATCACAGTTTTCAGCCACCTAGCCAGTCCCCCTGGTCTGAGCAGCCAACGTGGGGTGTTTAAGAGTTTGGATTTTCTCTCTGTCACTGTCTGGGGTGTGCAGTCTCCAAAGGATTATTTCTCTAAATGTCAGGAAGTAAACATATTTTTGGCTCCTCCCCAGCTGCAGGCACCTACCCAGACAGACCCTCACTCAGGTAGGTAGTGATCTTCTCCTTCTGCAGAAGGGCTGGAGAATAGTTCTTCCCAGCACCCCATTTACCTTTCAGAGATAGTATAACTGGAGGTGTTGTCCTGGGAGAGGAAACCTTGCAAGACATCCACGATGCTGGGTTCTTGGGTGGAGATGGACAGCTCCAGCTCCTGGCTGCTGAACTCGCTGCCGCCGCCGGACGCAGCCCGCGAAGGCCGGGTCAGCTGCTTGGGCTCAGCTACGGGATGGGCGTCGGACCCAGCACCCAAACCTGGCTCCACTACCAGCGTGGCCGCGGTGCCCGTGGGGCTGGCTTCGGGGGTGCGGGTGGCAGCCACGGGAGATGTGGGACCTTACCCAGCACAGAGAGAGAACAGAAAGCAGGGGTGAGGAGGAGCAGAAGTTTCTTCCTTTTGGTTTGTTTATTTCAAACCCCACTTGGTGCTAACGTTTGCCAGGAAGGATGGCAAGAGTGACTCCCTCTATTTGCATCTTGCTTAATCCTAAATGGAGACCCAGTTGGAAATTAAAGCAGCAAAGCTCATTGCCTTGATTATGGTCAAGTGAAATAATTAAAACTCAGGTTTGGTGCCATGCCACAGAGGCTGAGAAACACATCTGCCATGGCTAGAAGTCAGTCCTTGGAGCGTTTCACTGACCAAAGGCCATGTAAGTACAATTAAATACACACCTGAAGGGCAGCAGTCATATTTAGAGACAAATGTATTATTCCTTTATTTAGGTAATGTTGATAACTGCACTTGCTTGTCTTCAGGAGATGAGATTTTAGGCATTGTGTGTTGTATTTTAGGGTTTGCATTGAAGCTGTAAGAGCTGGCAACCAAGTTTATCTTTCTGGTACCCTGCTTGGAACTGGCTCCATCACCTCAAGTGCTGATCTATACCCTCACTTCAAGGAGTTTGCCACAGCCATTGCTGTTCTTGCTAATGTTGTTAAACAGGTCCCTCCAGCTTGCCTGGGTCACTTGTGTTCATCACTTGCCCAGAATAAGCTGCAAAACTACTCCATGGGAAGTGATCAGTGAGAAATCCATCCCTTAGAGACTTTGAAATCCTGCCTGGATGCATTCCTGTGTGGCCCACCCTAGGTGATTCTGCTTTGGCAGGGGCATTGGACTTCAGTGACCTCTGGAGGTCCCTTCCACCCCCTACCTTGTGTGATTATGTGATTCTTTGCTTGCCCTACCTGTGGGGTGTGGGTCAGCTGGTCCCCGCAAGGGTGCAGGGGCTACAGGATGAGGCTTCTTGTCACTGCCAGCAAGTGTTTTGTTTTGTCCTCGCTGAGCCACAAGAGCGGATTCAATCTTTGTCCAGTAAACAAAGTATGACTGAACTACAGAGATGCTGTTAAGACATAATTAGGCAAGAATTCACTGGTTTTACAGCATTAATAAAACACCCAACTGTTTAGCCAAATACAAGGGCTGCTTTAATCTGAAAAGAGAAGTGACACAAAAGTATTTTAAAGATTAGCCCATCACATGTTTTAGAAATAAAAGATACCAGGTGGCACAAGAAAGATACAGGGTGAAGAATCACCACTCATGAGGAAGATCAGCCAAAGAAATGTGTGGGAACTTGAATTAAAGAAAAGCAGAAGCTGTTATACTGGCTGTGTTGATAGAAGTGCATGTGGAAAACTTGGACTAGCTCTGCTTATAATCTTCTGTAGGCAGGGAAACAACAGTGGTATTTACTAATTAAAACAAGCCAATGTAACTTGTACAAACAGCGGAATAGGTAGGGGGGGAAAAGGTCTCTCTTTGCAGCCCTCTGATATTTGAGCCTGCCTAACCCTCTGCTTTTTGCCAGGTGCCAAAACTGCACTGGCCAACCTTTATGCTCACCCAGAGAGCCTAGTTTCAGCTGGAGATTTTGAGAGAACTTCAGCTCAGATTCCTCAGCCGATTCTGAAGATAAGCTACAGGAAAAATAACCCAGGTTTTCCTGGGCCAGATGATTCCTACCAGGCATTTCTAAGCCTAACAAGGAGTTTTTTCCAGATGCAGTAATAGGGAGAAAAGGGAGAGGCTATCAGAAATCACTTTGTAGGGCCAAAAGCCGGAGAGTGAAGGGTGTATCGGAGCAGGTAGCAAGGAACAGGTGGTGTTAGGTTTGGATTGGGCTTACCTGGTTGCTTGAGCTTTCCGTGGGTTTAATAGTAAAACAGTGGGCAAAAATTGGAAATGCCAAGCAGCCATATTGCTGTTTCAAGGAATTTTTGTTGAATCACAATGAGATGCACAAGCCATGACACCCACTAAGACACTTATGTTTTGGGGAGCATCCAAGGATCTGGCCAAGCAGCTTCTAAGTGGTTTTTGTAAAGTTGAAACATAACAATTTAATCTCTTCCAAAAAGAAAAGTCTCTTTGTTTCCTCTAAGACAGTCTGTTAGAGATGTTTACTTTCCTTCTGAATCAGAACCAAAATACTTGCAAGGTTTGGCACTTTGGTGCCAAACACAGATGCTAAGTTTCAACCCCCTGCTCCCTCTCCTCCTACTCTGAATAACTCTGTTTACATTTAACTCATTTTAATTATGGTGTTTTTAAGAAGTGATGTGTAAGATCATCCTGTAGGCAGGGAATCCCTACAGGCCATGTTCTTTAGAAAGACAGGCAATGTGCCCACGGTTCCCTCTTTGTACCTTAGTAAGTGCTCGGGCTGTCATCTTCTGGTGTATTTGTTCTGAGAAAATAGTGACTGTGTAAATACAAAGCTACGCTACCCAGCAGGTATAGGGGGTGATTTTGGCACCAGCTGGGATACCATTGCAGCATTTGATAAGTATTTAGCTATATGGGGTTCAAGATACATAAACCACTGTACTGGACAAGTACAATGGAAAAGTAAAGCCAAGCCTTTAATTGAAAAGCTACGAATTCTGGTTAGGAAGCAGAGTGTTCTTACAAAAACTTGATGTCTCCAATGGGTTGGTCTGGTGCTTTCCATACAAAGGACAGGTTTCTCTTCAGTGACTTGTCTGAGTGGGTGACAGTGTCACCATCTTCAAAACAAGTCAGCAGCTTGGAGCCAGGAGGGATGATGACAAATGTGCCAGCAATTTCATCGTTAGACACTTTGCGAGCTTGAAGCAAAAAGCCCATAAAGTCCATTGTGCTCCTCACTGTCACTGCAAGACATAACAGGAGACATAAAGGGATCTGTCTCAGCTTTGGGGTGAATTGTTCGTAATACTTCCAGCGGTGGCACTGAAATAGAAAGAAAACCCTGTGTAACATTTTCCTGTCTTGGTCCTCACAGTCTGTCTTGGTCATGCTCGATGCAGGAGTTCAAACTTTACCTGTAGCTTGCAGTGTGCAATTGCTCACAAAACTTGCTCAGGTTTTTCCCCAACCTTGATTACAAGCTGCTAACCACGTTGCATTGGCAGCATGCAGTCATTTGTAAGGAAGGAGATTTGGGTACCACCTCGTGCATGTGCAAAAGCTTGTGTGCTGCCCTCAGAGGGCTTTTGGTTTGCATAAGGATGAGTAGGCAAGTGGCCAGGCTGGGGAGCAGTGCCTCTTGGCTTGGCATCTGCATTAGGAGCAGCAGTGCTGGGGACAGGACACACTACCCAACCCTACCTGAAAGTCAGACAAGCCCCCCAGACTCATTCATGCACCACAAAGGAGCAGGGAAGGTGACTTTAATCCTCTGAAGGTGCCTCTCATGTGCTGTGGCATGTGATGAGGACTGATATGGATGAGAGATACTTGAGATAAATGAATCCCACTCAAAGGATCCAAACCTACCAGCTGCTTCCAGCAAAGAGTTGGTCTGCAACATGGTGGAAACCTGGAGTCAGCAATCACCTGAGAAACCTTACTCCAGGTGCTGCAAACAGAATCCCTCTGTAACGATATTCATTTTCTCATGATGAGAGAGGTGGTGTAGCTCATTCAGAGCAGTGATCTCTCTTCCTAGCCTTCACAAAGATTAATGCCATCACTTGAGATTAATTACCATCTGTTTTTCAGATGCAGGAATGAGAAGTTGTTCCTTACCTGGCACCTTGTCACCTGGGAAGTAGGAGGACATGTTGGTGTGGACAGTAACGTAGTTGTTGCTGAGGCTGTGCAGCTGCACTCTCAGGTGCCTGGGCATCATGTCGCTGCAGGCAGAAAGGCTGGCACCATGCGAGTAGGCAGCCACACAGGAGAACAAGCACAGGGTTGTGCATGCCCAGCCGACTAGGACGACGTGGGCTCTGCTGCTCTCCTCCATCCTACGGCAGAGAACAGCAGGCTGGCTCACTTCAAAGCACCTCAGAGGTTAGTACCTGGTTTGCCATGTCTTTAGTGCCTCTCAGCATTGGTGCATTTCCAGATCAGTTGGAGCACTGTGTTACTCTGATTTTGCCACTGAAGGACGAATGTGGAGTATTTATAAGGTAAGGCAGGCAGTCCTGTTTTTAATGTAGCACTTCCTAGCATCTTCTCAACATGCAGCTTCTCCTGGCTTAGATTTCATTGTGCTTAGTCAACAAGGAGATGTAAATAAATAAGAGGCTGAGGGGGTCTAGCTCATACCTCCATATCTAGCACTTCCGAAACTTGCCAGCTGACTCTGAGAAACCTCCACTACACAGTGCCCAGTTCGTGCCCGCCCCAAAGGAGGGAGAGGATACATGCAGTTTAACCTTTCACAGCTGTGCATCATCCCACTCCAACCAGTTATGTACCAGAAGATGCCTTTGGAAGTCACAAGAACCTGCACTAAATCTCTCAACGCTTCCCTCCTCCCCGCACTCAGTCTTCCCTCTGGGCACACCTACACCTCCCTTGCTGGATCTGATTCTCACAGCTGCTGGTCAGAGGTACTTCCATGAGCTCCTCTTTCCCCTCGGGCATTGTCCAGGCTACGCCACCTTTTCCCTCCGTGGCCGCTCATCCGTGCCCTTGACGGTGCAGCCGTGGAGTGTGAGGCTGTGCTCTCCAGGGCCACTTGTGCTGGGGCTGCCGTTGCCACCGCCATGCCTTACCTCAGGACATGAACGCTGCCGGGTCGCTGCCGCCGCTACCCTCCCAGCCTGCCGGAGACTCATCCTTTCAGGGACCTTCTTTCCCTTCTCCTCTAATAGGAAGCGCAGCAGCTGTTACTGCTAATGCCCACCACCTACGGCAGCCCTCTGCCACTGCCCAAATCCTGCTTTAATCATATTAGTTTTCCTCTCCACAGCCCACCCACTTTTTTTTTCCCCTTCCTTTTTTTAACATCTCCAAGCTCCAGCGATGAAAACAAAGGCATCTGGCAAGGAGGGGGAGCAGCAAGTCATGGCTTTTGTGAGGGACACCCTGGGATACCTTTGCAGAAGATCAGGCTCTTGCTTGCCTGCTTGCCCTCTTGCCCTCCCCACACTCTCCCCCTTCCATGCTGAAGCTTTGCAAAGCAAAGCCACGTCAGCTCCCTCTAGTTCATGACCCTCAGGCAGTGTGCCCTTGTCTCTAGCATTAACATGGGAGTTATTTTGGCAGTAAAAGCAGAATTTTGCTAGAAAGGCTGGGAAGGTGCATCCCACATGCCAGCCCTGCCAGGAGGAGCCATCAATGGCCCACAAACCTGCCAGAGCTGGCACACAGGACTAAATGTCCCTGGCGCAGGAGCTGTGTTTAAGTCCAGGCTGGCACCCCTGCTCCTTGCCCCAGCAACACTGCAGCCACACCAGTGCCTGCCTGTGGGCCGATCCTGTCCCAGGGCTTCCTGGCTCCTCCTTAGCTCCACCTCATCACAGACTACTTTAGTGACTAGGACTCAGCCGATCCTGGCCATTGTCATCAGGCTTGTCCCACTCCCTGCCAGCAGCAACTTACTCAAAATGGATAGAAATTAGGGTCCAATTTCTTGTCATCAGGAGGTGCTGAACAAACTGCTGGTAGCTGGTGGCCCTGAGGAGGGCTAGAGGAATGGAGTAACAACCCATCAGCTGGATGGCTTATCCTTGAGATGCAGCATCCCAGGTCCACTGGGAGTGGGGCTGGCCTTGGGATGCATGGAAGTTAGGGAAGATGGAGGGGCAAGAGCACTTGGTGACCTTTACTCCTCCTTCTCCTCAGATGCGTCTGATGGTTGAATGAATTCATGGTCGTGCTTGGTCCACCACAGGGCTGCCCTTTCCCATAACTAAAGGAAATATACCAACACACAGGTGGCATCACCATGCACCATGGTGACCACTACTTGGGATGCCCCCCCTGAAAAATAGAGGTAAATTTGAAGATGCCCCACTTACCACTGTGCCCATCAGCCTGCCCTGCTCTGCAGCCTGTTCTTCAGAAATTAAACAAGGTATTGGGAGGGGCTGAACTGTTGCTGCTAACCCAGCTCTCATCTGTTTAACTGGTTTAAAAGCATGGAAACTGGTGGTACTGTGCCCTCCTCTGCATTTGAAAGAGGCCTTGTAGTCACTGAATTTCAAAGTACAGTTGATGTAGGTTTGGGAGTNCTGGTAGACAGCCCCAGATGCTGTGCCCGACCGAGACCAACTTATCTAATGTTTATGTTCTTAGTTTTATCCATGTCAGCAAGCCTATGAGTGAAGTAGACATCACCATTGTTTCCTTTTCACAGCCTATAATATAATTTTCTCTATTAAAATATTCCAATTAGCCTTAAACCAGCACACAGTTCATGTCTTACAGTTTTCTCTCTGCTTCTACTGGCAAAAGGAAAGTAGTTCAGGGGAAGGGAGGAGTTTGCATTTTGCTTCTGTTCCAGGTTGTAGTTGCCTGCACTTTAGATACCTTTATGCTGTATTAATGACTGAAACAGCTGCTCTCCTGTGGATTTTCCTTACTAACAGTTCCTAAGCTAAACTATCCCTTGCTTTTAATTCCAGCATAATAAAGCAGCAGCTCCAGACCCCTGACAATCTGCAGGGGAAAGGCCAGACTTGTTGCAGCCGTTCTGGCACAGCGGCCAGGTCTGAAATCATTGTAGGTCAGTGCAGGTGTTTGCATCATGCCGTGGTGTTACAGTACTGCACTATCTTCTTCAGCTTCTGCTGCGCATTGTGAACACATTTCTGTTATGCCAGCTCCAGTGAGGACCATTCCTTCCCTGGCTTCCATCTGGAAAGGGGGAAAAGCAGCAGAGTGCAGACCCTGAAACAGCAGTGTCAGGTTCTCCCTGGAGCTCTCTGCAAAGCTATGGGGAGAAGGGAGACCAACTTCAAATAAATGAGCTCCAGCCCACCTGTAGTGGCAGAGTACCAGACTGGCCCTGCTCACTCCTTGAGCTGGTGGCAGTCTCTAGGTAGGACAGGACCTGCTGGAGAGGAGGCTGTGCAGAGGTTCAGCAGCACCAGTCAGCACAGCTGCAGGGTGCAGTCTGGACCCAGTTAATTATGGGCTGATCTGAAACACAGCCCTTTGCAGAGTTTAGCCTCACTGCCTGCTCTCCAGCAGAGGAGCTCAGTGGCTTCAAAGCTGCACTCAAACCAAATGTCACAACCATCTCCTCCTTAAAGATGGAAAAAGCCTGTCACAGTCATTACCGCGACACAAGCACCTACCAGCAGCCTGGACATTCAGATGCCAAGTGACAGGCAGATGTTTCCTGTAAGAAATACAGCTCCCTCCACAGCTTCTTGTTGCATCACCCACCAGGACAGCATTGCCTCAGCCCCTTCTGGCCACAGCTTTGACCTGCTGGAGCCGCTTGAGCTCAGCCAGGCTGTGTGGCTATCAGTGATGATGGGGCCCAGACAGACATGAGAAAACCACACAGCACTGCTCTCACTGGAGAGAGGTTTGCCTCTTTCCTGTCATAAATTTCTTTGTTAGTAGGAAGCTGCTAAGGAAAAGGGAACATAAGATAACTTACACCCTGCCTGTTGTTTTTTCAGCATTTGTGTAGTGGATTTCTAGAAGAAAATAAAGCACAGCTGTGCTTTTAAAAGAGCACCAGGGAAAGCTGTACATGCTCTATAATAGCTTCATAATTAAGACAGACTATAAACCATATAACTTGGAATTGCGCAGAAGGATTATAAATCCAGTAACATCTCAGGCTCACTTGATGCAGAAACTTTCTTCTTCTTGCAGACTGCTTCTTCTCCAGATCATTGGTGCACAGGAGGGACAACAGACATGGAGCTGGTGCACATGGTACTCAATGTGTAATATGAGCACAGACATAAGCCACTGAGAACTGGCATTTCAGACTAAGCTGTTTGAGAAATGCTTTGCTGCTGCAAGGTAAGTGTCGCAAGTCAGAAGCCCTTCCTAGTCAGCTGGCAGCCACCTGAGTCCTGTGAACAAAGTTTGGGGCAATTAGAGAGGAGTGGGCAGGTCAATCTAGTAGAGACCTCAAAGGTGGCAACAGTTGAGTCCAGATCACACAGAACTGATCATTTTACCAATAAAGCTGGCAGCACCTTACTTAGGATTTCATTTAAGAATATTTCAGGTCATCTTCAAAACAAAGAGCAGTGGCCAGCTGTGAGAAGAGCAGTTAAACACAGTAAGAGCTGAAAAAAACCCATGGCAGTCCCACGGAGAGAATGGAGAACGATGCCTACAAACTAGCATCCCAGGGTTGACCTGTGCCCGCCTGTGGCTCTGTGTTTGGGGACACCAGGGAAAAAAGAGTATGTTCCTGTGACATCTAATTAGGAGAATTGCCAGAAGTACTGGCAGCTCCTTCCACTTCTATCCAGCTGAGTATTCTCACTGTTTCTCTACCAGAGTTACTGAAGTGTGACGACGGATTCAGATGTTACTGCTAGGCATGAACTGACTCATACAGACATGTATAACACGTAATGTGAGTTTCCTTCCCTTACAAATTTAGTCTAAAAAGCCCCCAAACAAACTTTTATTTTGTTTGTTAAGTCCTGTACTGCAGGAGGGGGTTGAGGGGAGAGAGATAGCGCAGGGCTTTTTAGGAATCTCAGTAAGAAAGGCCCAGCAATAGCTAGCTTAATGACTGCTTTAGTAAAACAAAATAAGACAAACAGAGAGCAAGTGAATTGTACAGCCCTTCAGCTGCTGGGCACTCCCCATTCCTGCAGCCTCGGCACAGCCCAGATGGATTTTCCCACAGTGCACTGATGCGGACCCATCCATGGAGAGCAGCTCTCCCTTGTATACATTTCCTGACAAGCAAGCAACTCTCTTTGTAAAGGATGTTCCCATGAGAACTTGTGGCTGTAAGATAAAGGCGAGGCCAGGCAGGTGGTGCAATCGTGGTAGTGAGTGGGAGCTGCCAACAAGCTCCACTGTTACGAGAAGCTGGCAGAGGTGGCCTGTGGCCAAGGGGTCCATGCAGCCCAAGAGAGAACTGAAAGTCACGCTGGGCATGCAGCCCAGCCCAAAGCACTTGTTTGGATCACTGACTCCTAAACATTCAGGGGTCCCTCAGTCAGGATCAATACAGCAGCTCAGGAAAAGCTTCCTCCCATCTGATTTCTCCGCCTTGGAGGACAGTTTGGCACAAGGACCCGAGGCGTTGAAACTGCTGGCCCCACAGTCTGTTTGCTTTCAAAACTGACATGGGGCTGCAGCCAGCCACAGGCATGGACTGGCATATTAAAGATCAGCCATTGCTTTGGTACCATTAGTTAGCCAGTCAAAGGCCACCACTTTCACACTGCCTTGCCTACTGTGACCAGCAAAGCTGGAACATGGAGCTGTGGGGCACAGCTGGTTTTCAGAGCTATAGAAAAGCCTTAGCACTTAAGAGGGCAAGCTGTACCCAGGAGGGCTCTGGGTATCTGTTTAGTGCTTGTAAGATCACAGAAAAGATATAAAGAACTCAAGTAAATAATGGTCAGAGTGGTCTGCATTAGATTCCCTTTGAACCAGGTGGCACCAAATTGTCAATTTGTGTATACCTTGACAGCAAAACCTCCTAGCATGCTCTGCCCTCTGTGAGCTGTCTGAAGGGGGTATGTAAGGCATGTGTAGAAAAGGTTTGAGATTCCCAGTCTTTCTAGTAGATTTAGAAATTAGCTAAAGCTGCTTTTTATTGAAGTCCATTGTGTTTGGTAGAGATGCAGGAAAAGGGAGCTGCAAGCTGGGGTAAGGGGCACAGGGGTAGGAGGTGAAGCAGTTACTGGCTGTGCTGGCATGCTAGCTGAGAACCTTTCACCTCCTAACTGACTTCCTCAGCTGGCACTGAGCTTTCTGTTCACCCTTAGGGCTTTCCATTGGATTCAGCTCTTCTCCCACCTCTAACTGTTGAAGTGTCATGGATTTTTTGGACAGCTGAACTTTTTACCTAATAACCCTTACTAGGTGGATATTTAAAGCTGCTCCTGTGCTTTCCAAAAGGGACAGGTCATTGCCACTGTTGTCACAAAAACCTCAGCATTCCCAGCATCAGTTAGGCTATTGTTCTGCCATCAATACAAGGCTGTGATCTCACCTGCTAACCTCCCAATCGGTATTTCTACAACTGCAAGCTTAATTAAAGGAGTTGTTACTTTGAGTTGTTCTTGCAGCACTCTTACTTGCTTCTGTTTTATTTTTGTTCTGTGCAGTGGAACAAAGCAGTGTTTTGAAACAAAAACATTCAGGAAGTTTACACTGGTTTACATTTATTTTAAAAAAATATTTAACCATTTGTGTATTCCACCTGTGGGTTATTAACTACAAATCAAATAGGGCTCATCACTTCAAAGAGGTTCACAAGTACAAAACAGCCTCCTCCTGGCATCTTCACATCCTCCTCTTCTGAGTGCTTATGTACAACACTGTGGAAAGAAGAAAGCAGCACATTATTTGCCAGGGCCCTCTTATGTGCAGAAGCCTGTTCATTTCAAACATCTTATTGCCACAGCTTGTAGAATAGGAGTGCAATGAATCCCCTTCAGTATGAACAAAGTCAGGAAACTTTTAAGCCCAGGTTTCAAGAAACACTATCAAATTTACACAGATTTACTTTGGTTTCAGTTTTTATTATTCACAGCCAAACCACACTCCAGCAGATGCAGGCTGAGCAGAGAGAGAACAAAGCCAGCTACCCTGCAGCATTACGGAGGGGAACATGAGTGTTTCTAAGCAGTAGAATTCCAGGTGTCAGCCCCTACCACTATGATCTTTCAGCAAAAGCTGGAAAACACAAGCAGTTGAGGCAAAGCTAATGATTACCTCTGAAACAGCAGACAACTTCCACCTGCTTGTCTGGTGATATCCCCAAAGCAGATCCATGCACATGAAACTGCACTGTGCTCCTAAACCTGGGGTGTCCTGCGTTCCCTGCTCAGCCTGTTCTTCATCCTCCTGCCTCTTACCTATTTTATCTATTTTATAATAGATTCTTATTCCCATAACTGATTCTCCAGCTGCAGTATTGCTGCACTCCTTAATATAATAATCTAAACTCCTTGCAAAAAGCATCTGGCTTCATTCAAGGATTGTTTCTTCTCCCAGAACACTTTCGCACTGCTGCCATGTTCTCTTTGACTCTTTGTAATATGATACTCAGTTCAGTTTTATTCCCTCTCTAATTCCTGTCCTCCATTTTCTTCCCAAGTAACTTGGAGAAACTCTGCTTCATTTACCTTCTCTACAAGTCTCCTCACATCTGACTTGTTAACCTTTCCTATTTTTAGATTTCTTCTCCCTGGCATGTCCTGCTATTACAGCCTAAGTGATACCACAGAGTGATCTCAGGAGCCTGGGACTCTGCTCCAAGTACACTCAAATCCACCTATTTTCAAAGGCTTAGTAGCAAAGGAAGTGATTTGTCTTGACTGGTGGTAAAATCTTTACTCATAAAGATGCAAATAGCCTCTGGTATTAATGAACAGCATTCCTTCAGGTCTGCAGTCTGCACCACTGCATCATAAGAAAATGTTAGTGTCATCAATAGCTGTAGTGTTTCATAACCTTACAGAGTTGTTTGTCTAGCAAAGCACAGAAAATTCTATGGAGCAGAGGAGGCAGCAAGTGCCAAAGACTAAACCTGCCAAATAATAGAAAATAAGCTCTGAGGAAGGCTAGAAAAGAGCAGCATGCTTCTCTGAATGAACTTTTGAGTTCAAAGGCAGAAAGGAACACAGGAAAGCATAGATATTTAAAAGTTGAACTCTAAAGAGTAACTGTGTTAAGCTTTCCAAGAAAGCCTAAAACTAACACTCTTACAGGCAGCTTGCTTACACCTCAGTGTAAGTAAACATCAAAACACAATCTCCTGGTGAGCAGTAAGATGAGGAGGAGGAGTTACCATTATTTCCTCGGATAAATGCATCCCCATACTTGTTCTTTAGCTGTCCATTTACATACTCTTCTGTTTGCTCCAGAGCTATGTTCATGTACCCATCCAGGCAAGCCAGGACACCTGAAGACAGTGACAATTTACAAGTGAATCAGCTTCAACTTATTTTAAAATAAACAAAACTGCATTGTCTTCAAATGGCATTGAAAAAGTCATCTTCACATCAAACTAGAAGTGCAAGCCTGACCAGATGAAGTGGGAGATCAGAGTAGTCTTCAAAGAATTAAGCTGGGATGAGGAACCCCAAGCGCCCTAGTGGCAGCTTTATCAGTAGAGGGGAAAAGAGGTTAAGGCATGACCTTCAAAAGCTTGACAGCTATCACTGGTAAAGTTGAAGCTGTCCTGTCTCACTTGTATTTTAAGCCACACCCCTGAGAATAGCCTCTGATGTTAAGTGTAACTGGACAACCTAAAAACAAGGCTATGTAAATGGAGCTTTTGTCAAAGCTTATGAAGGATGCAGCTAAAAATCAACCCTTTTCACGCAGGGAACCATACACACCTTTTCATATTTATCTTCATACCTGCAGACCTAGAAGAACATTGGCTGCAAGTCTCTGTTCTGATGTAACAAAACACTACATAATTTTCAACAGGCAAAGAGTTTTCAAATGGCACTGAAACCTTTCCACAGAAATAAAATGATGCTGTTCAATTAATGCAAGTCAAGAAAAAAACTCTGCCAGTTTTAACATTAGATGTTCTTTGGATCAGTAGCACTGATTTTGGACAGGTATTTATGCTCTCACCTTCTCATAGGCCCTGTGAAGGCTGTACCTTGTTCACTCGGTATTTCCTACGTGCTGGGCATGATGCCATTTTTCCACTCAAAATCACTCCTTGCCATCTCCTCCCACCCTTAAGATCAGAACTGTGGCCATCTACAAATGTAACTAAGCTGACCAACAGACTCTTTCTGAGTGGAATTGAATGTGGGGTTAACAGATGTAAAGAACTGCTCAGGGAACACAAGATGATTTTCTAACCCTGCACAGAAAATAATGTGCAGAAAGCTGCTACTAATTATCTCCACCTTCCAACTGTGTTTTCCTGTTCTCATTCCTGCACACACAGTGCTGGTAGAAGAACTTTTGCCTTAAATTATAAAAACACCTGATTTATTTACCTGACATTAAAACACAAAATACAGTATACTGGCTGTACCTGGGGAGGGGGAGAACACTCCAGTCTGAGACTCCTTCTGTAGGACAAGTTCTTATTTTTCAATGTTACTGTAATGTATTCCACTAAGTAATTAGGAATCCAAGTTCTCTTGCCAGCTTGCAGCAGTTGGAGGATTACTATTTCCCTTTACGTTTTAATTTTGTTTCCACACAAATAGGAAAAAATGTCTCACAAAGTGTTATTAAATGCACCAAAAAAACTGAGCCAAGCAAAAGTCTGAGCTCTTTTTGACTGTAGTAATCCCAAATGCTCTACATAATGATGGAAAACAAAAAAATGTTTGTCCAGGATTAAAACTGGACTGTGTGGCTTTTTAAGCTACCACTCAGCAGGCCATAAATGCAGTATGGTTTTGTTCCTGAAGTGCATTCATGGTTGTTTCATTCTCTTCCTCCTTTTCTTTTACTCTCAGGCCACTAATGGTGTTAAATACAGTCACATCTTGGCCAGTGTTTATCTGTGGGTTTTACTGTGCATCTCTATCTCCACATGTAGCAATCATACATGTTAATTCATCATATTACTTTCCCAGGGCTTCTTCCCTTGGATGCACACAGCAGTTGGCAGCAAATCCAGAGGTCTTGCAGTTACACAATTTGTACTAGGCCACATTTGTGCATATTGTGGCTCAGAGAGTTGAGGTACAGACCCAAAATTAGCAGCACAGCCTACATAGAGCTTAGACCTGCAACAAGAGCCTGAGATGCTTTTTTGATGTCTAGCTTTTACAAGTGTTGGTCCCCTTTCTGCAGAAAACGGTAACTTCACTCAGAGCAAGAGACAGAAGGCAAACTTACCTCGGTAATCTACTCCAGAATTTAATTTTACAACAACTGGTCTTCCAATGATTTGTTTTAGAAAGTCACTAGGGGTTTGCTTCCGTAGACTCATCTTGATATTCTCTGGTAAGCTGGGAAGAGAAGTGAGAGAAAGTATTTGGATAAGCAACACACTTATATATGGTCTGTAAACGCTCAGCAGAGATAGGCAGTCCCCTGATGCTTAGTACTTACAGTAGGAGAAAATATTGAGGGAGATAAAAGTAGTAAAACTTTAAGGGGAGAGGTGGAGAGAGAGAGTTCCTAGAGCCACAGCATTACACTTTGCCTTTGGCATTTTTTTAACTTTTAAAATTATTAATAAGCATCCTTGTTTGCCGTGCTGGGCACCATGTAAACGTCCAGTGGAGCCAAAGGTCTCATCTCTTCTGTAATACCTTTTGCTAAAATGGTTTTGCTAAAATCAGAATTAAGTCATAATTAGTGCTTCTTATCTTTATGAGATGGAGGGAGAAAGTAGTAGATAAGCAGCCTGTCCTGGAACAGCAATGGGATTTTTGATGACAGCTCACAAATACAAGCAATGCATCTGAAAGGCTGCCTTCAAATGAATCTGGTGTTAGGCTAGGTTTAGAACTGAGGTTTGTGATTAAGTTGTGCTGTGATGCTATGACTTAAACTCATGCTGCAGCACACACCCCCGGGCTGCTATGAGACCTCCTTCAGTAAGCACCGTTTAACTCCTGCTTTCACGTTCACTTTAAGCACCAGATGCTCTGCTTTTTAAATGGGTAGTGGGAAACGTCGCTAAGGCTGACACCCTGAACTTGTTTACTTCCTTTCAGTGGCAAAGCGCTACAGGACCGTCACTGGGACCCGTCAGCGCATAATGGCTCCTGCGATGCAGACACGGCAGGGCTCAGTGGTGCAGCGCTTCGTAACTTCGCGGCACAACGGGCGCGTTCCGAGCGGCGAGGCAACACCGGCACCGCGAGGTGAGCACGCTCCGGTCTGGCCTGCGGCTGCTAAAGCTGCGCCTTCGCACCAGCCTCAGCGGCGCTAAGTGTGCTCTGACAAACCTCCTGACAGATCCCTGAAGCGAGGTGAGGCGAGGCTGTGCTGCCGTCCGCTTAAAAAACACTCAAAAGCACCGGTAACGGCCGCCGCAGACACCAGTCCTGTGCACACGCATCGTGGGGGGCACACAGAGCATACAGTAGCCCACCCCTACCGTGCTCCCCACCTCGCGGCTCGGGCGCTGCCGGAGGTCCCCCCGCAGAGCTAGGCCCAGACCGGCCCCGCACTCACTCACTCACCCGCTGCCGCCTGCGCCCCTGCCCGCTCCCCGCCCTGCTCCGGCCGGCACCGCCCCGCTACGGCGCGGTGGCAGGGACAAACCGCGCCGGGTGCGAACGAGCAGGGTGAGGCGGAGCCTGTTGGGCAGTCGCGCGTCCACCTCCTCCTGCAGGGCAGGGCACGGAGGGCCGCTGCCCACCCTCAGCCCGGTCACCGCGGGGCGCCAGAGAGAGGCTGCCGGTGGCCGCCTGCGCTAGTCTCGGCCCTGCGGCATGCGCGGTTCCCCACTGAGTCAGTATTCTGAGCGGGTTGCTCCATTGCCGCTCCTGGGTCTGTGAAAGGCCGCAGGCGCTGGCGGGTCTGGCACTGCAGCGGTGTAAAGGTTTCTGCCATAGCTTGCACAAAGGCTTCAGGCTGTGTTGCCAGGGCTTCGCCCCGGGACCCGCGGGCTTTTCTCTAGCTAAACTCCAACTTTTTCACAGAGATGCCTTTTTTCATGGCTCACTTGGACCCAAAGAATGTTGTAGTAATTTCTTATGGTGTGTGGAGTCACAGAATCATCCAATGGCTTGGGTTGGAAAGGACCTTGGAGATCATCTAGTTCCACCCCGCTGTCATGGGCAGGGACACATCCCACTAGACCAGGCTGCTCAAAACCCCATCCAGTCTGACCTTGTAGAGAGGGGGCAGATGGTCCAGTATATAATTACATTCTACTATAAGGAGATCCTATTAATTTCAGACTGGTGTTGTCTTATGTGGGCATTATCAGGGAAATAAGCGAGTGTCTCTCAGCTGTTGGTGAGGGTGTCCTTACCAGAGTTAGATAGGAAGGTCCTGCTCAATTTATTTTACAGATAAATTATTGAACGTAGAAGCTACCAGATTTTATGTATTCACAAATGTCACCTGGAAAGAACATAGCACAACAAGAAGCTGAACTTTTGTTTTTCCTACTTTTCTCGTATTTTCCCCACTTCTCCCCAGTTGTCCCCTAATGGCATGAAAATACTTTTTTTCTTCTCTCTCTCTCTCTTTTTTTTTTTTTTTTTTTTAAGGGTTTTAGTACCATGGTAGGAGTTGATCAGTTGTGAAAGTTTCTGGGTTGGGTTTTTAGGTTTGTTTTATTATTGTGTCATCACAGATTTAGTATCTTGGTGAAACTCTTAATTCTCATCATACAAAGAAAATGTGACTATGGCTTTTCGGAACACAGATTTGTGTTCTTCTTTCTGGAGTTGTTTATCTTCTTTTCAAACACATATCCAGTAACGTTTTATTCCCCAAATCTTAATCTAAAAGGCTTTAAGAGACAAGGTCTGCAAAACTGACCTCGTCCACCTGACTGCCCTAGAGTTCAAGCACAGGCATAACCAGGAAAGTTGGGCCGCCACGTTGTACCTATGTATCCAGGCAACCATCATGTTAATCAGGAGCATCCAACTGTGCTTGATTATATCTAGTACTTGAAGCAGAAAAGGAACATAAAATAGTTACTCCAGGGAGCAGGATTGCAAAGTTTAATTTGGTCACCTGGCTTCAGTGTGTAATATTTTCATAAGGGAGTCTTCTGTTTTTTTCTTGTTATCAATCTCCCTGATTGGCAAATAGATTTTTCATGCCTGGGCTAGTAAATTTTGATGACAAGTTTGCAAATCCAGCTGGGGACATTTCATGGTTCGAGAGCCTTTTTCTTTGTTTTATTTCTTATCAGTTTGTCTTTATAGCTTGGTGGGGTTTTTTGCTAGCCATCAGAACCTGTTTTGCACTCTCTCAGTAGGCTGCTCTCTAGCTAAGCTTAGACATGTACTTACAGCTTCAGTGTGAATGGATGCTTTGGTTGTTTGGTGCCAGCCAACAAAATCCTTCTATTTTCCTACTTCATGCCCTATTGACCTCACAACACATCTGTTTGGAGTCAGACATGTTGAGACCGGCAACTTTTGTTTCCTCAGCTTTCATGGTTTGAGACCAAGTCCTGCACCCAGAGCTTAGGTAATAGGCCTTGGTTTGCCAGGGGTCTCAAAGCAAGCTGGTGTGCTGTTGCTAGTGGAAGGTTAACCATTGTGCAGGAAGGCACATGTGGCTGAGGACTTTGACACTGCTTGATTCGTACCTGGGAAGACAATTCCCATCTCAGACGTTCAGGAAGATTAAGTCATCACATCTGTGAGTAGGCAACCTAAAGAATGTGTTATTTCCTGAGTGACAAAACCTCAGTGACCTCAGGAAGGTGGTCTTCAAAGGATTTCAGTAATCCACATTCAGTGGACTCCTTAAAGATTTCAAAGCTGCAGGAGTGACAATAAAATTAAGATGTCATTGGCTAATGATTCATTTTAGTTTGTTTATCATCTAGATGTTAAGGGATTTCTATCTAAAACGTTCCATACCTGCCATCAATAGATTCTTTCAGAGCTTGCATTGCTTTATCCTCTCAGAGTGTGCTGTGGCAGAGCTTTTTCAGCTGTATAACTCATGGAAATCAGTGAGATGCTGCCCTTGCGTTTTAATCAAGATGAACTTGAAAGGTGAACATTGTAAGTGGTAGAAATTATTTATAATTTGGTAATAAAAGTTTATGTCTAACGCTCCAAATTTCATACATCTGCTATGTGCTGGCCTTGAGATATAGAACAATTGCAATTGCCTTTACATTTGGCCTTAGATGAAAGATCATAAATTACAGTGATAGAGTTCGTAGTCATTCCCAGCTCACAAAATTTCCATATTAACATCTTCACCTCAAGCATAAATGGTTACAAAGTTACAAAGAAAAGAGTTGTGTTGGCCTTTGTCAACTAAAAGTATCGATGGAAGTTGGTGGATCATGTGCTACTGCTGACTTTTAAATGTAAAGCATCACTGAATCCTTGTTCAGAAGACCTAATTAAAACTTTACAGTTCACTTTAAAAATGAAATGGGAATTGACAATCTCTTTCTCTCTAATGCAATAAAAAACACTTAAAAGTTAGGAAGGTTTTTCTCTTTCCAGCTACTTGAAATAAAAGCATTTCCATAGAGTGAGATTGCTGTGTAACAGTGTCTTAAAAGGAAGACCCAGTTTTTCTGTTTCTTGGGAAGTGCAGCACACCATTTATGTGAGTTAAATGAAGAAGAACCAGAATCCTGAAGATGAAAATCTGAGGCAGATTTTTAATTCAGTCTAAATAATCCTCAGCTACAACCAAGGGATGAAAAAAAGAAAAATAAACAATCCTCACCTGACAATTACATGAGAGAGGACAAATTCATTCTAACCATAATCACAACGTAGCCCAGGAATTTTAACCATCAACTTTGGTACCTTCTTAGAAAGCAAAAATGAAATGGGAAAAAATGTTTTGAAATTATGTGGTCAAATAAGAGGCCAAGAATGAGTTCCAAGTCCAGGGAAACCTTTGTTTTTCAAAGCTTCTGAGAGTGTAGGAAGTATCAGCCTCCATGGAGTGGTGTTGAGTGGAGAAGCTTTGCAATTTAAGATTAACAGTGCTACTGCAGCTTTCCAATGGATTCAGGATAAGACTTCTAGGCTGCAGGTCATTTGCTTTGGATAAAGAAAGCACCAGGCATGCTTTCTCCACAGCTATCCCATGGAATTCCTAAGGGAGAACATCATGACAAGGAAGATTTTGCAGCTTAAGTGGTTTGTGTGCTTTTGAGTCCTGAAAAAAGTCCTGTTCCAGAAGAGTGGGGATGAGCTTCCCCCTTGTTGCTGTGTCCCCCCGCAGGCTGCTGTCTGGTGGAAACCAAAAGTACCATGTGCTGAGGGCTCTCTGCCTCCATTTGCATTTTCGGAGGCTGTGCTGCTGCAGAGAACAGAATGGTGCCAGGTCTGCACTTCAGCCCAGGACTGCTGACCTCATGATTCTCCTGAAGCTCCATACTCAGTTGCTTTGATTTTCGTTCTGAAGTTGTGTTCTTCCACTAGGATTTGTGCTTCTTAGAAGTCTTCTGATATTCTGAGGCTGAGGAATAGAACATTAAAGGATTGAAGGTGCAGGAAGAAGCAGTGGAAAGGAAGTATTAGGGCCTCCCTTCTTTTCCTTCTCAGCCAGCTTCCTGATAAACAGGGAGCTGTTGACAGGTCTTCAGGGAGCTGGGGAAAATGTGAGAAATCAGCCTTAGGCTTTCTCTGTCTTCTAGACTTCCAAGTCCCTAGAAAAGAAAGGGAAGATCCCTAGAAGCTTTCAGAGCTCACTTAATTCCCTCAGAGCTCCTGAGAGTGCTTTCCCTGGCTTCTGCGGGGCTCAAGTTTTTTCATGAGCCTAAGAGGTTCGACATCCCCTTTGCATGGATTTGGATGGGACATTTCAAGCCTTTCAGCATTTCAGAGATAGTTTATCTGTGCCTGTACAGTAAATGGTCAAAGTTGTTTTTTTTTTTTCCTTTTAAATGAAGGCTTAGTTATCCAACTTTATTTCCCATGGCATGCTAAGATTATCAGAAGTGCTGATTCCCAACCACCTTCTCAATTAAAAAATGACTGCATTTTTTAAATTAAAAAAACCCTGTGTTTGTGCTACAGATTTTAGGTAGAAGAGCCTAATAAATGCCTTACATTGTGCTCACCACTTTTGGATATTCATATCCTGCCATATGGATTAAGTGACATGATGACCTTTTGTCACATGTTTGTCTCTCCTGCTTTCTGCCCAGTTAAAATACAGTTCCACAGATCATGGGCAGAGTGTGCTTTCTATTTAGTAAGTCTGGAAGCTCCACTTGATTCTTTTCTGCAACACTTATCTAAGATTCTATCCAAAATGTGATGGAGTTGGACACGACCCTTTTGTGTTTAGACTTTCTGAAATATTTACATCAAAGAAGCACACGTTCCTTGTGTTTTCCAGGGTGGAATATCATTTCCAGATGAGATTTCCATGTAAACTTTTCCATAGCCAGCTCAATGATACTAACTCAATACTTCAGGTCAAAAACTCTAGTGTCAGCTTTAAGCACAGGCATGAGCTGAAGCAGTTACTTTAAACTGATCTGCTGGCATAAAGCCTCTGCAAGGTTAGTTCCCAGTTCTCCAGAAATGCTTCTGGTGCAGACCTGAGAGTATGGAGTAAACATGAGGCAGCTCTAATTTGTAGTGTGGTAAAACCAATCCATACTGTGTTCTGAAGGAAGATTGAAGTGTTCAGCCACCTTTGTGTCTCTCTCTGACCCTTTCCACTTAAGAATCCAGCTGATCCTCTAGGGAAGATGTATCATCTGACTCATAGGATGATTAATTCTCTTCTTGGCAACTGGATCTGCTATCACCTGACTTCTTCTGGCCTCTCAACCCAATTTGTCCATTTATCTGACCCTCCATATATGAGATACAGGGAAAATTTGTGTTTGCCTGCTCCCAGAGAGATCCCAAGAGCCTTTCCATGGATTTCAGCAGGCAGCAGATTAGGGATCAAACCTAAATTAAATTGAATAGGTTTTGGGGGGTTTTAGTATCCACATATTTCAGTCTTCCAGAAATTGTAATCCATAAGCCTGAACCCAGCAGCATTCCTTCCCCATGTGGAGCAGCTAGCACAGTTGAAGTAATAGTTGTAATAGCAGCAAATTGAGTTTTATTGACAGAGGCCACAACATTATATAAAACAGAAGTGCAGATAGCTGTGAAATTCAAAGTGTTTGCTGCACTTACTAAGAAAAAGTACTGGAAAATCGAGACATGAAAAAAACCCAACATTGAGGCTACAAGCTCTGGGCTTGCAAGCCTTCCTTTGTGTTGGTGTGGTATAGTCTCATACACTGTGCAGAACCTCCTTAGGCATTGCTGAATTGCAAATAAAGAAGTAACAATCAAATGTTAGAGAGAAAATAGGTGTACAAAGATGATTCCATCTGCCTATGTGAGAAGCACCTTCCCAGGCATTAACCAGACTGGAAGGCACACGTGGAGGCTGCCAAGTCAATGTTTACTCTGCCAATGTGTGTTACTGTTGTGAGAATTCTGGAAATGGGCAAAACCGATGGTGTTTGTTGTAACTCAGAGTATCTAGGTCTCATAGGCCTCTGCCAGAGGCTTCCAGGGTGACCTTGAGTGAATCACATCCTCAATGGCTCGGTTCCCACATTCAATTAACAGAAATTTGATTAGATGGGAGAAGCTATTTTTATTAGTATAAATTATTTTTGAAGTGGAGGGAAATAGGGAAGGTTTCTGTAGAAACATCTTAAATACTCCTATTTCAGAAACTTGAAACATAAATATTTGATCCACTGTTAATCCAAGCAGTGAAACAATTAAGTATTTAAAGTAATGGAGACACTGGTATAATCACTCTGTTCTTTCTGTGCCTTTACTGACCTGGAGAGCTCTTTAGAAATCAGATATGATTTAATGTCAATGTTAGGTCACTCCTAGAGTATTTGTGAGCTGGGATTTTCCAGTGGCCCAAATTTTTGGCCATTGACTACAGAATCATTATTTCTGAAGTTAAAGGAACAAAATGGAATGTTTTTATTTTGTGATAGAAAATAACAAAAAATAGCTAAAATCAAAAGGAAAGACTAGAAATTGTATGTATTCAGTTTTGTTAGGAGTAAAACAAAAGCACCAAATTTCATATTGAGTCAAAAGCTGATTTTTAACTGAGTACACTATAGAGCTCTCAGCCTTTTAAACTTTATTATAATTTCAGTAGATACACTAGGAAAAATGAGGATGTTTTCTGTAAATATAGGTCTGTCAATAAGATCTGACTGGCTATGGCCCAGTCCCTAGGGCCTGCAGTTTCAGAGGAAGCATTAATCTGAAACATGATGCATAGATCTGATTCCCTGGTGTTCACGTATGCAAGCAAATATTCCTGTATACTTTAGCCTTGACTGCTTTGACAAGAAAAATGGTATTACCAGAAAAATTCTATAAACCAATCTTGCAGGTGATGTACTGGCTCTTCCAGCTCTGCAGGAACAGGTATGAATTCATGTTCTCCTCTAGGAGAGAGGAATGATGCAAGGCAGCTGGCTGACGGTGCCACGGTCCAGTTTTCGGCTTTCAGGCAAAATACCATCTGTGCAATCAGTGCAGCTTCACTAGTCCTAGGAGGTGGAGGAGCTTTAGGGCAAAAACAACACCCACACTCTTTCACTCACCTAATCCTACCTAGAGAATTCAGAGGGCAGTTGTAGAAAGTGCCTGTAGCAATCCAGACCACCTGTCAGTGGAAACCGCAGCTGGTGGACCTGCATGGATGTGGAAAACCATGGAGAAGGCTAGGAAAGCACTCAGCACAGAGAGGGCTTGTGACTGTGAAACTGAAAATGTTCCAAACGCTGTTTCAATGAGGAGACCAGCAGAGTTTGCAGGCTTGGGTGGCAAGGAAGGTGCTGGCAGAGTTGCTGCAAAATGGGTTATAAATCCTTATGACTTGGATCATTAAAGAACTACAGCTCTCATTACTTCCCTCTGCTCTGCTCTACGTAAGGGGAGGACTTCATTCTTCAAAGAAGAGGAAGAAAATCCCCTCTGCATAAAGGAGGAACTGGAAGGTGAAGCAGCAAACTGTGTTCATACCATGTATTGTTTTTCTTTGGTTTCTCATTCCATTTCCCTTCCAGCTCTGAGTGACACATGCTCTGGTTTTCTCTATGAACATATGTAAAATCCTGTGGTCTCGCCTCATCAGATCACATCCCGCCCATGGCATCTTCTCAGCTACTACGTTTTCCCTATGTGCTCATTTTCCTCCTGCAGATCATTTTGGTTGATTTTTTTTCTTTCTCTTTTATTTTTTTTTTTTCCCCCATGGTTTTCACCTGGACACTTGTCTACTTGAAACTGACAGTAACAATTGATTTCACATAATGCATACAGCACAGCCTACATATATATTTCTGTCTCTGGATGTAGGGTTCAGACATTAAAATCAATGCCTCGGAGGTGAAAGGCTTCATCGTCCATAAATAACTCTTGAGCTACTCATTTCAGCTCCTCAGACAGAGTATCAACAATGGAGTATGTCACTTGGAAGATGGAAATGGAAAATGCACATGCTATGCTCACGCTGAAGTTTCCTCAGTTGGAGGGAATTCAAATGGAAATGGGGAACAGCAGCAGATAGTGTTTTCCCACAAAGTGGATAAGGAATGGAGGAGGAGATTGGTATTATAAAGAAATATCTCTTATATCTTTAGCCCACTCAGGAATGCTGAGTAATAAATGAATAATCACAGGCAGTGTGATCCAGAGATGTAGGACCTGTTCTCACTTCTCTTTCTGAGCTGCTCTCAAGTGCTGGGACAGGTCAGCTCACCTCTCTGGGGCTCAGTTTCCCTTCCACAAAACAAGAATGATGATGTCACTGAAGTGCTTTCAGATCAATGGATGAGAAACTTTAAGCAACAGAAAGGTATTATTACTATCTTAATCATGCAGTGAGAGAAAATGATTAATAATTATTTCTGTTTTTCTTTGCTGTTTTGGGAGTATTTTTCTGATGTCTGTGTCCCTGCGTAAGAGCTGAATGTTGTCACCTTCTTGCAGAACATACAAGTCTTTTTGTATCTGTATGATATAAAGATGAAAACCAGGTTAAAATCTGGTATGTCATTTCTCCCAAGGCTGGAGGGCCAAAGTCAAAGGGAAAGTCTAGTGATTTACTGCATGAGAAAGTTCAAAATCTGTGTATTAATAAATTCTACGGGACTGTTGTTCACGCTTTACTCATACTGGGTTTTAAGCCTGAATTCTTTTAGGGACTGGAATAAAAAGGATTGCTTTCAAAAATTACCCCCCATTAAATAATGCATGCTTAAGGAATTGTGTATTTATTTTTAAAGTAACCTCATTACTACCAGACTACTTTTTCCTTCTGACAGTAAATCAGAGTGCTTATCTTCCATATTTTCATAATGAAAGCTTCCAAGCACGGGATGCTGTGGCAGATTTACAGCCTCCAAGCAGCAGAAGTGACAGGCATTTTAATATGAAAGGAGATATGATGTCTTTAATGTACAGTGATGTCACTTCTAACAAGGTAGAAGCCTGCTTTTTGCACTGCAATCACCATAAGAAGTGAAACCTGTCTGCTTCAGGAGGGACCTTTTAACCCAGGAAAAGGTCACAAATAATAGAAAGGAGCCGGGACTGTGCGTACCCAGGTGGAAGGGCACACTGACGTTGGAGGAGCCAGGCTATTGTGGGTGTGCATTATGTCCAGGAAGTTGAAGCTAGAAATAGTCTAGCTAGAGCTAACCTTGAGAACAGAAAAGGAAAGGATAATGAAAATCCTCAAGGGAGTGTTAAACTGAAAACTAGATTGCCTGTTGACCACCTTTTTTCCTTTTGTCCAGCATTGATTTGACCTAATAACTTGAAAGTGGTATTGATGGCGATATAGTCTGCCTTTATCTGGACTCATGATTAGCTCCCTGAGAGAAAAGACAGCAACCCAGTACCCAAAACTAGGTCTTTCATTCTGCACTAGACCAATGAATTTACTGCTTTGTCTAGGAAATATTTGCCAGTGATTTTAAAGACTGATTTAAAATGTGCATTTCTTAAATCCCTTCCTAAATGCGTTTCCAGCTCCCGACCAAAAGATTTTACGGTGTAAGTCTGAAGCTGCACTATTCTTGAACCTTGTATACAAGAGCATACAATGTGAAGGCCATAAAATGGCAAGAAATCTTAAGGTCAAATAAGTACCTTGTGCTAGCATTAGGTTGGTAACTTTTATTAAAGACAGGAAATTTAAGTATATGGGTATATGTGTGTGTGTGTGTATATATATATATATAAAGAGATTTAATTCCTCCTAACAAAAATTCAAGAAAATCAACTTTCACTATCATGTCTATTGGTATTTTGGCAGGTTGCTCTTGATGGAACATACTAAGGGATGAAGAGAATCCTGTAGGAGGTAATTCTATTGTTTTCTACTGTCTTTGCACAATCTTAGTTTTCAAAGAAAATGCTTTTCAACAGAATCTGAACCATCATGGTCTCCTAGTTGGGGTGAAAGAATAACATTCAGCTTAGGCAAAACAAGCAGGAAATCACAGTCTTAGCCAATCTCTGTAGTCTTGTCCCCAAAAAGAAGCGTCAATGTCAATACAGCGGTGTGTCCATGTGTCCTGCAGAATCAGAAATGATTCCACAGTTAGTCCTGGATTGTTTGGGATTTTGTTTTTATGAACCACTGTGGTTTTAGAGGTGATTGGTTTTAATTTACTTTGGAACAACTGTTGCTCTTCATTCCTTCAAAACAGAGGGGACAGAAACTGCTACTTCAAGTTTACATATAAAAAATCAGCTCAGAGCTGATTGTTCAGTGGCAAATGTCAGAAATACCATCAGTGTCTGTGAATGCTTCTCCCCACTTTGAGCCTGTTCTTCTGACAGGGAAGGAAGGTTCCAAAGATAAGCCCTATTTATGCTTAGAGTTATTGTAATTGTATTTGCCCCAAAGTGAAAATAGTAGGGAATGAGGTACAATACGATACTGCTGTAGATCCATACATTCTCTTCCCCCAGTAATACAAAAATCAGATGTCATTAAGGTAAGTTAATGGTTTGAAAGATCCTGGAATAGTTATAAAAGATCCTGTGTCTGGAGACAAAAGCAGCTAGCCAGACACAAGTTGGGAACTGTTTCACTTTCTGTGCTACCTTGTATCTGTCAATATATTGGTTATGGAGCTCTGCTCTCAAAAGGCAGCCTGTCACATTTCTCAAAAGATAAAACATCCCTAAGGGTACAAAGAATTCAGGGCCACAAGCTGATGGACAGGAGGAGCACTGCAACTCTAACATTTTATGGCTAAGTTCAATGAGTGAGCCCTTAATCGGGTAATTGAGTTGATGAAAGGCTTACAGGTGCCACGACTGAGCTTGTTCTTTCTCCATATGTAAGACTCAGGGTAGTTTAAGTGAAAATTGAGGAAGAAATTCAGGAGAGAGATGTTCATAAGCGCTTTGAAAATTGGTCTCAGATGGAAAGCTTGCCGTTTGTTCAGTCACATCTGCTGCTTGCACAAAGAACCTTGTTGCCCAGAAGTGGTGTATGCAACAGTCCCTTTTTTCTAACTAAGAGTTTGTAAATATTTTTAGAGCCTGTCTCACTGCTCCATGACTCATTCCCCTTACCATCCTTGGTATTTTTCCCATTTGTGATCGTGCAGCATCCCTGTGGCATATGGTCACCTGGGGAAGTACTGTTAGGGAAGAAAGTAAGGGATTGTGGCTATTTTTAACAGCACTTGAGAGGTAAAAATGAGGAAGGCAAGCCACATCAAAGCAACATTTTTCAATCTAGTGCCTTGCAATGACCCGTCTCACTGTTTGTTCGTGCTTGCCTTGCTGCATCCCTCTATTGTAGCTTTGTTTATAACTGAACTGTAAACTAGCTGGAGAATGTATATATACAGTGCCAAGTGCAAGAGAGTGATGGCCTGTGACTTGCTTCCTTAGGTGCTGTGTATTTTAAAATAAATGCTTATTGGACCAGGAATTCACAAATTCTTGCTTTGGTTTAAACCTGTACCTGCCTCATAACTTGCTTTGTTGTCATTAATGTCCTTTGTAGACAACTCATCAGGTAGTTATGTTCCTCAGGTGTTCAGCAGGTAATGATGCCTGCCAGGGTATGCAGATTGTACCCTCAGATGGGTAACAAATCTCCGTGTGTTTAGGTAACAGGGGAAGAACACTTCCTGCAGGTGAATTTTACTTGTCTGTGAGGGCAAGTACTGGTTCATTGATACGTGGTGCATGAAGTTCAGCTCCTCTCTTCCCTCTGGCTGTGATGAGGCAAACATTTCGTGTCAGCCAGCACATACTGTACTGGAAGGTGTCAGTGGGGACACTCGTACCTTGTTCAGGCAGTCTGAAATGAACAAACCAGTTTGGACTCTATGCTCCTCTGAAATAAAGCCTGTATCTGAGCTGAATTTTTGATATTTGAGACTCATGTAAGTAACTTAATATGGATTACAAGTTGTGGAAGACCTTGCTTGCTTGCTTACTCTCTCTCCCATATGTATGTATTTTTGAGAATTCAGATTTATTTTTTTTTTTAGAAAAATAGCTTTTGTTCACAGTTTATTTTTGTTTATGTATGTGTTTAGTGCAATTGCATATCTCCAGTAGTCTCACAGCATAAGGTTCATGAAATAATATGCCATGTGCTTTAAATACTCATTTTTCTGCTTTGAATTAGGCTAGGTCATAACTGCTTTTTTTTTTTTTTTTTTTTTTCCCCCACCCAAACTGCTTTTGGATTCCTACCACACACACAGCATCAGTCACCATTCCATTTAAATAACCAGACTGGTGAGAAGGTTTGACTTTTTAAAGCACCTTCCCTTTATGAGGAATTAAAGGTCATAGCTGGAAAACTGGCCATGTGAGCTCAGTCATTTCTATGTATTTTGTTAATTTTTCCTGGTTAATGGTCCTTTCAAATTCAGATTGCATGGTTACTTCAGACTTGCATCAAACGCTCCTCAGACGTAGCAGCTCACAGTGGGAAAAGATAACCTATTTCCTTCAAGCACTATAGCTCTGTCTGTGAACTATTGGCATCATATGAAGATTGATTAAAGTTCTGCAAACACCTAGTGCAAAAAAAAAAAAAAAAAAACCAAACAAAAAAACAACAATAATTTGCTTTCCTTGCCTGTTTCAAAGGATAGGAGTCTCAAATTCTAGCCCCTTGTCTGAGGTCTGAAACTGGCTGTTTGTCAATTACATCCTAGTGTTTAGGACAACATTCAGAGGATAATGGTAATGAGGGACCACAGTCATGGCTCCAGGGGAACATATTAGTATTAACCTCAGTGCTAGGTCATGCACTGTCCCTTTTAATGAGGCATGTTAGGGCTTCCCAGACAGGTGCATTTTGCATTGAAGAGGAACATAACCTTTTCTACCTTATCAAGTCAGGTGGCAATTTTAAACCACAGTGGACTGAAATACGCTTGCTCAGCACTATAGATAATTTAATTCCTCAGCCTTCTTTCCTCTTTATCTCTTGTTGATGTGATCCAGACTATGAAACAGTAACAGAAACCATGTTCAGATAAACATAAACCTTAGGAAGGTATACAAGAGGCTTTGTGACCTTCCCCTTGGCCTCCTCTGTGAACTGCAGAATGGGGTGCTGGTGGTGAGAGGCAGTGGACAAACTGCATAGTGAGTGTTGTGTGCTTTGGGTCCACCTGTCTGTGTCTGACTGCCTTCAAAAGCCTCAGTGGCTCGGCCCTGCCCTGCCTCATATGCAAGCCCAAAGGCTTCCTGCAGGGGCCGTTGAGTGTACAGAGGGATATATGAATTTGACCTAGTCCTTTTCTGCATGGTCTGCTTTTGCCAGCCTCTCTGCTCCCTTGGAGTTTCTATTTTTAAATATTATATGCATGTCTCCAGAAAATTACCTGTTTAAGCTTATAAAGAAATTTTTCCTGGGAACCACCACCTTGTTAACTGTTCCACAATGGCCTCACTTATAAAATAAGCTTGAAATACACCCTATTTCTCTCCAGGTTTTGCAGAATAAAAGCAGTTGATTCCATTAGCCATCAGTCAGAGACAAAATAGCTCGTAGATCTGAAAATGCTGAATCCAAGTATAATTATTTATGGTTGAGAGGCAGCATGATTCAGTGAAATATGCTGCTTTGCCTAGGAGTTACATAAGAATTACCACTTTGATGCTGCTTTGTAATCTTGGATAAGCCACCTAAACATTTTGTGACTCAGCTTCCTCTTTTATGAAAAGGCCACAATAGGACTTATCCTAAGAAAATATATTGTCATTGTAGAGTGCTCAGAGGCAGCAACAGGGCCTCTCTGCTGCACAAACAATAGCACTGATCTTTGAGGCAGGAGAGCAGAGAGATGCAGCTATATCAGCATTGCCTGCCCTGCCAGAAGCCTGGAGCCAAGCAAGTTTGTTAGCAGCAGCTGAGGCTACAAAACTTTGGTGATGCCAGCAGCTCTTGAAGCTGCTGGACTGTCCAGACTACTGCCTCCACTCCCTCTGCTGTGCTGGGAGAACTGCCAGGTGATGTGACTTGACACTAAGGAAAGCCCTTTCCTAAGAACAAAGATCGTTGGGGGATATCTAAAGCAAGATACTTGATGCCACATTGATTTATGGAGTCTTTTAATTGCATTAAAATAGGTGTAGCCAGTTACATGTTTGCAGTAGAGTAAGCTTTTATGAGGCCAGACTAATGAATGAGCCCCTCTGCACCCTCTGAGATCATGTGAGTCCCTCCCACGAGTATGGATTGAAATGGCAGCAGCAGCCATAGCACAAATGTGCCAGTACCTAGAGAACAGTCCAGTGCAGACCCATCAGTCAATGTCCTATTGATCATACTAACAGAGGTGGAGTAGGAGTGTGTCAGTGCTAAAATGTTGCCCTGGATTTATATTTGCACATTCTTCTAGAGATAATGTGATTTCAATTATATCCTCTATAATTAAATCTTGTTAATAACCACGTGTTTCATTCAATTAAAGACATTCTAGAAGCATCAGTCATCTTCTTGCATCTGCTACAATGCAAAATTTCATTTGGGAAGAGCTGCAGTAGCAGAGCTCAAAAGCCAGCTGAGATCTCGACAGAAGTTTCGATCAGTGGAGGGAGGTCCACAGCAAGAAAAATATTCTGATGCCCTGAGCTTCCTCATTCTGATCCTCCCATTCACTTGTGCCAGTTAGAGACAGGCCTACAGTGGAGTTACTATTGAAATTGAGGGGGAAAAGCCAATAGCTTTTCAGACAGGATCTATTCCTGGTGGCTGATAATTGATTTTAAATGTTTGAATAAATGTTTTATAGGGATAGAATTGTTTCTGGTGCATAAAAGTGTTACAAGGCTCCTAGAGAGCAGCAGCAGCCATAGCTGCATTTCAGGTGCCCTTCTAAATCGTTCAGATCTGGGAAAAAGACTCACCTGTGAACTGCCTGAGGGACAGCATGATTGGCATTGAGTATCAGCAGACCTCCTGTTCTGGGATGGTGGTCAGTGAGACGCTGGCGCTGCTCAATGCCACCCAAGCAGAGCTGCCAATAAACAAAATCCACGGCAGAAAAGGATTGTTGTCTCGCACCACAAAGGGCCTCTTGCCCACAGTGGTGCTGTGTTCCTGCGTGGACAGCTGACAGGTAAGGAATGAGATGGCATCTGGGTTTAGGACGATAGGTTGCAATTGTTTGGCAAAACTCGTGGGCTGTGTATTTGGTTGTTTCACAGCAGCGGTGTCAGCTGTGCCAACTACCTTGTGTAACACCAGAAACTTTACGTAGCTGGCAGCTAAATTTATGTTTCGCTAACTATACCATTTCCTGTGACCCAAAAAGTGTTTCTCTTGCCCCTTATCATTAACTGATTTGCTTATTTAGCTCTGTCTCCACCAAAAAAAAAAAGTGCTCTCTTGCTATGCAGAACTGCACATAACCACTCTTTCCTGCCCCTCCATCTACAGAACAGTTTATGGAATGCAATGTCAGCGGGATCCAACAGTGTTCTTGCCTCTGCTGCTGTGATTCTTATAAGCCCAATCTGAACCCACCTGAATTTTTTGGTAAGTCTTCCATTTATTTCAGTGAGCTTCGTCCCAAGAGAGGTTTTACTGTGTTTCAGAGGAGAGTTGTTAAATTATGGGAGTTCCACTTTGGTTACTTAGGGACTGGTCCTTAAGATGGTGGTCTCCAAACCTTTTGGGTTGTACACCCCTGTCACCCCCAGAATATGGAGAATCATTCACTTACCGATTCTATACATGTGCTACTGTACAAATACTTTATAAAACATGCACAAATAGAAATAAAGGACAAACCAAAGACAAATTGATTATGTTAATTATGTTAATTTATGAGGGGTTTATGTATTAATGGAGCCCCCCCCAAAAAGTTCTTCCTGCATGGAAATGGCTTGTCATCTGTGCACCTCACTTGGTAAATCACTGCTTTAGAGGGTCCAGTCACTGGCAGTGGCAACTTCCCATCATATACCATGCAGGAGTATCTTATATACAACTACTTGTGTCTTCATCACAGCTTATTTATGCTATTGACAGGTTTGAACACTTTGGAAGCTTGTCAATGTCAGAACCTTTCTCAGTTGTTTCACCCTCCAAATGGAGAAACAAAAGGAAAGAAGCTCACACACCCTGCAAGGGTTTGTTGAGAAGGCAGCTGTAAGACTACTGCTACTGTAAGTGTTACAGAATGTTAAACATTGTAATGTGTGTGTTTCCTGGATGAGCTGTGGAGATTAAGAAATGAGCCTGGTATTTCTCTTTTCCATTATAAAAATGATTGAATGATTTTCAGAGTTTAAGATAAAATGCCAGAACCATGCTTCCTCCCTAAACAAAGTGATTCTGCAGAGAGCTGTAATAAAAAGGCTGTCTGAGATTCTGTGACTTTAGCAGTATGTGTAACATTTACACACAAATAACCTTTGCATGTGAATCTAGGTCAGCTTGTTGCCTCTGTCATGAAAATAATACCTAATAGTGGATTATGTCAGACTGAGGAAACTGATCTTAGCCACCTTGAACCGTTGTTTTTGAAGGCAGAGGTAGTCAAGCCTTTCTGTGTGCAACAGTCTGGCACACAAGAAGGACCCGTGGCAAGCTGATTGTATTTATCTATCTTGCAAGCCATGGTCCAGTCTGCAGATTTCACCTCTTACTCTGACAGAGCACTCTGCAGCCAATATATACCTGGAGGATGCATAGAGAAAGAAGAGAGGGAGACTTGCCAGGTTCCTAAACCTGATACCACATGTGGACCTACTGAAGTAGTTGTGACTCTTTGCATGGCTTAAGTCAAGTGTTTTCACATTCAAGACTCTGCTGGTTAGCAGCAAGGTTTAATGTAACAAAAGTAATGCATTGGTTTGATCTCAGATCTTCTGAATGATGAATTGTGTAGTGTGAAGTGATTTGGACAAAAATGTTTGAATCAGCTTGCAATAACACATGGAAGAGTTCATGCAACTGCAGTCAGAACGAGGAAAAATAGCCTACACTGGCAGTCAGTTAGTGAAAGAAAAATACCTGAGCAGAAGCTTATTCCAGTTCATCATAACCAGATGTGATCTATAGCGTGCCACAGTTTCCATCCTTTGGAGAAGGAAAAAAAAAAAAAAGAAGTGGTCTAGATAAAACTCTCTTGCTGTGCTTGTTTGCAGCACCAAAAATATGTCCTTGCTTAGATAGCCTCAGCCACAGTTACATCTATTTTCCAGCTGCTTGGTAGTGTAGGCACTGCTCCCTGTGTTAGGGCTGATGTGGAGGAGGAATTAATTTCTTTGGATAGAAAAAGGCAGCAGTAGTGGAAATGAAAAGTTTTCTAGTATTTTTTTTTCTTTTTATCAAATAAGTTTAGTGTTAAGAATATCTCAAAATTTTTTGTTAATTTATATCCAGTACTTTTTACTAACATTTTTTCAGTAGTAATTTCTTTTCTTTTTTTTTTCTCTTTGTAGTCAAAGTGGTTTGAAGTGGTCCTGGCTTCTCCAGAAAGTTTCATAAATCATGCTAACCAGGACACTTATCTTTGTCATTTAGAATTTGGTTGAAGAGAATGTTAGGTCCAACTATGCAGTTTGAATTTTTTTCTTCTATAGTTTCTGTTGGTTCCACAACAGAAAGGGAAAGAAAACTCTCAAATTTCTAACAGCGTACAAGCAATTTTGAAATTCCATTTAGAGGACACTTGAATTAAGACAAGAATCCTTGTCCTGGACTTTCAGAGGCATTTGAAGTGAAGAAATGGAAATATTTTCGTAAGGAGAAATGCTTTGCTTAAGTTCATTGAAATTTGGTGGATTATTTCTGTGACTGTGTTAGGTTGTCTGCATTGGGAATTTTCCACTATTACTAGTCTAGATTTGGCACTACCAGAGCATCAGCTGCAGGTGAGCCACTTGTGTCCTTACCAGCAGATAACAGCTTCTTTCAGAGCAGATTTGGATGACCTGGTGATATGAATGACAGGATCTGCTGGTATATTAGGAGTACTCTAGCCTGGGCTAAGCTGGCAGGCAAGCTGTAAATGCCTCTCCTCAGGCACTGATTGCTTTCTTCTGTGACAGTAGCCACTGTGAGAACCTTGTCAGGAAGAGAGAGTTAACGTACTCTGAAACTCTGTGTACTTCATGGTGAATAGAAACACTTGTGCAGCACTGCATGACAATCTAAGGACTCCTGGCCAAACAGTTAAGGGAAAATGGGAGAGTTGATAGAGCATGGTCAGACTTGTGGCTGTTCTAGCTGCTCACCTACAGCTTTCTGTCTTCTCCTACCCTACCTTGGTGGATCAGAGCTGGTATTTACCAAAAATACTGCCAGAACAATGCTTGGACAGCAAAATCATGCAAGACAGATGTTCCTGGCTATCTGGGTTTCCTCTCTGTACTTTCCAATGAAGGAAATAACTTTATATATCTAGTTGAGCAAGCAGGAAAAGTGTGCTGCACCACCAGGTTACATGCCTGGGACAAGGGAGAAGCCACCCAGGCTTCCCATACACCACCAGCTTACATGCCTGGGACAAGGGAGAAGCCACCTAGGCTTCCCATACAGAACAATAGTTTGTGAGCAGCCTGTTGTCACTTTGGAGCAGCACCCTAGGGGTGCAGTGCTTGGCTGATGAAAGTCTCAGCTCAATGCTGATGAAAAAACAAAAGTGAAGGCAAACTGCACGTGAGGGATTGTGAGAAAGGAAGCACCATGGTTGAAGCTGATGTAACACAAGTGGGGAATGCAAAATGATTTCTGAACGCACGTTGGATGTTCCACTGGTGCCACACTTTTGCCAGTACCTTACAGGCACACACTGGGTAACTTCATTTGGTATCTACTGCCCTGGGCCCCTGCCCACCTGGATGCGTTCCTGTGTGACCTGCTCTAGGTGACCCTACTTTAGCAGGGAGGTTGGACTGGATGATCTCCAGAGGTCCCTTCCAACCTCACCGTGCTGAGACTCTGGTTCTCTGACATTCTCTTTCCCTGTTGTGAGGGCTTTTCCAAAGCAATTTCACAGTATTGTGGGGGTTGGGCGAGACGACCTCTAGAGGTCTCTTCCAATTACTGGATTTTAGGATTCTATGCATCATAGCAGCTTTCCCAAGTTCAGTTGTTCTCCAGGCATGCCCAGCTGCGTCCAGGTGGCAGCTGGACGTATTGGGTATCTATTGCCCTGGGCAGCCAGCCTGGGAGCAGCCAGCACTGGCTGCTGGTGCTGTGCTGGTTTTCCTCCCCACACAAGGCTTGCTCTGCTTTCCTGGATGCCAGCTCTCACCTTGGCTTCCCCAGCACCCAGCTGCAGGCCCAGGGCAGCCATTTTGCAGCCTCCTTGCCCAGGTGCAGCCCTTATGGGCTCTGCCACTTCCCATTGGCCAGGGCTGCTGCCCGCTGCACCAGGATTGGCTGCAGCGCAGCTGCCCTGATTGGCTGCTGGGAGGGAGGCAGCCCTGGTGGCTGAGGCGGGTTTGATCTGGATCCAGCCGGTTGGGGCTGGTTCCCAACTGCCCCGTGAGAGGATGCACAGCAGGGCGGAGGGTGCCCGACCAGAGCAGCTGGGGCCATCATGGCAGCCTGCCATCGCCCGAGTGCTGCTCAGAGTCCCCTCCAGCCAGCACAGCCACCCAAGGACCCGTGGTGGCAGCAGGGTATGTGCACCAACCCTTGGGGCTTTGGGGTCTGGAGAAGGGGTGGCAGCAAGGGCACCTGTTGTCTGCATGAGGAGAGCACGTCAGGGCTGGCTGGTGGTTGTTTGGGTGCGGGAGCTGTGTCAGAGGGCAACGTGTGCCGGCCTAAACACAGACGCAGTGAGCTCCTCAGCGTGAGGCCTAGGCAAGCTCTGAGCAAGCGTGGCCAGGATGATCGGGCAGTGAGGTGGGTTGTGGAGGGACTGAAGAAGTGAGAGAGCTGTGGTCAATGGGGCAGTCTAGTTGGGGGCCTCTATCTAGTGGAGTCCCTCAGGGGTCAGTGCTGGGGCCAGCACTGCCCAATTCAAGGACCTGGATGAGGGAAGAGAGGGCACTGTGGGCAGGTTGGCTGATGACAAAAGGCTGGGTGGAGTGGCTGATACACCTGAAGGCTGTGCTGCCAGACAGCCAGACCTGGCAGGCTGGAGAGTTGGGTGGGGAGAGGTTGAAATGCAAGGACAAGTGCAGAGTCTTGCATCTGGGAAAGAGTAACCCCATGAACCAGCACAGACTGGAGAACAGCTCTGGGGAAAAGGATCTGGAGACCCAGGAGCCAGCAATGTGCCCTTGTGGCCAAGAAGGCCAGTGGCATCCTGGGATCAATTAAAAGGGGAGGGGTTACTAGGTCAAGAGAGGTTCTCCTCCCCCTCTACTCCGCCCTGGTGAGACCACATCTGGAATATTGTGCCCAGTTCTGAGCTCCTCACTTCAAGAAGGACCTCAGAGAACAGCTTGAAAGAGTCCACCGTAGAGCCCCAAAGATGCTGAAGGGAGTGAAACACATCTCCTGAGGAAAGGCTGAGGGAGGTGGGGCCGTTTAGCTTGGAGAAGACTTAGAGGTGACCGCACTCCTGTTTACAAAGATGCGTAGGGCAATAATGGGAGCATGGAACCAGGCTCTGCTCAGTGATGTCCAACAATAGGACAAGGGGTGACAGGTGCAAGCTGGAGCAGAGGAGGTTTCACGGGAACAGAAGGGAAAATGTTTTTGCTGTGAGCGTGCCAGAACCCTGGAGCAGGCTGCCCAGAGAGGTTGTGGAGTCTTCTCTGATGACATTCAAATCCCACCTTGATGCATTCCTGCATGACCTGTTCTAGGTGATTCTCCTCTGGCAGGGAGTAACATTCTGTGATTCTGTGCTGCTTGGCTCAGATGTGGTGGGTGATGAAAGCCCAGAGGAGAAAGCATAGGTTGTTCAACAGGCAGAAGCCTCCCCTGGCCTATGGGGAGGCTGAAACGTAAATTTCCAGAGGCAAAGCAGTCCTTGGCAGTTTGCACACTGGAACAAGGACCAGGTTGCTGCTACTACTCTGCTTTCTAGGCATCTGCCTTTGGCACAGCTGGGAACAGGAAACTGGGCCCTTGGTCTGACCTAGCAGAGCTGTCTGGTGTTCTTACCTTACCTGCCTACCATTTATCTCCAATATGCAGCTGCTGCTGGAATGAAGCTCTGTAGATGTACGGACACCTAGAGCTTAGCCTGGTGTTTATACCTGAGTGAACAGGAGCTTTGGCTATTGACATTTAAGGATACAACAAAAGAAATGTCTCCAGTAGTACTGCTGGCTAGCAGCTTTAGCGTGTTTCGTGATATCTGGTGTTTCCAAAGTCCTCAGTTCTTGGAGTTAGAGAATGTAGAACTATCCATTTCCTTGCAAAGGTTCGGGTTACACAAGCTCTTGGGTTTGTAAGCCGAGAGGTCAAATCCAGTCAAATGCTTGTGTGGCTTATCTTGTATTAAATATTGCAGTAGTCATCTTATCTATCTGAGAAAGGTGAAGGGTTCAGTGACCCCAAGACTTGAGTCTGTGGTGCCAGGGAGTCAGGGAATTTTTCAAACTTACTGTCTTATGCTTATCCTCTTAGAGCCAGACTTTTCTAAAGGTGGTGTTAAAGACTGCTATGCAGTTAAAAAGGTGCAGTTAAAAAACCCCGTCACCCTCTATTAATTTGTAAGCCTTGCTTATGCTCTGATCCTGTGGAGCACTGAGCACCTCAGGTAAAGGAGATTTTAACTTGTGCTGGCTTCAGTGGGATTCTTGTACAATATGCTCAGTCAGAAATCAGAAGAAGAGAGGGAGCTTGTGCAGGGTTCAGAAATGTCTTTGGAGTTCACTCATGGCAGCCTTATCACAAGGTCATGGTTTTTAAGGGCTTCTGCAACTCTCAGCTCCCATAGCTGTGGTAATACAAGGATATGTGCTATCATTATACAAACAAACAAATGTCTAACCTTTGTGACTGAGAAAAATGCGAAAACATTGAATCCATTTATCTCCACACCACCAGACAACTGAAGTAACACGGGGCACTGAAGTGCAGTAATTCTTAAAACAAGCTCAGGGTATTTTTTAATGTGTTTCAGTTTAGCAATCTTGGGATTTTCAGGCTTATTTCCTGTCCCCCCATTGTGCATCTTATTTTAAGTTTTGGACAATGTATTTCCTATGTCTGTTTGCACATGGGAGTAAGATAATCCTCTAAAAATTCTGAGCCCAAGACTGCTTGCTTTGATGCGGCATTTATTGGGTAGGCTGCTGGGTCACTACAGGCTCTCTTAGAGGTGGTGCTAACGCTGACCGTGAAAGGGCTTTCATCGATTCAGCAAGCCCCGTTGTGTGTTACAATATGTTGATGTTTTTCCTACCTCTTCTGATACATTCAAAGTCATTTCACAAGCTGTTTCCACAAACAGTGTGAAGAAGCAGCACCTCTTCTGTGAGCCCTGAGCTCCATCCAGGTTCCTCCTATGCTGAAATGATTAGCAGGAGTTTTGTTCAAGGCTCTCAGCTATTCTTTTTGGACAGAAGCACTCCAATTCTGTAAAACTTTTCTGAGCAGCTTTTCTAAATAACACTGATACCAAAAAGGCTTTTTTGGTTGCCTGCCTGGGTTATGTAATCTCATATCTGAACAACGTAATTTATTATCAATATCTGAAGTGGTTTGCTGCAGCTTCCCTAGTATATTAATAGCTGTGTCCATTATTTTATAAAGAAGAGTCTCCTGCACCTTTCTTGTGCTACAAGCATTACTGCTAACTGGGTAGCTGCCTGGAAAGGATGATCGTGTCCCCTGCTATTATAAATCTAGTGAACTCACCTTTAAATGCCTGTCTTTATTCTCCCCTTTGGGCATTGTTCCAGTCACTTTTTGGCCTTTTTATTTTAAAGGAAAGCCTTGGCCGTATGGTTGAAGGCGGAAGTATGCTTGCCCTCAGATTCAATTAGCCTGTGTTTGTTCTATATGTTTTGGAAGCAGACTGCCACTGTACAGAAGAGGGAAAATAAGCATCTTCAATGAAAAAGTAAATTAGTAGCCCACACGCATCAAAGGAGAACAAAAACCCATGCTAGAGGATACAGTAGTTCTAAATATGCATGCCCTGATTCACATAGCCAGCCAAATTCTTTCAAACAGATACATAATTTGACCTATGAAGTAATTAATGCCATGATTATGAGGAGGGAAGACACCACAGTTCAGGCTGCAGCCGGACTGCTTTCCATTAATAGAAAGCTCTATTATCCCCTCCCCCAGCACACTTCTCTAGTTTTAAAAATTGCATTGGCTACACAATTTCTGTCTCTGCACTGGCGGCACAGCAGATTGTTGCTGTAAAATTTCAGCGAAGTTGGTATGAGCTTCTCGTGTTCTCTGATTGCAAGTATTGCCTTCCATTATTTGAAAGGGATACCTCACTTCTGCAGCCTTGCTATATGAATCCCTTTTACAGGTTTTTTGAGGAAGACTTTGGCTTCAATTTAAAGGTATTTATTGGGTTTTTTTTCTTCCTAGGTAATTCTGAGGCAGATCTCCCACATTCCAATACCAGGGGATATTTTCTGCTAGATTTAGCACATGTTGTTTAGCCAAAATCTAGAGAGATCATGAGAGCTTTTTTTTCATGCAGGCTGTAATTAAACCATGGGAGTCATTGCTACAGGATTTCACAAACCTTACTTTGTTATATACGTTGAAAATGTAATCAAACAACTTCAGGAGGAAAACCTGTCAGGGACTTTCAAATACGCAGATAGTAACTCTGCTTGAAAATATCCCTGAATCAGAGATCACTGGAAACCGTGGGACTCTAGTGAGGCTGTGTCACTTCTCCATCACTTCTTTAAGCATTTGCTGTTGGCTTCTGCTACAGGAGAGGCACTTGGTGGCATGGACCTTTGATTGGATCAATATGGCCACTCTGAGCTATGTCAACAAAAATTCACTTTGGCTCAAAGAGAAAATCATTCTTTTAGAACTGTAGCCACAGCTTTTTAATCAATCACATTAGAAATCCCTACTTCCTTTTTAGTTAGATACACAGAACAGTTCTGTTGTCTTCTTCATATTCTGTGATCCCTTTTGACAATTACAAGGAAAAGGAACATGCTTATGTTTTCACCTTCTGGGCTAAAATATATTTACCTCTAAAATGTGATTTGAAACTTCTCCATTATTCAAGGGACGACTTTTGTTAGATTAAGAGTCTGAAGATTGGTTTACATTTTTTCGTAAGCAGTTCTTCTTTCTTTGTATTCATAAAAATTATGCTACTACAGACCAAAATGTAAAACATCCAGGAAGGGCAGAGGTAGAGATTTTTGCAGAAGTTGTAATTTTTGTAAGTAAGTGTCTTACATCAGAGGAAAAAAAGGTAGCTTTTATTATTGAGGTTTTGAGCTCTCTTTTTCCTTGGGGAAAAAACAAAACGAAGAAACAACAACAGAAAAAAAAACCAACAAAAAAAACAACAACACCAAAAACAACCAAACAAAACTAACAACAGACCAGCTGTTTTAAAAATAGCTTTGAAAATGGAAAATTATCTCTAGGATATAATCAATGGCCATTCTCTTCCAAAAATGTTCCTGAGGTACAGGGCCAGGACCAGGACTTGTGTTTCGGTTCTCCCAGTAAAATCCTTCATCCTCTGTAGACCTTAAAAGGACTCTGTTCATACCCTTTCCAAAAGGTCAGACCTGCTCTGTTATCCTTGTTTTCCAGTGAGGTTACTGAATGTCTTGCCAAGGGTCACTAGAGAAACTTGCTCCAGTGCCAGGAACAGTGTAGGCTGCACCTACAGCCTTGACAGAACCTCATTTGTAAATGGTCCCTATCTCTTCACTTAGGACAGCTTCAAAATCAAGCTAATAATGTTTAGAGTTAGTTTTGCAAGGAGCTTTGCACATTAGAAATAAACGCTTGCTCTGCATGCAAAGATTTATTTTTCATGTGGAGTAATTGCAAGTGAGTAAAAATGGGAAGATGATCCAAAACATTTAGAGACTTCAGATCACCAATGACTGTCAGTGGCACTTGTTTTCCTACTATGTTAGGTGTTTTTGTATATCCTCAAGGAAGGCTAAATTATGTCCAGGAAAAAGTTTTAGCATTATGCTACGTACCTTTTTGATGCCTGGCCCTTGACGTGTAGTTCAAAACACGATGTTAGGCACAGTATTTCTGACTGCATGAATATTGAATTTGCCAACAGGAAAGCAATGATGCTGCATCAGAACTGAGCCCAGAGGCAAGGGCCCTCTGATAGGTGAAAATTAATTTTTCAAAGGAGCAGTCTCTACTCTTAACCAGATTTCACTGAGATTTAAAAATACTTATTTCAGACAGCTACTTTTTAATTTAGGAGAGATTTATCCTGAGTATCTCAGATACACCAAAGTGGAGCTCCTTGCAAAACTCCATTTTGTGGTAAACTTTGTATAATAAATACTCACTCTGGCCTTAAATTAAAGAAGGAGAAATTATTGCTGGAGTTTAAGACTACTTTTCTTGAAGATGTCCAAAGCATAAGCTGGGTATCTTCAAGCTCTGATAAGGCAGAGAGGAATGAGTAGAGGGTTGGCTGTCAGCCAGCAAAGCTGCCCACAGTAAGAGAGAAGTGTGATATAGTCCACCTTGGCCAGCCTGTGCCAGCCTAACTGCAAAAGACACCTAAGGACAAAGTCACAATTTGGAAGAAGCTGAAGCATTGAAACTCAGCAGCACGGGACCACCCCTGCTTTAATGCCAGCCTCTGAGAATGAAGAAGCTCAGCTAGACACAAAGTCAATCTGTAGTTAAAATCCATGATCTTCCCAAAGTTTTTTAAGCCCAGTATAATAGTGGGGTCTGAGAGCTGTCTCTGGGAATGTAATGCTTTAACACAGGGGTCCAATCTCAGTACCCTGGCAGCAAAACAGTGGCTTATGGAATGGTTAATCCATCTTCCCTTTCTCTCTCTGCTGCCTATAGCTCCTGCTCTTGTGAACTGTTGTATCCTTTCTCCATTATGTAATAGCCTAGAGGTCACACATGTTCCTCTGCTGTGAATAATACATCTCTATGAAGCTTTACTATCTCTGTTTGAAAATTTATTTCTTTCATTTTAATATTTTATCAATTTTGTCCTAAATGGATGACCTTAACTGGTTGCAGTTCATTTCATTTCTTCTCTGTTTAAATATTTAAAAGGTTCCAAAGCACAAACATCATTCATGCAGTGTGTAACAAAAATGCTCAGCTTGAGCTTTGGGTTATTTAATTGTAATTGTCAAGCTATTACAAAAATTGATTATTTTTTTCTTTTTTTGCCCCACTCCTTCCCCCCGTTTCTAACTTTTGTCTCATCCTTGATGTTGGTATTTAGCTACAGAGCTATAGAATGCATTAGTACCATTACTAGTAAACAACAGACAGCCAAAGGCCCAAATCACTATGCAATGGGGATAGGCACTGCATTCAAAAAATTGTTTACTAATGTAATTGATCCAGTACTGAATACAGTATTTGGTGTTAGGTACAAGTGGAGCCTTTTATTTGAAGAAGAAAGAACCAAAGTTCTGGGTTTTGAGCTAGTACCGTCTCGGTACTGTGACCAATCTGGATTTCATTAAGCTGGAAAAGGGCTGTATTTGAATAGTAAATCAGAATAGTTTGAATTAGAAGAGACCTTGAATACCATCTAGTTCCAAACCCCCTGTGCCGTGGGCGAGGGTACCTTCTACTAAACCAGCTTGCTCAAGGCTCTGCTTTGAACACTTGCAGGCTTGGAGCCTCCACAAGCTCTCTGGACAGCCTGTTCCAGTGTCTCACCACCCTCATAGGCAAGAATTTCCTCCTAATGTCTCATCTAAATAGAGCTTCCTTCAATTTGAAGCCATTATACCTTGTCCTGTCGCTACATGCCTTTGTGAGAAGTACCTCTCCAGCTCTCCTGGGAGGCTCCCTTTAAATACCTGAAGGCTCCTGTAAGTTCTCCCTGAAGCATTCTTTTCTCCAGGCTGAACAACCTCAGCTCCCTCAGCCTGCCTTCACAGGAGAGGTGCTTCAGCCCTCTGATCATCTTTATGGCCTCCTCTGGCCCCGAACATCACAACGCACACATGTCATAGGAAACAGAAGACAAACGTCTGGTAGCCCTAGCTGTGAAGTGGGTTGTGCTGTCAGAGGTGCCATCTTGGGCAGATAGGGTTCTTTGCAAGGGCAGCAGTCCTACCTCTTCTAAAGCCTTTTGGGGTAATTAAATCTTGCCTCATAAATGTCAGTAATAGTTGGCTATGGCTTTCATGCTTCCTGTCCTGAGCAGCTTAGTGTCACTGCAGGCAGCTTTGCACTGACAGTTGCCAAGTTCCTGACCCTTCTGATGTATAAAATGCTTTGGGTTATTCAGAAGTGAAAGGCAATAAAAGCTAGTAAGCACAATTCAATTTCATGATTGTTATTCTGCAGTTATGAGAAAGTGAAACTAAGATGTGTAGTTCGCTCTGTGGCGTTTTTATTAAAAAGAGGAATAACAACACTCCGAAGGAATCCGATTCGTCTCCTCAAGTGCTTTCAAAGGAACTGTAGCTGTTCTGTGTTTGCAAATAGAAAAATCAGTGTACATTCCATTTTTTATATGGAAAGGATTTTATTGTTAGGGGCGTGTCTGTATTTATGCTGATTTTTATCTCTCATTTTCTTTTGTTCAGCAATGGTCTTGCATAACTGTAGCAGTATCAGCAGTGTTAGTAAGATGTGGGTTCATCTTTCATTTCTGACATCTCTGCGCCATGCTACAGCGTCATAACCTGTGCTCTGCTTTGGCTATGCAGCATTCCACATCAGAAACACACGTTCAATTCCTCTTTCCCACTAAGTCCCTAACTGCCACCTTGAGCAAAACAGGCAAGAAACGCACCACCTCTCTCACACTGGCTGTAGGGTTTTGCTTTACTTTCTGTCACGTCACAACGGATGTCATTTCAGGGTCACAAAAAGCAGGCATCTTTGTGCCTCTATGTGAACAAATGGGGACATACTGTTTTCAAGTGTGAGTGTTGGGATGTGCACAGATGTGAAAATTAGTTGAAATGAGTGAATGTTTACACAAGATGCTCTTGCTTCCTCCTGGTAATAAGATCTGGGTCCTTGGACATTGGTCGTTTAGCCCTGTTTTCATGGTAATCCTGTTTTCCCCCAGGCCACGGAATAGGTGTGCTAAAACCAGAGAGTAAGTGCTTTGAATAGTTCCTTAAGGGACATTTGATATCCTTCTTCCATGTGTTTTGCCCTGTATAAACGCCTCTCCTGGCTTCTGAAGAACCTTCTGAAGATTGCTTCTGTACCTACAGGGGTTTCTTATTCAGGTGGTGTGGCAGTTGTGCCTCAACAAGGTGTATGTTAATATAATCCTTAAGAAAGTTTTTGCAAACACATCCTCTACATCCCTGATTATATAATTAAAAAGTATAAGCATAAAAAAATCCTTCTAAATGCCTATTTCAATCCTAAAGGATCTTCTTAGTCTGGAGTGTTACACCAGATAGAAAGCTTAGAAATAAAGTGTAACTAGGAGCTGATAGAACAATTACAAATATGTTCTCTTTATTAGCTCAGTAGCAGTGATGGTGCTGTGAGCAGTGCACCTTGTACTTGAACAGCTTTAATACACTGTAAACTGTATTTTGGGCTGGTATGTAGCCAGACAAAACATGGTGGGGCAGGAAGAGTAGGATGTACAAGGGGAAGATCAGGAATCTCAGCACAAAGACCAAAAATACCAAAGAGCCCAGTATGACTCTAGTGCCTGCTGTTCAGTAGCAGCCAGGCACAAGTACCCAAAACCCCACGTAGGAACGGTGGCACTTTTCCAGAAGCAGATTTCCCTGAGAAATATTTCGCTTTGGCCAAAGTGAAAATACTCTGCTCCTCTTTACCTCAGTAGGGTAAACATGCTCATGAATAGCAGGTTCTTAATGCGACTCCAGCTGCTCTTTTCACTCTCTGGATAAAGACCTGCGTTTTGGGAGCTAAAGGTTAGGAATTCAAATCCCGGGTTCCGCTGGCAGATGCGTGTGTACATTTGGCTGGAAACAATGCCGTCTGTATGTATACAGCCACGGATCACTGCGGCAGCACAAGTCAATTAGCCTTTGTGACACTTCATTGTCCTGTGAAATAATTTTATGAATACTTCAGGGGATGTTGTCAGAAGGACAGTGCTGAGAGCCACAGGACACAAAGGGTAAGGCTAGCAAAATAGTCACCTTTGCCACAGGTTTCCAAACACTTCTGTGGTTACAGGCACCTGAACTTCTCTATGTTTCTTTGGTGTCTCTTGAGAAATACAAAGGGTAACAATTAACCTTTACTTCCTCCAAACCATAGAAAGCAATAGGGGAATAATCTTTAAGGTGGCATGCCTTATCTGAGATTGACACTGGTGTCTGCAGTGAGAGACAAATTGTGGAAGCCAAGATAGATAGAGCTGAGCCTGCTAATTACAGTATTTTTTAGGCCCCGTTTTGCTTTTAAAGGCAATGACACAATAGTCTTCAGCTTTGACCTGTAGTGTAAGGATGACACCAGTGTAAGAGAAATCTCCACTCACTCTTCAGGAGTTTCATTTCACTGAAGCTATTCTGCGAAATAACAGAAGGCTGCAGGTGATTCTCATTTACTGTTAAAATGTTTGGGGGGGGGGGGGTTTGTTGGTTTTTTTTTTTACATTTTCCATTTTCTATCCTATTCCAGATGTAAATAAAACATTTAAGAAACACTGACATTTTGCATTGAAATATTGTAAATTTTTACATTTGCCAGCTGAAAACTAAACAGAACTGTCATCTGACTTTTATTTGTTTGGGTTTTTTTACCTTGCCCTTTTTGGAAGGGAAAAGATGTGCATGAAAAAAATATTCTTATTTTCTTTTTGATATGACTTGAAAATTGAGAAAATAACAGGTTACTAGTTTCTAGTTTTAAAATTTGTGGTCTCAATTTTTCTCTAATGAATACTTTTTTTTTTTTTTTTAACCTTATTGCTCTGTGTTTTGGTTGGTTGGTGTTTTAGCTTTTTCCCCCATTACAGAAAGTAGAAAATACTTCTTTTCTAAATAAAAACAAGTGTAAGTAAAAGATAATATCACTATTTTTCCTCTTTATTTATCTCTTCTGCCCAATTTTGATTTAAAAGAAAGTTTTCATTTTACAGAAAGTTTACAGGAAATTGTAGTGATTTTTCTTCCACTCCCTCCTCTGTGCTTTCCTTCCCTTTTGAGTGTTTTTACAGAAGACTCTATATGTGACATTGCACATTGTTAGGAGGTGAAATTAGTGTTGAGATTAAGTATGGGACACATGGGAAACATAATGGAGGGCAACAGATGAGAGAAGGAATAGAAGAAAAGGAAATCATTGAGGGAAAGAGCTAAAGATAGAATTGTTTTGTTGCTGTTTGACATGTCTTGAAAAGAAATTGAGACAAGAATGTTGGAAAAAATTAAAATTAATGCTAAATATATATTTTTTATTTTTTTTTAAAGCCTGGTATTGTACAAGATTTGATAATGAATTACACAGCGAGACAAGCAAGGTAATTATTCTATTTGACAGTCTTGTTCAAGCCTCATTTGCAAGGTTTAATTCAGTTGTGGGCACCAGGTTTGAAAATTACCTCAGTATTTTGGAAATAGTTCAGTTGACAGCAGCAAAAATACCAAAAAACTTGAAAAATGAGGCCTGTGAAGAGAGGCCAAGAAATTTGGCATGGTCCAGCTAGAAAAAACAAAGCTGAAAGGAGACATAATAATTTTTAAAGTAACTAAAAAGGGATGTTATAAGGAAAAGAGGGCTTAGTCTTAACCAGTGAAGAGCAACAGGACAAATCCAGTCTAAACTGTAGTTTTAGGTGAAATGTACATGATAACTTGAGGCTAGGCTCTGTCTGAGGACTGTGACAGAGAAAATCAGGTAGAAATTGGGATGTTGGGACGAGGGCTTTGCAGTAGCAGTCAGTCATCTTCTGTCTTTAAACTCAAGCTGGTGAAAGAGTTCAGCCTTGGGGCAGGAGGAGAACAACAGTCATGTTACGGAGGTTTTTGGCTGGTACCCTGCAGCTGTCCCTAGACAACAACCTCTAGTTATCTAGTTTTCCTCCTGCATTCACAGGAGACTGAGGCAGTTTTTACCAGAGCCGGCAGGTACAGTCTGACTCTGGCCCCACTTTATTTTGGTAGAACTCCAAGAGGTTGTAAAGGGAGTGCAGAAAGTCATAGGTATGGTTGAGGTGAGATGTGGTATCTCTCTAGTAAGAATTTAGGAGTAATGAAATCAACTCTGTTCCTTGCAGAGGAATGAAAGTAATCCGCTAACAATCCCGTGTCATAGTATTGATTCTCTTCTTATATTTTCAGAGCTTTGAAGCTGCTATGGTTTGTTGGCTCATTAAGTTACATTTACAGGTTGTCCCTAAATGCTGGCTTTTACATAGTCTGCATTTTAAGTCTTTAAGTGCATATCAATACATTCTGTCCTCTGTGCAAACCACAAAGAAATCCCATTTCTGCAATGGCTAATGAGGTACCAGAGTGGCAAAATAAACAGAAGAAGGAATTGCACAGTGTCAGGAGCTTGACCAAAGAAATGTCACCTTCAGAGAAGCAGCAACTGAGAAATGACCTTTCACTTTATTACAGCATGCCAAATCTGGCTGGATTCAGACAAGAACCTGCAATTACTGAATATTTAGAAATGTATAGTGTTACTCATGAAGAAGCTCAATAGAGTTTGGGGGGCTTATGTCATATAAAGCATAGATTATGAAAGCTGTGTTTGACACAGTGACAAATAGCACAAGTGAAATTAGAGTTGAATTATGCAATTAGATTTTAGTAATTATACATATTATTAAGGATTTTTCATTACAGAGGATAGGATGTCAGGGTCCTGGCAATTGTACTGACCTCTTGTGCCACTGGGAAAGATATAGAGAGGCTTCCAAAAGACCAATATAATTCCTATTTAATCTTTAAATAAAGAAAAATGTTTTATTTCTCTCAAGTCTTCACCAAGGTGGCATCCCATTTTAGTGTGCCTTGCCTTAAATTTGTATGTATTAGTAAAATATAAATCACGGAAACACTACATGCTTTAGAATTCACTTTGCACTGTGTTTACAAACCTTACAAAGTGTTGTAAGTGCATGTATATGAATCCTTGAAAATATGTAACCAACCTCCGGAGGCTTCTCCCTTTAATTCACTTTATTTCAGTTAGGAATATAAAAAAAAGAGGAAAGAAAACCCTCCAAGAGATTACTGAAGATCTCTGAAAGATGTCAGATCCACACAAATACTCAATTATGCCGAAGGAAGAACAGAAAATGGTGGCAATTTATAATGTAGTTTATGATACATTATAAATATAAATTATAAATAAAATGGGCCTCTGCAAGGCCCATGTCACCACCAGCCTCTGAACTGTTCCCACAGCCTCATTGCTCAGAGCAGAGTGGGCATCTTGAAGCTTCCAAAAGAGTGAGGTTTTTGATGAGGTGTTGGGAATGGGAAAAGGCTGTGAAGTATGTTTTAAAATTGTATCTTTTCCTCAACCACCGTAAATTTTTTCCAAGCTATGTGATCCTCAAATTACCAATACAAATGGGAATACAATTAACAGTGGTGCCGTATCTTTTGTGCCAGGAAAGCTTACCTTTTATGCTATTAAACTGAGCAAACGTCTTCTCCTGGGCCTCATCTTCTCTATATGGTGCTGTCTTTTCAGGAATACATCATCATCAGAGTGCTTTGTCCCAGTGATGTATTACACTAATACATCTGTTGCTTTAATGATATATTAGTGTAATACCTTATCAGAATGATGCATACCAATGATCTATTACTCAAAAGGTGGTGCCATTCAGGAATGAAAGAATCCATGGGCATATTCAGTATAATTATACAGACAAAAGCCAACATACATTACACAGAAACTGTTTTCATAGAACCAAGAATGCTAGGATTATGCCAGCCTGTTCAGCACCGTTTTCCAGTCCCATTGCACTAGATTTGTAATGCTGAGGTGTTACATCTCTTTTAAACCTTTTAAATATACTAAGAGCAACTACCATTAACCTTGGGTCACTGTGAAACAGACTGTATCCAGTTACATTATTTTTACTATATAGTAGTACAGTACTTACTTACCCGTAACCATATGAAACCAAGTAACATTAACCTCCAAATAGTCTGAAGAAGATATCATATCTCATTATAATAATCTGGGCTTCATCCTTTGCCTGACTTTTATTATTGTCCATTCTCCAACATTTTCGATTACATGACAGTTGAACTTCAGCCTGTCATTAACTGAAGGCCTCTTTAATCTCAGCCATTACATTTTTTCAAATGACTTACCCACCAAAAATGAGATTAAGTCAGTCTAATTTACATTGGTTTGTGTAGTATGTTAATTAAACATTTCAAAACACCATCCAGAGATTGTGGCAAAAAAAACCCAAGTTCTACTTTCTATTTTTCAAACGTTCACTGTGAAATGGGGTAAAAAATATAAACCAATAATATAAACTCCTCAAAACTCAAAGCTTTTTCCCCTTTGCCTTAAATTCCTTGCTAATCGGGTCCAAAATAAAGAGGGTCAGATCCACATTTTGGCTTGTGGTGACTTAACTGATATATAAAGTATTGCTGAACTCCTCTAAATATGCTTTACACCAAAGTAGAACACCAAGGCCTCCAACTGATTTCACTTCTTCAAAGCGTAGAAAGGTGTGTAGATACCTCTAGAGTTTTTGCCAAATAATCCAACACAAAACAATTACTGATGCAAATGAGGGTGAACAAGATAGGCAAAAGATTTATAGTATACAAATAATAGATTTGTTTTCCTCTTTACTTTCTCTTATCTTCAGCTTCATTGCTAGTGACAGGTATAATTTTAATTTGCAGAGAGGGTTGGTAGAGCTGCTTTCAGGAATTTATTTAGTCAGAACATCCTACTCCTTACATTCCTGCTCCTCCAAGGTTACTCAGCTGACCTGTGACCTTCCAGTTTGGAAACTGTTTGACCTAGATCACGAGAGGATAAGGGAGCAGAAGCCGTCATTGTAAGAGTCTGATGCAAGAAGTAAACTGCTCTTAAAGGTAGAGCAAGGCTGAGTGGAGTAGCTTGTCCAAGTGCTATGGAACGGCTAAAGCAGAAGGTGGCGTAACAGGTTACAGCAGAGGGTGAGGTCTGTGTCCAGATGAGGCAACAAGATGCAGAGCAGAGCGTCGGGAGCAGCATCTGGCAGTAGCACTGGTGGGGGCCCTTCTGGCAGAGAGTTTATCATAGCCAAACTAAGTCTTGCCTCGTAAAGTGTCAGGGTCTGAGAGGAGGCTGCTGTAGCTGTGTCCCAGTCACCATCCTGTGGAACATTTTGGTGTTTGTTTCCTTTTTAAACTACAATCTCACATAATCTGGGAATTGGTGGGTGGAGTTATGATAGCTGGTCTCTGGCAGAGGTGGAAGCAGCCTGCTAGTACATCAATGCAGGAAGTATGGCTGCAGTGAGAACCAGTGACATACTACTCTGATCAAGAAATCTACAAGTTGCCTGATTGCATCTAGGGAGTGAAAGACGAAAGGCATCCCCTTTATCTGACCTCAGCAGGATGGACCTCCAGGGCCAGGCTCAAAATATTTACCTGAAAGTATAATTGCTTAGGTCACTGTGCTAGGATATTTGCAACATTTTCTGTTCTTCCCTTGTAAGAAGACTGGCTGTTTCACTCAGTATTTACTAGAATTCATCAGTCCTGAAAATCTCTTAGATCTGGTGGATCTACTACGTTCCTTCTAGAAGTCTCTGAAAGAAGCCTTGCAAAGCATTTCTGGCAAACATAGTAGCTGTTCTTTCTGATAAACTGCAGGTGAGCAAATAGACCTTTGTGTAACTTGCCTTGTGTGCTGAGCAGCTGGAGGGGACAGATTTGGTCTGGGAAGAGAGACTAGCAGGTGGGCTTCTGATACTGTTCCTGTGTACATAGCTTACAGACTATGCAGTAATGTATACATCAACAGCTCTTGATATGTAATAACATTTAGGGTCACAGCAGCCTACCAAAGTAGGGGGGTGTTAGTCTTTTCTTAGGAGGTGAGGACTTGCATGGAGAAAGAATGAAAGTTAAATGCTTAATAGTGTGCAACAGGCTAGGAGACTGCAGGCAAAGTGTGTGGTCTCACACAGGATGGCTTTCATGGCCATTCAGTCCTAGGCAGCCCTTGCTTTCTTCTCTAGAGGTGCAGTTTGTGGGGTCTTTGAGAACCCATCTGAATGACAAATGACTTTGAGTTTTTGTTTCTCTGAGTTAATTTTAGCAACATCTGTTGTCTGATCTTGTTCACTGTGTGCTACCCTAATGCTTTTGCTAGTGTGGTGCAGAAAAAGAAGAATGATAGACAAGGTGGGTGGCAGCTGCTTACATTTGCTCAAACTGTACTACCACTGAATGTCAAACCATGCCACGTTACTAGGCTGTGTCAGATTATGTGTGGTGGCATAGGACACAACACTCCTGATAGTTAAGTGGTATTCCTTTTAGTGAAATGAATGATGGAATGATAATGGGTTTTTAAGAGTTGGAGTTTGCCTTGAAGCCAGATTTAGGTACTGACAAATTTGATGGTTCAGGCTGAACCAGTTTTCCAGTCCCCTCTGTAGTCCATGGAGAGAGCAAGGCTTCTCCAGAGAAATTCAACCTGCCTTTCCCTGGGTGGGGAGCAACTGCCACCTGGTACTGCTAACTATCTTCTGACAATAAATAACCTAGAAATCTAAGTTACATTAAATGACTCTTCCTCTATCATAGTGAAGACTAGCAGACTTTGCATCTGCTATCTACTGCCTAAAATTCTCCAAAGTTGGTACCCTCCATTAGTTTAAAAAGCTTTGAAACAAAACCTGACACTGCATGTCTGAAACTTCATCAACACCAAAGATCAGCTGGAACTACTTTGAGTGAGGAGAACTGAGAGGTGACACACAACCTCTGACAGCTTGCCTGTGTTCCCCTGGTGTAGGCTGCTATCTGCACAGCACAGGCCTTGGCCAAAGCTCAGTATATCACCCTATGTTTTCTGTTTCTTAAAACAGGAAAAAACCCACCTCTAAAACAGTAAGATTGCAAATCTGAACTGGAAAATGGTAAGGCAGAAAGTGAAGTCAACAGAACAGAAGCATGAGGAGGGGGTGCCAGGACATCACAAATGGGTCAGCAACCACTTAATCTGGATCAGAGACCGGTAGCTAATTTTGCCTGACTCTCTCAACACCTGGACTGCAAACTGGAGTGGGTAAGGTGAAGACTGATGGTTAATTCTGCTGAGTCTGTTATGAGAAAATTGACTTCTGGCAAGGGGATGGAAAGAGCAGTTGTGGGCAGCAATGTGGCTCAAGCCTTGGAACATCTTGCATGAGAGCTAAAATCATTAGCTTTTACAAGCAAAAACTCAGCTAGGAGCAGATCAGTGAGGATTTTGTCATTGATTGAATTGGGACCAGTAATTACTAATTATGGCAAATATGCAACAGTTGTGCTGCTGCTTAGAGCTGAGATGTTTATTTCTGGGGGCTTTTGTCAATAATAGAAGCTGGTTCCTTTCCTCTTACTGCTTTTCAGCCTGCAAAACAGGACTTATAAATCCCTGTGCTACTTGCTTTTAAAATGTGTGACTTAAAAAGTAGGAGTTGGCTGATAAGGATGGATGCATGGAAGGACCATTCAAGCAAATAAATGGTGAGTTCCTTCCTCTTCATCCCCTCAGGCACTGCTTGCTGACCTAAGTGCATTAAATAACTGCATAAAATATTTGTGGGTATGCACTCAGGTACAGCAGAAAAACTTGTTTAAAAGAAAAAAAGGAACTTGTAGCAGGAAAGGATGTTTCTGTAAAACAACTGTACTATGTTACTGGTAGAACAGGCATTTTTGTCTCGTGTTGACACAATAGCTATTTCTCTTTACAGACGCTTCTTGGGGAGATGTTTTGCTGAATAACTCTGGTTTCAGTCTAGCTGGTCTCTAGAGGCCTGTGATAGTTGGTAAAAGATATATGAGTCTAGAAATCAGGTTCACAGAGATGCTGGCTTCTTCAGGAAAACTGAAAAGAAACTGTTAAAACTTGAGGTCATGCCTATTAAGAAGTCAGAGGAAAAGCTGGTTTTCATTTGAAAAGAAATGCTGTTTGGGAAAGGTGTGCAGAGGTCTGTTGATTTATCACAAGTTGGTTTTCTCTACTGTTGCTGACTTAGCTGCCCAGCTGAATGCCCCAAACCAAGCTACTGACTAGTGAGCCCATTCTCTAGAGCAGAACAGCAACATACTTGATATTATTTCGACGTCAGGATTTGATTATTGGAAAAAGCTGAGGTGTTCCACAGAAGTAAAGGAAAAACAGTACTTTGATCAGCAGCACATGTATGTCTTGGTCAGTGGATAAGCAGCCCGATTGCCACCCGAGCCTGTGCTGAACTGGCAGCTGGTATGCATTGTCTTCTGGCCTGCCGGGTTTCCTTCAGAAGGAAACTCTGATGCAAAGAGAGGCAGAGAGACCAGGAGAGCTTCCTTGCAGTGAAGATGCACTCTGAGACAGACTGACAGGAAGGTAGATAAAGACTGACAGCACAATCCTGTTCTTTTAGCTCCTTAGAGTTTGTCCTAAGTCTTTACAGGAGGGTTCCATCAGACATCCATGAAAGGTTATTGCTATTTCTCTTCTACAGAAATAAGCTGGACCATTGAATGTGCCAGTAAGGCTGATGCAAGTGAGTTGCCCCATGGTTCTCCCTGCCTGGACCATGTTCAGGGGCTAGTGTTCAAGAGGTGTTCCCAAAAAAAAAAGTCCCCAAACCCCCAAGCCTACTCAGCCTAAGCCTGACCTACCTCTAAAACTTTAATTAGCTCCCAAAGCACCTAAACTTAGCTTTGAAAGTTTCCCAGATTCAAATATAGCACACAGTTTAGCCTGGCATTGTACTTTAGCCTGATCTGAATCAAGAACATGTTCACCAGCCTCCACTGATGGTGGCAGTTGGAGTGATCAGGCTGCTCAGAAAAGGCATTGGTCGCCACTGTTTTCTTCCAGATCAAAGGAGTGGAGGAGAAAGTGAGATGCCAAGAGCTGACAATAGTCTGTCATACTGCAGACCACTGGTCAGTGAACTCCAGGATGTGGGTGAGCTAGGTTCAGTTTCTTTCTTGAAGGAACTGTTTCCAGTCCGTAACTTGAATTTTATAAAGTGTGCCTTTATTACCTGATATTTGGCTATGTAGGATGAGAAAACTCATTTAGGAAAATGCATAAACAACCAGTAAGAGTAAAATCCATTTTCTGCTAGCCCTAGGCAGCTTCTCAGTGTGAGTTGGTCACAGATCCAGTTCTGAGGCACCAACATTTGTGAGTTATGTAGGGACCTCTGTAGCCTAACACAATTCCGGATTCTACCCTGGAGGTGAAACTACAAAGACCCAATTTGTAAACCAGTTTTTCTGTGTTTGTGCATCGTGTGATGGTTTTTCTCACATTCAAACATGACCACATCAGCAATGCTATTGCTGTGACAACATAATAAAATCAAATGAACAAGCAGAAGGTGCAGACCTGAGGAAATCACTCTTTTCAGTGGTAACAGTTTTCTAGATGCTTAGTAAATGGTCATCAAAAAAATAATAAAAATGGTAGAACTAAGAAGGGTTAGCACAGCTGAAAATTTGGATCTTAAATCCAGAATGAGCTGGCACATTTCGAATGAGTCTTTTATTTCCAGTACATGTCCTCTGGTTCAGAACTTTAAAAACCCACTGGGTTAGGATTGTACTACCACAGGCTATTGAGTTACAGTGGCATAATGAGGTGCCTGACTGCATGCCTTTCTCATCTGTAGCACATCTGAAGTGAAACAAAGGTATTTTAGCCTAATACTTTGTGGTTGCCATTATAACAGTCTAAGGGAGTGTGTAAGAGCAGTTAGGGAAGCTCAGCTGATGAGCAGCAACTTATTAAGCCACAGTAACTTACCATCTGAGATCATCTATATCCTAATTTTTGTGTCTCTTTCTCTGATGCCGCTGTGGAGCGTGTGCACTTGAGCAGCAGTTGCTCTCTGTTCTTTGCTAGTGGGTAGTAACATTCATGAATGCCTTGTGAAGAAAGGTCTGGAACAGAAATTGCACTGTCAGAAAACTGCTTTGGTAGTTGAATGGTCACCAGCATTAGCACTTATGTGTGACTGGGCTGAGATTAATGAATGAAGTTCATAACCCCTCTGGAGCACCACTTGCATCTTCTGTGTTAATAACCATCAGTTTCAAAGATAAACCCACAGGAAAATGGCCCAAGTGAAAGCTGCTGCTCTGTGCCCATGGCAGACTTTATACAGTATTAGTCTGAGGAAGCTCATGAGGTGGGCAGGTGTTAAGGGACAGGCAACGGCTTTGGTTCACTGAGAATCCAGTTGAGTATGTGGACACTTTCAAAGGGCAGATGAACATGCTGCTCTACTATCTTGTTTTCTTCGGGGCATTGCTACTCATGTTGTAGTTTTAATTAAGGAAAAGGGGGAAAAAATGGCTGCTGAGTAGAGCATCTTTGAGGCACAAACTGAGCCACACAAAGTAGCGAGCAGTTTGGGTTATTTTTAAGAGGGCATTGATGTATTCTTTCGAGCTAGTGGTTTGGGGTTTTTGTTTGGTTTTGGTGGGGTTTTGGATTTGTGGTTGTTGTTATCCCCCTGCCCCCACTAACTCATGTGTAAACCTGCTCAGAAGTTTTCCTAAGATGGTGGCTAAAGACCTGTCTGAAAATTGGCTTTAACAATCTAATTTTTAGTGATATTTAAGGAGCGGATGTGGGCTTCTTTCATGGTACATTTTTAAAGTGAAGGAAATAAAACATCTTGAGTGGTTCCATCAAAGGCACTTTGCAAGAATGCGAGTGAAACTCAGAAGCAAGGAAATCTGAAGTTCGAGCTGGAATGGCCCTAAGAGCTTCTAGCAGGATACGCCTCTGGGGTCTATCCTTAGCTCGTCCAAACGCTGCCCGCTGTGCCCGCTAACAAGTCGGTTCTCTCCCCCCTCCACTCATGCCCCGGCCGCCCGAAGACGGCTTCAGCCGAGCCTGGGCGGGCACAAGCAATGCGCTCTGGGCCGTCCCGGCGCGCTCCGCATCCCCGCTGCCCTCCAGCCGCTTGGCAAGCGCCGGCAGAGGCCCTGCCATGTCCCCGCCGCTCCAACCGCCGTAGCCGGCAGCGTGGCCCCCAGGCCAGGGCAGGGCAAGGGCGGCCGCCAGCGCCCCGCTGCGGCCCGGCGGCCGGCCATGCCCCGCCGAGCATGCCCAGAGCGCCGGGAGGGCAGGGGAGAGGAACGGAGCGGCGAGAGAGGGGCTGCTGCTGCCGCTCCGCTCTTAGAGGCAAAGGCAGGATCCCTCCCCGGGGCTGCAGGGCGGAAGGCATCTCCTCAAACCTGCGGGGAAAGACACCCACAGAGCCTGGGAGTGCTCTGGAAGGGTGAGTGCTGCCATAGGTGTGCCATCTCTTCGCACCCAATGCCAGCACCCTTCTGTTCAAATGCATCAAAAAGGTGTGGAGGGTTTCAAAAGGTATCTGTGGCTTGGGCTGATTGAATGATGAGCTTGTCCTTGCTTAGTAAGATGTAAAAGTCTCTTAAATTCGTGCATTTGTATTCCTGCACCCATAAATAAATCACTATCTTATCTTCAGTATTCTTAACCTTATCACTAGGAAACAAGTATTGGCCTGTAACCTAATCTTTCTGCATTTGTGACTTTTGTCATCCTCTGGATATTGACACAGCCTTTTCCCTCCCCCGACTTTCTCCCTTCTGTGAAAAAGATTTCAAATACAGGAGTTAGGATGTTGCCTGGCTCTTGAATATGCACCTTCACTCCAAGGGTCTGCTAGCAGTCTTGGATCTGATGAGGTACAGCCAGTCTCTCAGGACAGTACTGTAAAAGCCCTCAATGCATCTTTAATGATTTTGTTCCTTCCTAACTATGTAGCAAAATCACAGTAGCACTTCGTATATAAGCTGGCTTTACTGTGTCGGTAAAAACCTGAGGCCGGGTTGTACGAGGAACAGCTAAGAGTAGGACACTCAGTACTGTGGGAAGCCAAACTGTGGACAGTGTCACTGGAATAATGGGAGACTTTAAAAGAGCCTGGAGATGAACATTTTGTCTGAGGAGGTCAGCTTGAAGGGTATAGGCAGCCCATTTTCAAAGACACTGGACAGAGAAATCTTCTTACTACAAGCACAGCAGTTTGGAGATGGGAAAGAGCTTGGTACAGATGCTTGATTTTTATCAACAAATTAAAGTAGCAGCTTTGAATTAGATAGGATGGTTGATTGGAGAAAGAGTATAAAGTTTAGGTGTTCATGTAGGTTAGAAGAACATTCCAGGGCAGGATGAAGGGGAGGGATGGGTGGATGGGTGCCTCAGTCAAGACAGAAAGCGTTAATACTTTGACAAAATCATACAACTGCTTCAGCTGGACAAGACCTCCAAGATCGAGTCCAAATGTTGACCCAATGCCATCACAGCTGTTAAACCATGTCCCCAAGTGCCATGTAGACAAAAACACTTCCAGGAATGGTGACTCCATTACCTCAGTGGGCAGCCAATTCCAATGCCTGACCATACTTTCAGTAAAGAAATCTCTTTGCAACCTAAAATATCTTCATCTTTTTAACATCTTCTGGGTGGTTCCTAGATGATGTTTTAATTTTATTGTTGTTTTTTTTGTTTTAGGTTTTGGAACCTAGATTATCTAGCTTCAGGTAACTTGCTGGTGTTTATCCTTTTTAATAATGCACAGGCACTGAAAGCATAAAGCAGGACCTTTGGTGAAAGACCATGTGTTGTAAAGATCTTCAACCATGTCTGCAGTGGAGGATGAGAGTCTTTGTATTTTTATATTCTCCAGTGAAGAGTGTGATGAGCTCTCAGCATTTTAAATAAGTTGATTAAAAGCTGTGGAAGGGGAGGGAAGTTAGGTGAGGGTCAGACTTGACCCAGCTTCCTTGATTAGCATACCCAGTTGGGCAGCAGAAGTAATTATGTCTGATGTGGTATCACAGCTGTGAGGACTGGAGGGTTGTATGAATCATATAAACCTGGTAAGCCCTGAACAGGAGAGTTCCTGTCATATTTCCTGCACTACTCTTTTCCACTGAGCAGACTTTTTTTTTTTTTTTCCCCCCCACACTAGAACATCAGACAGACATTCCACACCGGTTCTTCCTAATCTCAGGTCCACTGTGCTACCTTCTCTGGTGATGTTTTTTCTTGGAAAGCTGCATTTGAGTACCTTCTTGGCCCTCTTCCAATTGTTTTGCTAACTCAGCTGATGATTTAAAAGCCACTGATTTTTTTTTTTTTTTCCCCCATGTAAATGAAAGTATCCCAGTACCTCCCTCCTGAGCTGACAATACAGCTCTTGTGGGATTCATGAGGCAGCCAAAATGTGGGGCTTTTTTTCTGATGGTCACTGTTCTTGGGACTTTAGAATAGAGGTCACCTAACTTACTGGTTAAGACCAGGAAGGCTTACTTGTTTTCTTGGAATGAATAAACTTCTCAAATATAGTAATGATTTCCAAGACAACCTAAGAAAACCACCTTAACTCTGACAGACCTTCTACAAGTCATATACCCTGCTGGTCCTCTTCTTTAATAGCCATTCATTTTGATTTCTCCCTCATCTCTTCTGCTTGACGACCTTTAGAACAGCAAGTGGGAGATTTGTACCTTCTCTGACCAGGCAAGGAATACTTCCTCATCAGTTTCCTGCCACCTTCCACTGATTTGATTTGTGCACAATCCTCCCCATGTAGGAAATATGGGAAAAGTACTCCTCCCTTGAGAACACTTTGGCTTCTCTCTTCTCTATTTTCTTCTTTTAAAAAGTTGGGGTTGTGCAGCACAGAAAGAAGAGAAGGTTTGGGGAGTATGTTTTTAAGCTAAAAGAGGGGAGTTTCAGACTGGATACAAGGAAGAAACTGTATACACTGAGGGTGGTGAAAACTGGCCCACATTTCCTAGAGAGTTGGTGGATGCCTCATCCCCAGAACCATTCCAAGTCAGGTTCCTTCCAACCTATAGCATTCTATATTTCTGTAACTACAAAACCATGTGAAGTTATGTGGGACATACACAAAGCTATAAACATACCCTTCCATTTTCAAACCCTCAGTTTTTCCCTTCATAGAGTTGCTTTTTGAGGAGGGAAGCATACAGAGGGGCAAAGGCCTGCCCCTGAACTCCTCCACAAGTTTTGTCACTCCAGCTTGGGGAGCAGGAGGCTTGGGAGAGCAGGTTGAGTGGTGCTTTCATTCCTGCAGGCAGGCGTCACTGTGACCTGAGCATCTAAGGGCTTTAGGGACACCGCTGAAGCCAAGGGGCGTTTCTCAATGTACAGCAGTACCTGTACCTGTCCCAAAGTCCCAGTGAGAATATGAGTAACAAAGTTACATGGTACCTCATGAATTTTACTTCCATGAAATAGGATCCTCTTAGGCAAGCAGCCAACACATATGAGGGGATGTATGAGTAAGCTGTATGCTTACTGGTAAAAGTGAATTGCACAAGGAAAGCATAGGTACAGGTTAACCAGAATAGCAATTAAATCCTGTCTCCACATCACCTACACATCAGGTGTGTGTTGGTGATAATGGTTTGCTGGGAATAGCAGCCAAAAACTCTGCATCTGGCTAGTTTGTGAACTACCATGTGCTGCTGTTGGAGGCAGAGTGCATGGCCCCGACTGAAAAGTGGAGGTAACAGTGCTTTGCAAATGTCTAAGTCTAAGAAAAAAGGACAGCAAACTTCCAGTGAGGGATTTAAAATATAGTTAGGCTTCTACCTGCTCTGCAGTTTTCTTAAAGCTTCACTTAGTTTGCAACATTTTCAGGATATGAACTGTATTGAGGGGAGAAGAGTGAGAGGCTGAAGGACCAACCATGGTTTTGGAATGATTAGTGAATGTTTTCTGTTAGAAAGTAGATCATAAACCAGTAGGAATTTTAAAAGTACTTGGACTTTAAAGAATTCTGGATATCATAAGGATATTTTCAGTCTTAGTAACTAAAAAAAGGAGAGTGGAATATTTGTATTTTGTAAACTACTCCCGTAAAAGTGGACATGAACACCATGTTTAGGAAACAGTAAATGCTCATGTTACAATACTTTCACAGGACCATTTCACTTGGGAGGATCCTCCTGACCTCATCTAGTCTAACCTCATCCCTAAAACAGTGCCGGTTGTTCAGGCAGCCTCTGTGGGCAGCCTATGCCACTGACCATCCTAACAAAAAAAAAAAAAAAATTGTTTTCTTGTGTTCACATGGAATTTTCTGGTTTGTCTTTTGTTTGTGTCCATTGGTTCTTACCCTGTCAATGATCACTGCTGAGAGGAGTCTAGCTCCTTCAGTTTCTTTCCTGCCCATCAAACACTTGTACAATTGGGTAAGATCCCCCCAGGCCTTCTCTTCTCCAGGATAGACAGTCTAAGTTACTTCTCCCTCTCCTCATATGACATATTGTCCAGTCCCTTAATCATGTTCGTGGACCTGTGCTGGTCTCACTCCAGGAAGTTCAGGTTTTTCCTGTACAAGGGAGTCCTGAATGAGGTACAGCACTGCAGATGTAACCTCACCAGCACTAATAAGAGGTGCAGGATCATATTTCTGTACCTGCCAGCAACAGTCTTCCTAACAGCCTTCTTGGCTGCAAGGGTGCATCACTAGCTTGTGGTCGTCTTATTGTCTACCAGGATCCCAAAGTCCTCCTTGGCAAAGCAGCTTTCCAGCTGGTAGGCATCCAGGATGTGCTGGTGTCACTCCTCTCTAAATGTAGGAATATGTATTTCCCCTTTTGAACTTTGTAAGATTATTCTCTGCCCACTTCTCCAGTTTGTCAAGATAGTATTTCTGAAAGATGCCACATCTCTCTGCTGTGTCAGTCACTCCTTCCAGTTTAATATCACTGAGCATGCACTCAGCTTTTATGTTGAGAGTGCATTCCTCACGTTGTTTTGTTAGTTTTGGTTTGGGTTTTGTTTTTTTTTTGGGGGGGGGGGTTGTTTGTTTGGTTGTTTGTTTTTTGTTTTGGTTTTGGGTTTTTGTGTGTGTGTGTTTAAATGTAGGTTGCTTCCTTCCAGGCATTGCCTCTTCTCCCTACTTCCTACTCGTGGAGGTTTGTGGTACTCTGTAATTTTTCACTGCTATTAGTCTACATCTTATAGACAAATATTTTGGATCTTACTATAAACTACAAACTTGAAAGCTTGGGATGCCCTTACTGTTACTGAGAAGTGGGGACTAGAAACAGTATTTTCATCAAGCAGTGTCAACAGCAGCTGAGGAGACTAGATCTTATTCCTAGTATCCCAAAAGGCAAATAACCTTTTCCTCTGTGCTGCTTGGTAGGATGGGGAAGTGTCAGTGCAAGAAGGTATTCCCTACAGGAGGGGACTGGCCACATGACTTCATGCTCAGCAGGCAGCAGTGACAGCAGGCTTACTTGCAGCCCAAACCCTTCTGCCTGCCAGTAGGCAAGGGCTGATTTCTGAGGACATGCAGCATGGAGAAGCACAGCTGAATGCCATGAGAAATTCATTGCAGCAGGCAGATGAAGTCTGCTAGAAGCTTGATCTCCACATACTCTTCTTGCTATCCCCTAATGTTTTTCCCTGGGAACATAAGATCTCAGCACCACCACGTTTTCATGTCTGTCTATTACCCTTCTATTTCATCACACCCTTCTTTAGCTGTTAAGGTATTGCAGAGAGGGCATAGCTGTCATCAATGCTGCTAACATCCACTTCTGTGCCTGCTTTCCTCTTGCTGTGTTTTGGGTAAGGTGCTGCCAGAGAGAGAGATGAGGTTGGTAAATGCACAGTCTAAGATGGTAGATAAGCTTCTTGGGATCTTGTCAGTTCTCGGGTCCAGAGCACTCTCAGTATTACTCTGGTGTTTTAGCAGAAAAGTAGCCAGTGAATTGAGAAACCAGCACTGATTTCCCTGAGGAATTTGCCACCTTGCTGGTGCAGCAGGCTGTGTCTCTCCACATATTTGTAACAAGATGTTTAAGAACTTAGACACACTTTCATTTAGCAAACAGCTGTGGCTTAAAATGCTATTGCCTTGCTACTTAACTAAGCTGCAAGACTTCACAAGGGAAGCAGACAAGGAGGCCAAAATGTGTTCTGTTTTGCTAGTTTGAGCATGGAAGCAGTTAACTTCTCCAGAAAGATGGTGATGTCTTTAACCAACCATGGCAGGTGTTTTGCTAATGAGCATGTGCCTGGACCTTCAATTAACCAGTGACTAACAAAATGTTAAGTGGAAGTAAAATGACAGAGGGAGTTCTCTGGGTCTCACTCTGATTTAACTTTGACCATCCTTAGGATGGGGCAAAGTTATCAATTTTGGTGCCTTTAAATGGAGAGTGGAAAACAGTGCAAAGAGTATCAGTATTGGAGCAGATATGTATCCTTTTTTATTTCCGCATTTGTAACTGTAATAGCCCTGAGCCAAGTGTTCCAGTCCCCAGTTGACTAAACAAATTCTTCTCATCAGTTCAAAAGTTGCTTAGTATTTTATGTTGTAAAATATTAATTTTTTTTTCCTATATTTAGTCTGTACTGGGAAAGATGTTGCTGGCTCAGATTTGGGGGAGAAATTCTGCATTTCAAGTATCTGTAGACGTAAGTCTAATAGTCATAGGCTCAGATGAGGTTGTTTAGCAAAATGTGCTTACAGAAAAGGGGTGTGCAGAGGTGGTAGCATGAGTTATGAAACTGAAAAGCCAACTGCACTTATGGTAAGATAAGGATCATGAGACCTCCTTGGTAAATCTGAAGAATATTTGAGTAGCCACAAATAGATGTGGACACTAATGTAATCCTTCTCCAGACTTACATTTGTGGCCTGCAAAATCTGGGGTCATGTATCAGTATGGGTTTAAGGCTAGCAGCTTCAAGTATTGATTTTGCTTTTCTTAATTGAAATGAGGAGCTACTCCACCTTCCCTAGGTAGTGTGCTATACTAACAACTGAAAAATACGAACACTGGTTCTTCTGAAGAAGTATGAACATGTTAAATTTGCATCTCGACTAGAAGCCACTTGTGCTGAAATTATTCTGAAGTGATTATGGCTAGTTTTTTTGCCAGGATTTAGACGAGGTTCTGAGAAAAACAGTTGTGGTTTAGCTAAGAGATGCAAGATATATTGCACTCCTCCTTCTTGGTGCCTCTCCACTCTGAGGCTGCAAGATCATAGTGGAATTCATGAGAATCTTGGTCTTGAAGAATGTTCTCAGTTCAGTATGCTCACAAGCATGGCATAGGCAGTTAAAGAGCTGGGAGACCACTCCCAGTGATTTCAAGGCTTGCAAAAAGAGTTCTTTTCTATGGTGCTGTGATAATTCACTGATTCTGGCCCTTTAGTTTTCCTTAATTTTAAGAAGGAAGATATTAAAAACTTTGGGGAAGGAGAACTTGGTTGCCTTTTACAAAAGTTAAAGCCTGTTGGTCCTTTAGGATCCACTGGTCATGCAACTCCATCTCCCAATGTAATTGTTTGTTATCTGTCCCTAGGTAGTACTCCTCAGACAGTAATGACTTCTAAGCATTGCTTATTGGCCTTTGTGAAACTGGTTGGTGGCCTTGTCAGTCACTAACTTGTCATTATTTATTATTCCAAATCCATTATTAAATGTTATTTATTTACAGATTGTTTGCAAACATGGATGATGGTATCTGTGAGCTGTTACCTTCTGTATATGTTCGTCCTCTCACGTGAGCCTCTTAGATGCTGTAGAGCATTTTTTTTTTTAATCTTGTTTGCAGAATTGATGCATAGTTATTGTTTAGCATAGAAATGTTGACATCAATTACAATAGAAAAGAGGAGTGGTTTAGGCCATTGAGGGTATCCTTCCAAGAATTCTGGGAGAGAGAAGGTAGTTCTGATGAAAACCAGTATGTATCTTCTATGTTCAATAGGAAACTCATCCAAAGAGAGGAGTGCCATTAAAGATTGCCCATGAGGCCTGATTAGCACAGGGGCACACAGCTGCTTTGTCATTGATTTGGTAGGCTGTTCCCTAAGCAGAAGAGGTCTGATACCATAGTGTGGTTTGGGGCCCAAGAAGTGGTTGAAATGGTCCAGTTTATCCACTCAGTAAATTTCTTCAAAAAGTATGAGCCTGGGAACAGACCTCTTTAAAGTTTCAAGGAATAAAGCAAGAATGTCAACTAATTTTTTTTATTTCTCTTTAGCGATCTTTTCAAGTTTTTGTTATCATTACATAAAGGTAGTTTGGATGCTAGACACCTTGCAGAGGTTTTAAGAATGTTACATCATTTATTACTGTTTAAAATCTTATTTACTCAGTTTGTTTCATTTTTCTCATGTGTAAGTAAAGAAAATATTTACTTTGTTCAAAAGTGGCTTCTGAGGCTGAACTTAATTCATATGTGTAACTAGGTTTGCTGTTTGGAAGGTGCCATACAATCATTACTTATTAATAGCAGGTCCTGCAGAAGCAATGCATTATTTATATTATGTTATCTGTGGAAGACTTGCAACTATTTTCTTCTGTTTGGACTAGAAATGTTCAAAAGTACGGTCAGCTGACTTTGGTCTTTCCCTACTACACCACCAAACATGTAATGGAAGATTATGTTTTAAATGGCACTGTGCCCTTAGTCATCTTCCTTACACCAGTGTACAAAAGAATGTAAAGGTAGGACTGATGTGTCTTTGATTTCAGTGTGATGGCTGGATATCATCTATTGACTAGAACAATGTGTGGAGCAACACAATTAGCCAGTAGATGTGAAGAGCCAGGTTGTTCCCATACAGAGTATTTCCAGGTGTGGGATTAGAAACTCTTCGAAGCTGGAGTATATAAAGTTTCTCCCTGATAATTCATTCAGCCATTGGGATTTCTTTCACTGCACAACAGGCTTAAGGCTTGGCCTGCTAAACTTAGGCAAACTGTTGGGATGTCTGTGGAAGCCAAGGTCACCCTCAGAGAGATTTAGTGTTGCTCTATTGCTTGCCAGTCCCCATGGCCCTTTCAAAGAGCTGTGTTCCTGTAGTGTCTTTGCTGAAGCCACCTCAACTTCCCTAAAGGGGGTTTCAAATGATGGAGGGGGGGAAAAACCTACACAGCATATTGTAAATTAATGCTGACACCGTCAACATTAATTTATGCCAGAAATGCATGAGGAATAGAGGATGGGAAGAGTGATGATGCAGAAGGCAGTGTTTCCTACATCCTATTCATCTAGATCTCCTGCAGAAGGGCTGCCACAGCACATGTGGATTGCAGCACAGAGAAAGCACTCTTTCCCCTCCTGAAATGGCTTCTTTGCAGGGGCAGCTGGAGGGGCAGAAACTTCTTGCTCACATAGCTGCCTTGATTCAACACCACTGCTGTTAGAGTGTGTTTAAAAAGTAGTTAAGAAGGGTTTAGCACTGCAACTCTTCTCAGAGAACACAGTTCTGTTGCTGGTTTCCAGGCATGTCAAAACTGAGGTTTGCGAGCAGTAGCAAAGAATGCCTCAACTATCTGGTTATCATTGCTAGTGCTATACAGATCTCCAAACCAAACATAACCTGGAGAACCAAAGGAAAAGACAGGACCTAGGTATTCTGAGGCAGTTCTGACTGGTACTCTTGATCATGAGTACATGTAAGGTAGCTGTTTGGATTCACCTCCACTCCCCAACACTTCCATTTATTCACTTTGGGTTTTACTTCTGGATTAAAAAAAGGTAAATCTCCTCATGACAATGAAGCATTCTAACTGTATTGTGAGACGATAAACCAACTGGAATCAGGACTCTTTTGTCTTAGTAGAAGTGTATTCTGTACATGTGGTTTTAAAAACTCAGAAATGCACTTGCATGCTTGTGAACCTGAGATCTTATCTATATAATCTTTTAAATATTATTTAGGGTGAGGGTTTTTCCTGTAGAAAAGATATAATTATATCTGTAAAATGGGTATAATATTTTAAACCATTCTAACTAGAGGTGATTAAGAATGTATGTTGGCCCTTCAAAAGATTTAGGTTGCAAAACCGCTGTTTGAGGTTTTCCCAGATACTTGTTTATTTAAGAAAAAAATATTTTGAGGTTAGGATAAAAATGATGTGACAAATGATGAGTCAGGTTGTCAAAAGCAGAAGAATCCTAACAGGTACACATGCTGGATGAATGCTTCTTTTTTTTTTTTTTTTGTTTTTTTTTGCAACATCTGACTCATGATTTCGATTATGTATTCTGCCAAGTTCAAAGTTTCCTTACACAAAAGAGCAAGCTGTATGAAACAACCCTGCTTCAAACCGCTTCACTTCAACTGTAGTAACAGGGTTTTGAGTTTAAATCATTAACAACTCCTGTCTGAACTTTTATCCAAATGACTGCAAGTTACAAAGAGAGCACTTCTCATTCACCAAGCACCTTTTGTGCTTCAGCGAGACCCAATCCTGCTTCTATTTTATTTTTTTTTCCCCACACACCTTCATGTCTTGTCTTTGAAGAAAAAGATGTGTGATTTGTGAGGTAATGAAAGTATGTATCAGTTAATGAAAACTGCTGCCTCGACTTCATAATGCACGCTGGAATTGCTTCAGGATAAAGCTTCACATACCTGCATTACAGCAGGAAAAAAAGTAAATTTCAGAAGTCCAGATTGCAGTGTGCACTGTAGAAGTATCAGGTAGCAGTTAAACCAACCATTAGGGGTGACCTAATCTTTATTTCCTCCCCCCTTCCCCACACACTTCTCAAAGAGTTGGGATTGTCACGCTGCTTGCATTCTTCCCAGTTTTAAAACCTGTACTAGAAACTGGCAGAACCTGACTCTGGAACAGTCTATCCACATCCTAACTTACCCACCTTCCTCGCTTATTTGGTGTGCTTGATTTGGCACTGGGGGAGTCGTATCTGATCACTCTCCCCCCACACACTGAAGTTCAGTTCCAATAAGCCCCTCCGGCTCCTGTGCTTTGGGAAGGAGCAGCCGAACACCTCCGAGATTCCGCGGGGTTAGCTCTGCACTAGTGCAATTTTTCTTTCCTAGCACAGGAAGACAAAACGCCTTAATTTAAAAAAGAGTTGTTATTATTTTGTTTCCCACCAGAAATGAGGGAATGGCAGTGCGAATGGTCGGGACCCACACATCTCTCCCCTCATCACCCCACCGCCCCCCTTCTTTTCTATATGTACATTTGTTTAATTTTTTTATCGAGCAAATTAGGAGCGGGCGCAGGACCGGGGCAGCGCATCCTCCGCCAGTACCCCGCCGGGGCTGGNCCTGTGCCCCCCCACCCCCTCCCGGTCTTATTTGATCTCCCGTTAAACCAAGGAGGAGAATGTGAAAAAAAGGGGGAAAATGCCCAGGAGGAAGCAGGAGCAGCCCAAGCGCCTCTCTTCACGTAAGTGCCCCCTCTTTTTGCCATTTTTTCCTTCCTTCTCTCCCCGTCTCCTTCCCCTCTGCAGCCGCCTCCGTCGTTTCGTGCATTAGTTTAGGGTTACAGAGGTGAAACTGACAAAGACACAGCCTGGGTTATTCCTCTTTTAGGTCTGAGCTAAGGCAGCCATGTTGGTGATGAACAGCCTTGTGCCCTTTTAATTTTTCCTCTCTCTCCTTTCCCCCCTTGTTTCTCCGCGTCTCTCGCCCTTTCCTCCCTCTCCCTCCCTTCGCCCGTGATTGTGCATTTGTGCCGGGGGGGTTGGGGNGGCGAGAGGGGAAGCGGCTGCTGGCGTCTTGTGCGGAACCAGCCGAGAGGTCCGTCCCCGGCTAAAGGTTGCGGCGGGGCTGGGCGGCCAGGGAGCGGGGGGGAGGCGGGTAGCGGCGGCGGAGGGGGCTGGTGGCGGCGGCAGTGGGGGAACCCTGCACCGACCCCACGGCCACCTCGTAGCGGGCCGGTAGCGGGGGAGGGGGCGGCGGGGAGGCAGACCGTGGCAGGCGAGGTCCCTGCAGAGCAGGGAGAGGCGGCGGCAGGCTCCGGGCTCCTCCTGGCCGCAGTGAAATGAAGGGTCAGGCGAGACTCGGGCTTCGGCGGCGCTGCCCCAGACGAGAGCAGCAGAGCACAGGGCTAAAGTGCATCCCGATCCTGCGTCTGCGGGCACCCAGTGCGCGCACACACATCCCTTGACACAGCTCACCCTGCTTTACTCCTTCTCGCTCCCTCCCCCTCCCTGCCGATTTTCTCCCCTCTTTGCAAAACAGTTAACTTTTCTCCCGCTTGCTCTCCCCCTCCCCTTGTATTAAGCGCTCGGCAGCTATTGAGGGGAAGGCGGAGGGGAGGAGAAGGAACCTAAAAATACCCTGCCCCTGCTTGGCCTCAGGGTTGGTTTAAGGAGAGCAGGGGGTGGATGGAGGGGTCATTTGTCTGTCTCTGGCACATCTGCTCAGAGCGTGCCTGCAGCCCCCTCTGCGTTGGGCTTTGGGGCAGGGCAAGAGCTCAGCCGCCGGTGCCGGGCTCGGTCACCGGGAGTTCACCCGGGCGGCCCTGGCCCCTGCTGAGGGGTCGCCGCTGCAGGCAGAGCCTGGCCCGCCCTCCCCGCCCCTGCTATGCGGGCTATGGGGCTGGGGCAGCACTCCGGCCTCCTTCCCCCCGGCTCTTCCAACACCGGCACACGGCCCAGGGCTGGGGGTGTCGCTGCCGGGGGTGTCGCTGCCGAGGGAGGGAAGCGACACTTGCAGCCCTACAGATATTTCCACCTCCTTTTCCTTTCCGCTGGAGCCGAGTCAAGGGCTTGAGTTGCGGTGGGGTTTGCCCGGGGCGGGGGAAGGGTGGTTGGTGTTTTTGGTGTTTCACCCGTTCCCCTCTCCTCGCCGCTTGCTCCCTCGCAACCCTTTCGCGGTCGTCCTGCCGAGGAACCGAGCCGGCGACCCCGGCGCTGCTTCCCCGGCCAGGACGGCTGGCACGGGGGAGGCGGCGGAGAGCGGCGCCCTCCTCTGCAGCGCCCCGGCCCCGGCGCGGCGGGCGGGGGCAGGGGCCAAGCCCGGGCGCGCAGGGCCTTGCGGGGCCGTGCAGGGGCGCTTAGGGGGCAGGGGTGGGGGAGCGCCGCCTCCCCACTGAGGGGAGCAGTCCCTCGGGAGCCTTGAAGGCGGCGGGGCGGGCGCTGCGGGCGGCCCGCCAGGCTGACCTTGCCCTGGCCCCCGCCCTGGTGCGGCTGCCCTCCGCCTGCCTCTCGGGCTGACGGCAAACCTGGGCTCCATTTTAGCTCGCTCGGGCGTGCCGCTGCCCTGTGCGGCGGCGGCGGCGGCTCCGGGGCTCCGGCGCCGGGCTCTTGCCTGCCCCTGCCTCCGGCTTGCGGCTGAGGCTCCCCCTGGGCCCGACCTCCTGACCGTCGCGCCGGGGGAAGTCACGGCTTTTTGTGGGCCAAGGGACAGCCGCCTTCATTGTGCAAATCGAGCTTTGCCTCTGGTATTCGCCTTCGGGTTATTTTAAAAATTATTAGTATTATTTTAATGCACGGCCTAATTTGCAGAGCTTTTGGGTTAATTTTCTAGTTCAATTCATAGGAGTTTTTTTATGATGTGTGAAAACAGGCACATGCTGCGTGTCCCGCATGAATGCCACTATTGAATGGTATTTATTTATTTCTTTTACAACTAGTTTACACTGGATCAGAAGCTATTACTTGACAATAATAATAATAATATATTAGATAATTCAGGAAGACCTGCAGGAGGACTGTTTTACCTGTAGTCCTGCAGTTCAGAAAATGCCTTGGAACCCACTGCATCCAGCATGCAAACGCTATAAATAGTGATTTATTTTTTCTTTGGCAACATGTTGCTTTAATGGGTACTCAGTGTAAAATACATTTTTATTCCACTATTCCTGCTGGTTTTAGCAATACATTTCTTAGAGAAGCACGTGTCTGTTTCATGCTGAAGTATTAATGATGGCAGAAGAACTTAAAGTGCCCCATGCGCCACTGGAAAGAAGATGGCTAATACTGCATTCACCCTTAACTCTGCCCCAGCATGGGCACTTCGCTGTGATTCACTCCTGTTGTGAGTTATGAGTGAAGGCTCCCCAGCACACCTAAGTGATGTAGCATCCTTCTGAATCTCTCTATGATGTTTTGGATTCAGTTGGAATTGTTTGGGAAATAATAAGATGTTGGTACACAGAGGAATTTACTAGTGTTACAATGTAAGTGAGCAAATGTAACAGTCTGTCAAGTTCTCTGACCCTAGTGTAACTGGGGTGGGAATCTGTGTTCTCAGGATCTCTAGACCTTAATTAATTTATTTAAAATTATTCTGTTCCCCACAATACACTTGAAGGATGTTGTCACAGTGCTTGAAGTGGCAGTATGCAGCTCCAGCTGATCAGGACCCTGATTCTGTACTCTTCACTGACTTCACAGGACACCCTTTATGTAGATGTGGAGGCAGTTTCTCGAGAGAATACTGCACTGCCAAAACTCATGCCATGGTGAAGAAGTTCTTCACAAGTGTTCGCTAGACATATAGGCTCATGCAACAACTTAATTTAGTTCCAAGAAGCTCTGTAGATACTGATGCTTTAGTGGTTGGAGAAAAAAAAGGATTGATATTATTTGGTGCAGTAATAATGGTGTTTTGGTGACATCTGCTTAAAAGAGCAGCGTTAAGGTTGCGCTTTCGGTCATTGGAATTGTTTACAACATAATTTAGTTTCAAGGGTCCTTTGGAGATGATCTGACCTAGCCCCCTGCGCAAAGCAGGGTGAAGCTCAAGGTTCAGTCAAGTGGGTGAGCCCTCTGAGACTCCAATATTAACATGTATTGTAAGTGGAGTTTAGTGTGTAAAAAAGTCAAGGTTTGGGAACTGTAACAGATGCCAGTAGAACGTCTTCACTCAACAGTCTGTGCAAAGTGCAGGAGAAAATGAGTCCTTTTCAATTGCAGAGACCAAGTGGATGAGGAAGGGACTTCAGGTATCCCTGAAGAGACAGTGGCTTGTTCATACTCAGACTAAATACAGTGTAGATTCAGTTCGCAATGACAGATTTAGGCCCATACATTAAAAATTTGCCTGGTCCATGTGTGTCTTGTGATTACTTTTAGATGCAACTAACTCAGATGAGTCAATTGATTTTCACTGGAATGTTTAAAGGAATTTTGCTCATTCCTTAGTGTACATGTGTGCAAGCAGTTTTTCCTCTCTTTTTAGCTACTTCAGCTAAAAAGCTACTTCCTCCCCCCAACCTAGTCAGTTAGCATCAAAATCTTTAAACCGTATGTATACATAAGTTTTTACCCTGTTGTACTTGTTGCCTTACTTTTCATTCTACTTCACGCTGTTCTTTTATTTTCTGAGAACTCCTGAGAATCCGTCTCCTCTGAACTTCACAAATGTGACTTTGGAAGAGCTCAGCCTGAAAAGTAAAAGTTTTGAGGCACTTGAGTAAATGTTTAAACTCTAAACCACTACATTGCCTTAAGTGTAGCAATCAATACTCCTTGGGGTTTGCCTCTGTCTCAGAGGCTTGTAAGCAATGCAGTTCGTGAATGAACGGCACAGCACCATTTATACAAAGCTTGTTAGATTAGACGCTATGTTGAGAAGTCTGAACTACTGTTACTTTCTGAAGAAAGTGTAATGTAGGATGAACTGCAGTGGCATTTGCTGTTGTATTTATGTTGTTAAAGAAGATGAGGAACTGATACAGTATCGGTTTCAATATCAAAAGCTAGATCTGTGATAGTAAGGGAGCATAACTCTTCTTGCTTTCATGTAGAGTGTTAAGATATCCCAGATACTCTGTTTGAAGTGTTCAGCTGTTTCTATACAGTAAAAAAAACCCTAAAACTCTGTGAAGCTTTTTATTATATTGGTTTTTATTGCTGTATTATATCATCAGAGTGTAAATAAAATGCTGTCAAACAAGTAAATTAACAGTGATTTAGAACCTCCTTTTTTTCTTACTTCTGCAGCTCGCTTCATTTGATATTTTCTGATAGCAAGAGAGGATGTGTTGGATGGATTTTTCAAAAGACTTCCCAATGTCAGAAAAGCCTCTACTATCACCTGGCACTGGAGAGTTGCCTCCATAACAAAAGCCTTTTGCCAGGAACAGAAATCTTTCTCTTTTAATATAGTTTATTACCTTACTAGCAGATATTACACATACAAGGAGAATCTTTTAACATATTTTCTATTTACTATTTTTAACCTCTTAGCTCTGCAGGGATCATGATACAGCTCATTGTCGACAAGAGGATCCATGTAGGGAAAATTATTATTCTTAGTATGATTAGGTTAATAATTTCATTGCTATCATCATGGTTGTCTTGATGGTACTGTAATGCGCCTCTCAAATGAGCAGCAGCCTTTTGGTGGATGAAGTAGCATCCATATTATTCCATCTGGAAACGCTGTGCTTACCCGCTCCCTCTCATGATAGCAAACTCATTGAAAACTTAAAAAATACCTTCTCCCTGTGTGGGGATTCTTTCTGACATCTAAAATCTCTATGTAAATTTGTATGCTTTTTAACCTGCATTATGCAGACTAACTCACGTGTGTAAGACCATTCAGTGATCAGTGTCTAAAGCTACTCAGTGGCAAAGTATGCCTGAGCGTTGTCTGATAGTACCAAATATGAGTAAATCACACTGGAGTGTAAATTGGCCTACCAAAGGGTCAGCATTGTCATCATTAAGCTATTTAAGTCTTTAGGTTCATATGAATGAAATTTTAGAGGGAGAAAACGTGCAAAAGATTCTAGAACAAAACTGCAAACTTTTCAGCTGGCCAAACGGGGAAAACTGCAGTTGGAGTGGGACGGGAAAAGTAAGAACATGCAGACAATGTATTCTTCCTTCGGAATTTTCAAAGGGATGAAGAAAGAGTATGACTTAAATCTTTGTAACAGAACAATTGTTGTCTTTTTCATATATGAGAAAGCAGGAGTAGGAGGAATTAAGTTTAGAAAAAAAAAAAAAAAAAAAGAAGAAGAGGAGCCAGGAGGAGCTGGCTGTTCAAAGTGAAGTATTAGTAATTTCCTATAATTTAATCAGACCAGATCCCAGAGCAAGATAATGAGAGCATGACCTACAAAGGAGGACTTTTTGGAAGTTAAAAGGGTTTCTAACATGAAGCTTCACAAGGCATGTGATTTGTCATGAAGCACCGTATGGAGGACTTTCATGTTGCAAAGAAATCATAATGCAGAGATTTGTTCAGATGGAGAGGGAGAGCTAATGTGGCTTAGGTCTGCAATCTTTTTATTGTTACAGCTGTTAACTCCAGAGTCATGCTTGAGGAGTGTATCTTCTAAATACTATTTTATCCTGGTTTCTACTGTATCTTTTTTTTTTGTTGCCATTGATGGCACGTGATTTTTATCATTTAGATTTCCATGTACTAAATGCATTGTTTGGAGGCTTAAGTATCACGTCTTTTAAAAAACAAGAATACACAAAGTATCTGCAGTGTGAAGCAGCAGTAGGTAGTAGAACCTAGTTTTAAGGGGATGGGCAGAATTCTCTTACTCTCTCTTTATCTGACCTCCAAAGTAAAACTTTCAGGTTTTATTCCACTTCAAAAAAAGTGGTTTCTGTGAAGAATAATAAATTATATGGACTGATATGGGCATGAGGCAGAATAAAAAATATTGGGATGAATTAAAAAAAACACCAAAGCAAAAAAACCCAAACTAAAGAAGGTGGATAATGGCACTTTCCCCAAGGAATGTGTGTTGGTTGGTAGGTTTGGTTTGTTGTTTTGCTTTTTTGTTTTAATGTACTAAAACTGGGGTTTGGCCTATACTTCAGCTGCAAGGATGCACGCTGTGGGGTACAATCAGCATTGGTTCTGCACATCTGCAGGACATTGTGGCTTCTTAAATGAAGGATTCAGCAGCACGAATTCATAACCTTGTCTTGGAGTTTTTCTCTTCTACAAACTAATTTAGGGTCACACATTATACTCCCAAAGACAATTTCTCTTTTCCTTGTGGACCTTCAGTAGCATTTACAGGCTGCCACCCTCTTTGGTCTAGACTCCAGCTATTTTGAATGCTCTGTCTGAACCTGGGGCTTAGTAGTTATCTCTATTCCTTAAAGTTTCTCCTGCCTTTCAAGGTATTTCCTGCTTGTGGTGTAATTACACTGAGTAGTAGAATCCTGAGTTAGGCCTAACACTAAGACAAGCCTGTTCTGGTTTGCTGGCTAGGAATTCACGCAGAGTCCATGTTCAATTAATTTGGAATGGTGAAAGACTTATGGGGGATTTTTAAGAGAAACCTGCAGAAGGAGAGAAAATTTTGGATGCATAAATAGTGCTTTTCCTCTTCCTTTTTGGTGCTTAGGCAGTAGGGATGGAAGTTGGGGGAAAGAGTGACTAGTACTGATAGTACGTTAGATCAAGAGAGAGAAGATTTTATGCAAGACTGCTGATGTAGCTGCTGTTTTTAGAATAAATTGTGTTAACAAAGAAAGGTTTATCAAGTGGTAGAGATCTTGAATGAATGGCTTAATCAGCAGTCTCTGAAAGTCAAATTAGGTGTGCAAACATCTGTACTTTATTTCTTTTATTTGGGATGCTCTCTCACTACTGTAGAAATAAAATTTCTGCCTCATTTTAGAATGAGATGGAAGCACCTCAAAGCAGCAAGCTGTTGTCGTCATCCCTTGGAATTCTGCGTGGTCCTACCTCTAGGGATTCCCTTTCTCAAGAAGGTTTTATAGCTCTGCTGACCCTCATCTGGAGTTTGCTGCTTGGATGTTTTTCCTCTATTGCAGGACTTTCTATACAGATACAGAGAACTCTTACTTGCATGGCCTTAAATAAAGAGCACAGACATTTCCTCTGAAAATTTCAGTAAGCAATAAGATTTGTCACAAGCTTACTTTAAAATTGGAGCTTCCTATTTTAAGTGAATCTTTTGGACATGTTCTGGATCTTGGTGCCTGTTGGACTTTGTAATGTGCTACATCGGGGCGAAAATGTGATTTCTGGTAAATTCTTAACATAAATGTCTAGTAACTTTTAGAGAAGACATTAATAGAATTGATGACCTTCACAAGTGTGTAGTTCACTTCTGGAGTGAGTCCCGTGTGTGACTTTATTAATGGACATGAAGTCTTTGCAATCTACCTCTACTTCTAGACTTTGCTTTGACTTGTATAATAGTGCAAATAATTACTCATCTGAAATACCAGAGCTAGATGATCATGCAGTGAAAATCAGGTGAGGAACAGGGAGGGTGGCAGGCAAGTGGATTTAGATAGCAGCTAGTGGGGTAGCTGTTTGTGTTTACTTGCTTTCCTGAAGCACAGTAAGAGTCTCTCCCCTTATAGACCACTGTGCCAAATCTAGACCTGGCAATTAGTGACTGAGGAATTTCTTTATCTGTGTTTGGAGCAGAATTTCCTCTTACCTACCTCTGTATTTCTAGCACTCTGAGCCCATGAAGAGCCCTTCTCAGGCACCAGTGTAAGCATAACAGCCTAGAGTTGCTCTAATTTCTGCAGCCCCCAGGCTCTCACCCTGCTCCTTGTTCTGGAAGGGAAGGGCTGACATAATCCTTTTGTCAATTCTGAGTTGCTAAAGGGAGTTCTTTGCACAGTGAATAACTCTGAAGGGGACTCTTCTGCCCACCTTGAGGTGCTTTTACGTTGCCTGTAAGGTCTAAATAGACTTCACCATAATTGTTTATATTGTCTTCCTGCATGGTGCTATGCCACATTGAGATAACAAAGCAAGCTCTAAATAAGCTACCTTGTGTACAAGAGGCAGTTATCACAGCAGTCTACCCAGGTTAATTCAGCTATAATACTTGTGGGTATGCTCATGCTGGCTCAGATATCACTACCTAGCACTGTGTTACTTAGTAGAGACATGCTCTCATGAGAATCAGAGCTGTTGCCTTTGAAGGCATTTACTGGCCTGCATAAAAAGCCTTGGTAAAGTCCACAGAGTTTTCAGCCAAGAAATGCACTTTGAAAAAATAAAGTCAGATCCCACTGCCATTGGCACACTTGTTTGTTCAGCAGGAAAGCCAGACGTGGAATGGACATGAACATGAAACTTCCCTTTCACTTCTTTCCCACTGCATCTGAGTTTTAAGTGGGTTTTTAGGCAGAAGGTAGAAGTGGATTGCTGCCTTAACTTACGCTGTCTGTGGCCTAAGCAGCCATGGCGTTAGTTTCTTATACCTGGAGCTTGGCACAGAATCCAGAATCTCTTGAGAATAAGATAAGGTTTGAGGAGTGTCCACTTTTTATTCAGTGTTTACACATTAGTTGCACGTCCTCTGACTTTTCTTAAGGTTGAAAGTTGAGGCAGTGCCATAAACAGTGTGTCTAGAAGTGAGGAGTGCCTATTCCACAGGGAAAGGTCTGGTTTCGTGTGTTAGCCTACCACTAGGAGTAGCTTCCTAATCCTGTCTTACTTGGCTTTGCTTGTTAACCCCAAGCAATCCTCTCAGGGACAGAGAAAGCAGCTGTCTTTGGTAGCAAACACAGCATGACAAAACAAACATGTCATGAAGTGTCCCTTAAATATGTTACCATAATATCATGCTTTTGAGAGGAATCAGGAACACAAAATATAATTTGCTATGTTTTAATCTGACTTTGAGAGAGAGGAACTAGATTCCTGTGACATTTACAGGAAGGAATTATGTCAGTGTCTAAAACCTAAATTTTTTGTTTCTGAACCGTTCCAAAGCTACTGTCTGTAAAACACTTCAGGTGAGTAATGAGGCAGAGTGAAATGGTAAATCAAGAGCTTATTATTTACCAAAAATAGAGCAGGAGGAGCTGCATACAGCAAAAATAAACAGAAACTAGCCAAAACCAAAGGAGATCTTTGTTAGAGGAGGTATGCTGGCCTGATGTCACCTGCTATGCTTGACTGTTGCCATGCAAAGGGTTTGTGAGCTCCTCTCTTCACTTTGTGACCCCTTGGTGAAGGGGTCACGCAACACAACAAGGATAGTTAAAAGGACTGTGGCAGCTGTGCCCAAGGCTTCCCCTGTTTAGTTTATGGCAGCCCACTATTAAGGTGACAGAGGAGTTTCTAGTTGATTTTGTTGTTTCTTTTACTGTAGTGATCACTGGCAACAACCTTCATAAACGTGCTCTAAAGCAACATTTATTAAAACCTTAAAAGTATTTCTCCAAGAGTCAATGTTTTGAGTGGATAATGTGGGGATTTCTCTTTCTGTATTTTAATAAAAGGGAAAGGGAGTTCACAGTATTTGCTGTCACTACCTTTCCAACTTCAATATTTAGAATAATTTAAGACGACTTCACTGGCTTCCACTTAACATTTAAAGTAGGACTTAGTGTTTATTATCAGCAGTGGGCCAGCTTTGTAGCCTTTCTCTGATCTCCCTTGCTCTGTTCGGGTGATGTCAGTGTTATGAAAGTTGCTTTGGCTTTCCCAGATGGGGATTCTCATTGCATGGCGATGTTTAGGGGTGAAATAGCGGTGTTGTTCTATAGACCTTCAAGTCACTGCAACTTAGAATAGACTGTGAATCAGACATGAGAAGGGTCAGAAATTAAGCCATATCTGGAATGCACTCAGATCTACTTATTGCTAGTTAGCAGCCATTTCCAGCTGCTGTTGATGAGCCAGGCTCCAGGCTGAGTCTGGATTAGCAAACAGGAAGGAGAAAGGGAGGGCTGTAGAGGCTCGCACTGTGTTCCTCCTTTACCAGATACATATCATACAGAAGAGAACCTGTCCCAATGTGGAAACTGAATGGAAATACCTGCTGTGTTGACTGTGCAGTGGTAGCAGTTCTGAATGCAGTGCAGTGAATTGCTGTTGCCAGAATGCCACTGGGGCCATTGGAAAGTCTGACTGGAAACAATGAGCTCACCAAAATGGTAAAGGTGAACATAGGTCAGAATATACAACAGTGCATCATATCATCAAGGCAGGCAAATGCAACCACTTCTTTGATGGTTTTTCAAACTCCATTGTGTTATCTGAAGAGCAACCAGCCAGTCTCCTGCAGCAATAGAGACAGAGAGGTCATGGTGTTCTTGCTTCCTTAGAAGCTAGCTGGGTTAACTTTGTGATTAAAACCTCCCTTTGGCAAGTCCTTTTTTTCTCGCTATTTTACTGATGCAGTAAGTTTTGATTGTGTTCCTTGGAACAGTTTTTGTGTCCAGGAGTTCTAGACTGCAGTAACAGAGCTGTTGGGGTCATATGATGTTAGCAGGAATGTTTGGAGGTGCAGCAGGACGGTTTACACACATGGGATCTTCAGCTTTTTTGAGTTCTTGTTTTTTTCTTTCTCTATCCTGTGGCTCAACAGCAAGTTCTCTTTAGAAATGCTTTGCATCCATTGGGAGAGCTTCACAGACAGTTGTATTTTTCAGCTTTAATCCTTGTGTAGTACTATTGCTCTGATGAGGGCTACTTTCCTTCCTTTTTCTCCAAAACCACTTGTGATGTAATCACTGCTTTTATCACTGATAATTCTTTTCTTTTTTTTCATCCTTTACCAGTCAATATTTATGGTAAGTTTTCTAGGCTGGCTGTAGAAGATTGAAAAGGTAGGAGAGTAGAGAAGTACCCATTTTTCATTTCGATAATATCACTGCTTTATCAGTGTCACTGCCTGAAGACTATGGGCAGTTTCAGAAGTTAATAGAATGGGAAGTTGTTTGGAGCTGGTTCAAGAGAAGACATAGCATGTCTTTAATCCACTGGAGAAAAAAGGGAAAGTGAAGGTTGCCATTTGTATTATTTCTGACATTGTTGGCCTGGCTTGGGAAATCAGAGCAAGTGGCCATGGAAAAAGAAGATCAGAAATGCCATATTCTTCTGTCAGACTTCTGATTGCTCTTTCATCTGAGTGTCTCCTGGACTTTTGTTGTCTATGGTACTGATTAGACATCAAGAAGTACTCTCAATGATTACCTTGTGTGGGCAAGAGACAAGGAAATGCTGTTTCCTTCTCCTTTGTTTTTGTGTAGTGCATAAGAGTACAAGCCAGGGAGTCAGCCTACTGTCCTAGGGATGTGCCACCCAGCAAAAAGATAGTTTCATACTGAAGGAGAACCTATGCTCTAATAAGATGTCCTGTAGGAAAGATACACTTGGCAGTTTCTCAGGGAAGTCAGGGGAATGGTAGATAAGGCTGTGCATCTGTAGACAGTTGTCCCTCAGACGACAGTGTGGAAAAAAGTGGGAAACATGCACTTTGAATGATGTGTTCTGGATGTTGCTCTATGTTTTTACTGTGCTGCTGCAACCTTCCATAGAGCTTTCCTCTAGTATTGAAGCTATGCTGGGCTTTGATTAGTCTGTCCCTCTACAAACCCTGATGGGAGTTCTTTGCTTCTCAAGTCCTAATCTTGACTATGCCTTTGAAGAGACACAGGAAACCAGATCTGCTGCACACTGCATTGGATTTAATAACTCCTCTGTGTAGGGGAAGAAGGATGGTGTATCAACTTCTATGTCACTGGTCAGGTATTCTCTGTTTTCTGTAAGTCCCTTGTTACCACCAGTGAGAGAGGCTGTATGGAAAGGAGAACTTCACCTGAGACCATGCGCATCTACCTTGGCATAGATTTGGTATTCTCTTTTGAGCCTGAAGCAGCTTGCTGCCAAGGACAATGGCCTTCTGTGGGTTTTCCCATGTGCTCCTGGCACTTGGGTGGATTGGACTATGCTTTAGATTCCCACCAGTGACATTACCACCATCTCTGCCTGGAAGATGAAGTCAGCAACTGTGGTGCTTTGGTAGTATTTGCCTGTCTTTACAAGCTTTGTCTGTGTGTTAATGATTCCTTCCTGTTGTATAGGGTGTGAAGGAGTGTGTGGCTTGGGGAGGAAGGTGGTTTGGACATAAGGGGAGACTGGGAAGTTCATGCCCTGTGTACATGCTCAGTCGTGCAGGAGGTGTCAATGGTGAGACAGCAGTACTCTTGCTGGGGTGTTCAGGTGGGCTGAGAGCACTGAAGGTCATGCACAGAGCAAGAGTAAACATGGAGACAGCAGCTTCAAATAATGACAGTAAAGGAGCTTTATTTTCTGTAGCTATCAGTTCAGTGCTTAAAAACCTTTTAAAAATAAGCCTGTTGTAATCTTGTTTATAGTAATTAAGGATTTGCTAGTAATTTAAATAGTTGGTTTTGGCAGCGCATAGATCATCTTCTCAGAGGTACTCTTGACTGGTACTAGTAATGTAAGGAAGAAAACATTTACACAAGAATAAAAGTCAAGGAAGCAGGTAATTGACCGATTTATCAACCTTAGCAGACAATTTTTTCTGATACATCGTGGTAGCTATGGTAAATTTACTCTGGATTGCTTAAGGGCATGATCCTATATGGCGTGTGTAGCACGTGAGGGCAACTCCTTGAAATGAATGGGTGAAGGAGCAGGTAATCAGCCCAGTGTAGTTTTGGTGCCTCTGTTACCCTTTTGGTCATGGTTTGTCCCCTAGGAAAGTTTGGACCATCCTTGCACAGCACAGCTTAGAACACAGGTGACTGATGGCTTTTACCTGGAGCTTTTAGATCAGTTTTAGTGTTTCAGGTAATGTGAGAACTTTTTGTAAACTTCTCTGCATTCCCAGGCCATGATGCTGAACTGCAGCAGTGATCAGGGAGTTAGTTGTTTTCGCTGCAGATTGTATGCAACCAAGCAGTAAGTCTGAACACTGTTCCCACTTCAGCAAACCCCTCTGGCCAGCTGAACTGACCTTGCAGCTTCTCATCTGCTTCCTTTCTAACTGCAAGGGTGACTAAAATGTTGTTGTGGTCACCCTGGTTGGGTTTAAATGGCTGGCAGCACTGAAACAAGTTTTACATTTGAGGGTAGATACCATAACCTATATCACAACCAGACCTTGGCTGCTGGACATTGGGAGGAGCATGTGGGGATTCCTGTGCCTACTTTTTGTGGCTGTGGCTCTGGCTGTGCTGGGCTTGCAGTGCATTTCAGGCAATGAAGATGCATTTTGTCGCAGTAAAGAGTTCAGACAGCTCTCACTGCAGCCAGTTCTGGGGAGGTGGCAGGTCAGGTGCAGGCTTTAATTAAGATGAATTGCAGGCTGATGAAGGCACTAAGAGCAGACAGTTTATAGATGTAGCTCAAAAACTGACAGCGTAGGTTTGCAAAATAGAGTGGACCACCAATTTTATTTGTTACCAAATGAAATGAAGATTAGAAAACAAAGTTTTCCTGCCTTTTTTTTTAAAGAAACGGAGCTATTCATGCTTACTGCAGTTTTGCTATGGAGATTTCTTCTCTCGGGAAGCCCTCACTACATAAAAGTGATACCACTGAGGGTGCTTCTCCCAGTTTTCTTCTGATGGATATCACTGACAGCCAAGAAGAGTATAATCACTTTAAGATGCCTTGAGCCATCCAGTCAGCAGATAGATCCTCTATACCATATTTTAGACTCTTTGTCTTGGAGACTGGTCCTCATAGTACCAAAAAGTGTAGCAGGATATGCAGAAAGGAATTATGCTGTCCTTACTTGAGCTGTTTGAGGCTTACCTCTCTGCAAAGAGAGATATTTCCTTTATTTCTGAACCTTTCATTCCAGGTCATAGGGCAAGTTTTTGTCTGGTTCCATGATCTGCCCACCTCCATTCTTGAAATCCATTACCTTTTAAGGGATGAAAGGTAATAACCTCAGGTTTTATACTCTTTTTTTTTTTTTTTTTTTCTTCTTCTTGGCTATCTTAACCACATAGTATGATCTTTCTGTTTTCTCAAACAGCATTGCCCAGGTGATGGATCCTGTCTTCCGTAACACCTAAACAGCACTGTATGATGATAGATTGAGAGTGCTGAGTTACATCATTGCTTGAGCTCATAGTCTGACCATGGCTTTTCCTTCCTTCTGTCTCGTCTTTTTTGTAAGTCAGCCTGAGATCTCATCAGGAAAAAAAAAAAATCCTGTGTTTTGACATCTTCTACCTCAAATATACAATAGAAGTCTATGACCTAGAATACACTAGTACAGAACAAGTAGCCGTTCGGAAATGAGTAACTGAGCCTTTGCTTTGTAGATAGGCTGTGTTTAAGATAAGACAGTTTTGTGTTTCTGCTTAGTTTCCTAACTGAGGCACTAATTCTGTGTTCCATAAGCAACTTTTCAAAGAAGATTTCCTTATTGACCTGTCAAAGGAGTCAGATCTTTCCTCATTCATGGAGATAGTTGTCACTGAAAGATGGCTTTAAGATACTATGGATTGCTCTACTGACCATTTGGCATTCATTTGATTATCTCCCACAATAATTGAGGGAGACTCAAAAGTAAGTTCCCTCATTTAGGGATCTTCTCATAGCCAGCTTTGCCAGATTAGTTGCCAGAATTCCTTGGAGTTTGATTTCTTATGAGGGAAAGAAATCCTTAGTAGGAAATCCTTAGTAGGAAATCTTCAAGTATTTTCCTTCATTTATGAAGTAAACTGAGATGACAGATCTGGACTCTATTCTCAAGACTTCTATTATCCTTAGTATATAATGTTGAACTGCTCTTATTTTGGATGTATCAACATCCCTATTACCTTTTGACATTTGATACTTTCTCATTGCAATAGTGCATTGCCATGGTCTATCTAGGGCAAACCAAACAGGAGTAATTATAACAAATTATAAACAAAATAATTACAAATTATTCATTATAAGCAAAACTAAGGATGATTATTTTAAGGAGTTTTTAAACTTCCCTATCACTGTGATGAACATGAGAAATGTGTTCTGATTTAGATGCTACACTACCACTCCAGATGCAGGGAATCTCTCTAGGTAGACTTGTGCATGGACCACTTGAACCATCAAAGCTTGTTACAGCTGATTCCTGTTTCAGATGGAGCTGTGGGAATAACAATTTGTCCTCAAATTTATAATACTCTATCAAATTCTTAACCTGATATCATAGCTGGTTTTAAAAGACTCAGGAAAGCTTGAAATTCCTGATAAGGGTCTTGAATCCAGCTCAGAAGTTGCTGCCTGAAAAAGTGATTTTATAGCAAATGGTTTATCATATTGTGCTTGCATCAGGCAAAAGAAGTGTATACCTTTTGATATGATAATGTACAGACTTTAGGTTTTCAGTTGGCAGTTTTCCTCCAGTTTATATAGCAGCCTGATCACTGTCGTGTACTTCATGAAAAGTATGCCCAAACTCAGCTAAAGATTATTACAGGATGTTCACTGGGGCCTATGGAAGAAACATTTGGTAAGGCTGGCAGTGGTATTTTGCTCAGTCTCCATAACAGTATTGCAAGAAGAACATCAATATCATAAGCTGTTTTGTAAGGAACATGATTTTCTATTGTTATACTGACACTTTATGTGCTTTATGAATCTGTCTTGGGGCTACTAGTGAGCCTTTGCAGTGTAAGCTGACTTCTGAGTTATTTGTTGCTTCTGAAAACCTCAATCATAAGAATCAGCTGTCTTTGCCTACCTTCTCTCCAGGAATTGCAGGTATTGGTCACGTCAGCTGATGGAAGCTTTTTGTGTCGGATGCTCGTTAGTGGCCTTTTGGTCTTCAAAAATATTCCCCTCCTCTAAGGCCATGTATGTTCTGCAGATGCCTCAAGCCCTTCACCTCACTGAGCCTCCAATAGTGGCAAAATGGAACTAGAACAAATTGTAAATGGCAGTGAGACAGGCGTGCATATGTCACTATGCACATATATATACTCTCAACATTCTTGTGCATATGTACATTGTGATAAGATGGGCAGCTCTGCCCAGCCACTTACACCTTTGCTGATTACTGGACCTCACTGATAAGATATGTTTTCTGGATCTTTGGGTCTTTTCTTCTCCCAGGAAGGCATTCCCAATGAGTTCTAGAGAAGGGGTTTGATAATTGGTATCAGAAGAGTCTATGGTGGCCATCCCAGCTACAGATGTCCCAGTTAAGGCTTCTAAAGCGTCCTGCATAGTGATGACTGCTGTGACCCATCTTGACTGCAAGGGCCGGCTCTTTGAGGGTTGTAGGACATTGTCAAGGTTTGGAAAGAGAGGGAGAGTCCTCTGGTGCTTCTCACTGGCAAAAGGTGTAATGCCTTGCACTCCAAAGGACTTCAGGAGATAGGTGGCTCAGATCATTGACTCCTGCTGTTTCCCCATTGTTTTACGTAAGTTTTAATCTAATTTCCTGTTGGAATGAGCAGTTTTCTGCCAAATTAGTGAGTTAAAATTGGCTCACCAAGCAGTCAAACAACAGAGCAAATGTAAGGGAGGGCACAGGACCACCACTTCTGTCAGTCTTGAGCTTTTGACAGCTTAACAGTGTCTTCTAACTGCATTCTAAGGCAATGCCTGTTCACTTGGTGCTTAAAATCTCTTGAGTCCCAGTGGGAGTAATGATCATCAACCAACTAATCTCACAGCTACTAACTATAACCTCTTGCCTAGAGGAGAAGAATGGTTGATCTTTCCTGGAGGCAAGATGTCAAACACCCATTGCATTAGGAGTTATCTTTTGAAGAACTTGTTTTTTGGGAGCTAAGAGTTGTTGCCACTGTAAAGTCCTATCTTGTGGTCTGTCAGACAGCCTTGAGAACCTTCAGCAAGTACTGACAGCTCACCTTAGGAGAAACCATGTATTTCTGTCCTCTTCCATGGATACTTAGCTAGTAAAAGCAGGATCTTTTGGCAGGTAATGAAACCCATTTGACATTTTTATTCTGGGGCTTGTGGCTGAAAATAAAAAGCCACTGTCCCTGTTTCCTATCTACCACAAAATTCCTGTGCTTTGAGGGAAAGGAATTAAAGACAGTTTTATGTTGGCTGTGACAAGCTTTTACAGTAATCCATCCTGCTTCCTTCTTCCTCGGAAGAGTCCATCACACCTGGATTCTGCCTCTGGGAGGAAACTGAAGTGCTGTACATGCGTTTTGTGGTTGTCTAGCAGTTGACAAACCGGAAAGCCCCTTACTTTGCACAGTCACAGTTTTGTGTGCATGTGGGCAAAGCACGAAGAGTCCCAGTTACTTCAAGGTAACTCCCTCTAATCTTGTTCAGCTTGGAGCCCTTTATGAAAAAAAAAACACTACCAGAGAAATGAGTAAGTGAATATTCTGAGGTTTTCTTGTAAGTGGAGTTTTTCAAAGTCACTTTAAGTTCAGGATAAAAGTAGAGGATGTGTGCCTTCTCTTTAAAAGCTGTGCCTTTCTTTTCCCTTTCCCTCCTTCCCTCCAGTTAGGAAAATCATTATTTTAGAAGATGTGGAGATGAAATACATAGTCCTACCTAGGGCTTCTTTTCCTGTCTAATTGTGTGAGTATTCTCACACATCTTAAACACAGGGGAGAAGGAAAGAACAGAAGAGCTTTGGCTTTTTGGCAGTTCCTTCTTGCAGCTGTGCTGCTCTCTCTAGGTCAGCCTGCAGTAGAGAAATTTGGTTCAAGCACCAGCCACACTGCTAAACCATTTTGTGATGAGGTCAAGAGTTGAATAATCATCCCGTTGATAAGTGAGTGAGCCAGAAATTCCATTCAAAGAGAACAGTGACTTCCTGTGCTGCTTACCTATTATAGGTCACAGAAATCATGAAGGGAAAATGGGGGACTGAGGGCACTCCAGCACATGACCGTTTATGTAACTCTGACTTTTAAGTTTTATTTGCTGCTGTTGATATAATAAAAGGAGTTAAGGCAGGCTTTTGTGACTTTATTAAAATCATGATTTTCTTGCAAGCATCCCTGTGGGAAAATAGCTGGTGGATGTATAGTCTAATCAGATGTGGCTGCAAGTGCTTTACAGAGGTGGAGCCTGTGCGATGTCTGCACAGCGTGCCCAGCATCTCCGAGGTAGTCCCATAGCACACATATCCACATGGTGGCTGTGGGAACCCACAAAGGTTGCTCAGCCCAGAGAAATGACAGCTCCTCTTTTTTTATTTAAGATACTTAAAGCCCAATCTGAATACAGAAAGTGTAGCTTGTAGGTAGCTACAATGAGCAATTTATAGAGGATACCATGGAACAGACTCCCCGCACAGGACTGCCATTTTTAGACCTCCGTGTGCTGCTTTCTGTAGTAACTGTGATATCAGCAAGGGCTTGTGTGGAGCTGACCCCCAGAGACAATGTGAATTGGAAAGCAGGGTGATGTTAGCAAGTGATCTCTTGTAATTATTTTTTGCCATTGCTAAAATGATGCACATCCACACTGTATGCAGTTTGCCTAAAGACAGGGACTCTATCCAGTCCTTAAGCTTCTTCGTTCTTTTCTCCTATTATCTGGTCTGATGCCACATTTTTGTGGCTGATAGTTCTCACTGAATGTGCCATCTGCAGTTAGGACTTCAAGTTCCCCTCCTCTAATTTCATCCTGGAGCTTCTCCAGTATGGCTTCTGCTGCCCTTGTTCTACTAAAGACATTTATCCCAGGGTGGCTGGCAACCAGTCTGGCAAATTTCAAGGCTTCTATGCCAGTGGTGCTTACTGGGTTTGGCTGGAAGAAGTGAGCATTCTTCTGTGTTTCACTTGTTTAGGGCATAAGTTGGCTGGCTGTCACCAGCCAGACATGGTGGGTCTATGTTCTCATCCCATCACAGCTAGCATGTGATGGGAAACTCTTCTTAGTTGGACACGGTGCTCATGGTGGCAGTCATGAAGGAAGTTAGGTTACAGCACCTGCAAAGAGAAGATAGGCTGAAGGAAGAGTGAATTTTGGCCTATAGCCTGATCCCTAATCCTTGTTTGAGAGTTCTAAAAACAACAACAGGACATGGGATGTCATCCTGGAGGCCAAATATGAGCACACCAGTTTACTATGTCTCACCTCTTCCATTTCCATGACTAGTTAAATACCTTTATAGTTGTCGGTGCCTTCTCAGTTGTCAGCTGCTGCTTCTCTTCAGTCACTTCCCTTTTCTTGCTATTCTTGATAAAATTCACAGGAGGCTAAGTTCTAGGCTGCTCAGGTGTTGTCTCTGCCTTACTTCTGATGCATCTGCCTATTTACCTGGCCTTAAACTGGTTGTTCATCTGAGTCAGTCTGTGTTTCCTCAGAGCTCCTTATGGATGGCTTCCTACTTCATTTAAGTTTAATGCATCCTTTTAAATTCTGTAGGTATCTTTGCAGAGCTCCTCAATTCCCTAGTGTAAACCTATCACTTAATCCTGCTCTTTCAGTAGGCCTGGGTAGAGAGTTCAGTATAAGGTAATACAGAGAATGGTTTGTGATAGGCATTAGAGATGAAATAAGATAAACTGTTGGGACAACAAATTAGGAGGATGGGTTCCAAATATCCAACAAATGTAATTGTAACTTTATGTAGATTGACACAAATTTGAATGAACATATCTGAAATCCTTATATAGTTCAAGGTATTCAATATCAGGATAATAAAAATCAGTTTTGTCTCTCCTATCCCTTTAAATCCTTGTTTTGACATGTAACTGCTGAAGTCAAGACAATCTTACCTAATTTATCTCATTGCTGATTTTCTTGTGCACATTTATTTGAAATTATCTTACTTCTCCCTTATATTTGGGTTAGTTTTCATTCTGTAATCTCATAATTACAATTTTTATATTCTTCGTATCACTATAGCATCTGGATTTGCAATGTTAATTTTATGTTGAAGTTCTTTTAATCGTTGCTCTGAATGATTCAAGTGAAATTTTATCTTTCCTAGCAGGAAAACTCACTCTTTCTGGGGTGAGTTCCTTAGCAGTAGCCTCTGGTGGTCCAAATGGTGATTTTTCAATCAGGTTTTGAATACCCTTGTCTGTTGCTCAGTGCCACAACTTGGAAACTTGCCATCATCTCACACATGCCACTTTCAGGAATGGGGACTATGAAAGTTTCCAGTGTTTGAATTGGGTGGTTCAGTATATGAATCAAGAAACATGTTTGTCTTTTTCAGTTTTCAGATGTAAGTACTTTAGGCAAGTTAATATTTACAGTTCTGTCGATGTCAGGGTCAAATTCTAATCACCCTCTTAAGGAAAAGGGCAGATACTCACCAAGTGAAATAACATACTTTGGGATCAATAAGATTTGTCTGTCAAACTGATCTCTAGAAGAGGAAACAGAACTTCTCCATGTTTGAAAACAAGCAGATGAGTGGGTGAGAGAGGGAAATAGGCACGTTTCCAAACAGTGCTTCTGCGCCCATTTGAGGCTTTGCCAGACTTTGTTAGGTTTTGGGCTGCATCAGAGACAGCAATCACCCAACAGTGCTTTGGAGCCTTTTATCACTGCTGACTGGAGTGAGAAGTTCTTGTGTGATGCTCCTGGGCGCTTTGTGATGAGGTAATACTGAAGCACGCAGGACACTTGTGACTTCTGTTAGTCTCTGCCAATGGCAAATGGTTTGGGAAGCGGTCCCTTCTTCCAGAACTGTCATGGAAATCAGGAAAGGGAAGCACTGACAAGTCTTTGCCTCTTCTCAGCACGATTCAAGAGTCATCTGATGAACAGTTAGTCGGTGAAAGTTGATGAGATTCCCAGCTAGACTTCATTTCAGGTGAAGTCAGTGAGAATTTGCCTCTAGATCTGAAGTTAACTTTTCCTGCTTTGCAAGTTCTGTGTGGTTTCTTACCCATGTTTAGCTTTTCATGATGCTTAACGTTCATTAGTAATTCTGTTTATGGTGGAGAGAAGACATTTAAATGCAGTATTACATTTCTATTCCTAGCTTGCAAGGACTTATCATTGGAGCTCCTTGGCTGTGTTGAAAGAGAAAGGTAAAATGTGTCCAGCAGATCCTCTAGCACAGATATGAATTACAGCTAAGGTTTGACAGGCACATGGAGGTTGTGTTCTGTTTTGGACAAACCCTGTTGGGGTGTGCCATGAATCTCTTTTCATGGGGAAGAGTTTGATCTAATTTGAAATCATAGGCAAGTTGATGTGTTGGGTTGATTTCTCTGGGAATTTCTCAAACTTGTTCAAACTCGGAGGCTCACAAGTCAATGTGAATTAAAATCCTGTCCCGAAGGCCTTGAGTGGCAACTGTGCTTAGAAATGAAATTGCCAGGCTTCACCGTTATGCTTCTAACTCAATTCACTAGTGTTTAAAAGGAGGCTTGACTGAGCTGGTGATAAGACACTGATGCTGGCTTTTTCAGCATTAACCTTACAGCCTTAAAATGCAGTGGACTTGGTGCCGCAGCCACTGAGGGAGTTACTGAGAAGAGGAAAATTAGAACTGTGTCAGCAGTTAGAGGTCTGGTTTCTAGTACAGAAAGGAAGGGCACTGGTGGGAAAAAAAAAATCCAGATGGCTTTTGGGATAGAGATACTGCAGGGGTAATTCGCTGTTTGTTATGGGAAGCGCTTGGAAATGTGAAGTGGTTACAGGTAGGCTAGCAACAGGAGGGGGAGCTCTCACCACTAACCCAAAGCAGGGAGATTCTGGACTTGGGATCCAGCCTTTAAATACAGAGTGCTGCCCTGCTGCTGCTCCCTGTCAGTAGCTGCTGGTGGCTACTCTTCACATAGCAGGACTGATGAAGAATATGCATGTCTGGAAAAAGAAAGGTGATCCGTGCCCTGTGCCTGTCTCTCTTGCTATTGCTACCTTATTTCTTTTGGTTCCAGGCACAGTACAGTTGTGTTACTGTCGAAGGAAGCTGTAGTGCAGCTTTACCATAGCAGATGTAGTTCCTTTCCCTCTCATCCTTACCATCAACTTGGATTGTCCTGTTCCTCACCTACAGTGAGTGTTCCCTGAGGTGTTAGCTTTAGAGAGGAGGGATAGGTAGTGAAAATATATGCAAGATACTGCTTTTACGGTTTGAGCAAAAACTAGTGGAGGTGAGAATGAAGAATTCATTTCCAGTGCAAGTAGGATGAACAAGATTGAGAGGTTTGTAAACCAGTGTTATTAAATGGTATTTTAAAGGCTGATTGCAACTAGGAAATATACCAGCCTTAAGAAATTGAGGTACATGTCAAGGAACAAAAAAGGTTGGAGGTTCAGTAAGCTGGAGATTTCTCTACAACAGAAACCCACTTCCTCTTGTAACCATTTACGCTTAAATATCTCTCAGACTGTGATTTTTTGAATGGCTTTGAGTAAAGGAAAATGCAATTTTCCTCTCCTTATTCATGCACAGGGAGTAGAGACAGCGAGTAGGTTCATAGGGAGAGGAGGAACTGTTGTAACACAGACAAATGTAAGCAGACATATGGATGTAAGTGGGAGGATGCAGGCTAGCTCAGGCTTGGGAGCTGTGTGATGGTGTCAGCTCTAGTCTGTGTCCCAGAGGATGAGCCCTGCTCTTGGTGTATTGGTTCAGGTAAAGTGCAGTAAGACACTTTTTTTGGCTGGAAATCCAGAACTTACTTGCATCTGGGATAAGCAGATGTGTCTCTCATCTGAGCACACCCAGCTGTACAGGCATGCCTCAAGTTATTTTTTAATGCTCACAGAGGGAAAGGGGCTACATTCAGTTCTCCTTTAACCTGCGTAAATGCTGGTTCAGCTGATTCATCTGCTGCAGTTCAGTGTGCATGGTGTTGGTCTTCATGTTCATGTTATCAGTAATCCTGCTGTGTCTGTCATGTTAGCTTGGATAATACCAAAGTAATGGTACCTAAGTGCTTTGGGGTTTGCTTGGCTTCTATTTGTTTTGAATAGGACAGACACTTGCCCTCTTCTGCTTGAATTACTGAGCTAAGGTAACTGAACAGTTACGATGTGGGCTCTTCACACACTGGTGAATTTTTTTCCAAAGTGTAAAATGGAACTTATTGTGAGGGACTATTCCTTATAGCCTGTAGGATGTGAAAAATAAATCTCCACTTCCAGGCTGTATATTGGTATCTCTGCGCATGTGATGTATTTAGCTGGGGTTTTCCTCCTGAAATTCATTGGATCAAAGCAGTGATACAGAATGAAGTTTTTATTAATTTCTCTTCAAGTTTTGTGATTTTCTGGAATTAAATAGGGAATAATACGTAGATTATAGATACAGTACACATCATGTGTGCTTATTTCCAGCATGTCAGTGGAGGGTTATATTAAGTCCTTCTGTTTTGCTGTAATATGGTTACAAAGGTCTTTTTGTAGCTTGGAACATTAAAAGCAGGAAATGTGAGAGTTATGGAATCATAGAATGATCATAGAATGGTTTAGGTTGGAAGGGACTTCAAAGATCATTTAGTTCCAGCCCCCCACCATAGGCAGGAACACCTCCCACTAGAACAGGTTGCTAAAGACCTCATCAACCTGGCCTTGAACACCTCCAGGGAGAGAGCATCCACAACCTCCCTGGGCAACCTGTTCCAGTGTCTCACCACCCTCACTGTAAAGAACTACTTCCTAACACCTAAAAAAAACATCTAGGTTGGTTGTTGGTTTTTTTTTTTTTCCTGATCTTTTATGTCCCTTCCAATCCAAATCATTCTATGAATCTATGAACCTGCTTTTCTGCCTCTCCTTTGCTGGGAGAAGTGGCTCTGCAGTGGCCCATGGGCACCTTGGAAGGGACCTTCACAAACACTTGATGGTTGGAGGTTCAGCTCTGTAGTTTGAAGACTACATCCTGTAAAGTGCCATTTCCTTACACAAAACCTTATTTTTCCTCTTGAGATCGTGGGAGCCAGGAGTCTAAGTGCACCTCTGGAAGAAGAGGACTGCCCTGTCTGAGGAAGCAAGGGAACTCCTCCCCTTAGCAACTCCTGTGTCATCCTGTGTATCTGGCAACAGAATTTAATTCTATCATTGCTGTTGTTCTTAACTGCCTTCTGATTGGCCAGCAAGATCTGAAAAGAAAGCCTTGGTCCTGCCTATCTGATTTGGAGTTGGGATCAGGAAGAAGAGCAACTTAGTGTCACAGTGCTTTGAACGCTGTCAGCTGGGTCTTGGGAGAGACTTGATGTGTCACAGGTACAGGAGAGAAGAAGATGTGACTAATTGCTTTGGCACCAGCACTTTGGGTTGGGGTTTGGGTTTTTTCACTTTTCAGCCAAACTCAGTTTAGTTTAAAATGGTCTTTAAAACTTCAACATTGATGAAGCGTGGCAAGCAGAAGAAGAGCAAGTAGTGTCTATATAAGAGGAAAGCATGCCAAAGATTATTTCTGTGTGTATGATGCTCCTTTCCCAAACAGCTGAGAGATGAGAGCTTTAGCCTGCATTCATGTGTTAGTCATTTCAGCTACCCAGGAAGGAATTGTGTGTTATCAGTACAAATTGTATTTCATTTTAGATAGGGGTCACTGCAGGATCAGGCTGAGATTTCAAGGCACTGGAAGAAGCTAGTTTGAGTAGCTACACACCTGATCTGCTTTTGAAGGCCTGCCTGTGTCTTTACACAAGTATCCAATCATTTCTGGGCCTGTCGAAGCCTTGTTTTATACCACAGAGTTTGTCATGTTTTGTAGGATGTACAGACTGCTAATAATGACATCTTTAAATACACGAATATTGATTATATCTATTGTTGCAATTTCAGCTGTTTTAGTGACTGAAAGCTGACAGGCTTGGCACGATTTTGTCTTTAAAGACAGACTTCCTCATTTTCAGAAAACCTTTTCCTGGTCACTCAATCCAGGCTAATGTGAAGTCCATGCACTTTAGGGGGATATTAGGTAAGTATTGAGGAGTGTCATTCAGAGGCCAGGCATACTTCATCCTGTGAAGTTACTTTATACAGATCTGGGAATAATCCTGCTGTTCTTGGTTCCACACAGATGGTACCAGACAGGAAGAAGTGGAAGGTGAGCTCAGTGAAGAAGAACGCTGGTTTGGAAATTCTTCAGAAACTCCTTCAGAAGCATCATATGGAGAAGTGCAGGAGAACTTTAAGTTGTCTCTTGAGGACAGAATCCAGGAACAGTCTGCTTCTCCAGATACTTCTCTGGGAAGTGCAACTCCTAGCAGCAACACAGCAGAGCTAGGATCCATTGAAAATGAGGCCCCAGGAGACACGTTACAGAGCAAAGAGCACCTTTCTCCTGATGCGCCATCTCTGTGTGAAGAAGAACCTCCTGGTCCAAATAAGCCACTAAGCAGTAACCTGAGGCGGCTGCTGGAGGCTGGCTCCCTCAAGCTGGATGCTGCTGTCACAGTGAATGGCAGAGTCGAGTCTCCAGTAAATCTTGGCTCAAATGCCTCCTTCTCTCCACCTGCTGCTCAGCATGCCCAGCAACTAAGTGTTCTTGCCAGAAAGCTTGCTGTGAAACAGGAACAAAGTGACCAATACAATGCAAGTAGTCACTTTATATGGAATCAAGGTAAGTGGTTGCCAAACTCAACCACCACCTGTGGTTTGTCCCCTGATTCAGCTATCCTGAAACTGAAAGCTGCGGCCAATGCTGTTCTGCAGGACAAATCTCTTTCAAGGACTGAAGACACAGTAAGATTTGAATCCTTTTCTTCACCTTTTAGTTCTCAGTCAGCCAGCTCCACATTAGCAGCTTTATCTAAGAAAGTGAGTGAAAGAAGCATGACTCCTGGGCAGGAGCACCCACCTCCAGCTAGTTCTTTCCTTTCTCTGGCTTCCATGACGTCTTCAGCTGCCCTTCTCAAGGAGGTTGCTGCAAGGGCTGCAGGCACCCTGTTGGCTGAGAAGAAGAAATCACTGGTGGCTGAGGAGCCCCTGCAGCTTTCAGAAATAAAGCAAGAGAAAGCAACTCCACCACAGTCTTTGGAATTACTGTTACTGCCAGTCCCTAAGGGAAGAGCATCCAAACCCACGAGTACAGGTATGGATACAGTCTGAGCTGCTATGTGTTTGTCTTGATAGAGGCTTATGTAGCATCTCTTCAGTGGGTCTGGATTTGGTTTGATTCCCGTGTATTAGGAGAGTAAGAAATAGGTTCTTCAGGTAAACAATAAAAAAACCTTTTAAAATACCACTTGAAGACCAAACTGTCACAGCTATTTCCATATTTGAAAGATGTAAGTGTACAGTTCAATACTTTTTCATCATCATTATTCCATACAATGGTATTTCTCCTTCTTACCAAGTTCAGAGTAAGTCCACAAGAACTATTAAATGAAGAAGATCAAAGAATCCCTGTTAGGGAGCTCGCTGTATAAGTGAGCGTGTACAAAACTGCTGCTTTTGAAATACTGGACAAGGGAGAATTCTCCCTCCTGCTGTCTCTGCCACAAATGGACTTTTGTATAATCACTTACTACCCTGTCCTAATTTACCACAGTAGATTATTATGTTGCCACTTTTCATTAAAATTTTTTTGCAGTGGTTTGGTATTTTATAATCCTTTGTCATTTAAAAAAAAAAAAAGTGAATTGCATTTCTCTTATTTGCTCAACAAAAAGTGTGTTACACTTCTGACTTCCTCTCATTCTATGTGTCAGCAATCAAGGAATCAGGCTTGTAGGGACTAAGAAGAAACAGCTTTCAAGAACTGGCAAGCCATGCAGGGAAATTTAAATGATTCCTCTTCAAAATAAGGAAAAATAAGGTTTCTTTCATCTCTTTCTATGAGAAGTTCACATCATGGATTTGTATATCTGGTAGAACACACAACTGCAGGTGTCATCAGGGTTCTCCCTGTTGTGCACTCCTGCTCTGGGGGGCAGGGAAGCATGTCAGATTTCTTCATAAGATGCACAAAGTGGTTCAGTACATCAGAGCTTTCTCTGGAATGCTAGCTTGACTGCGAGCACAGAAAGAGTGCACAGACACAGAGCCCGATATGGACTTGTATCATGGCATTGCCGTCCTTCTGACCTCACCTTTTTTGTTTGGAGGTTTTAATGGGTTCTGATCTGAGCCTGTGCAGCTCTTGGTAAAAAATCACAGGGTAGATGCCATTGGAGGGACAGCAGTGATCGTTTCCCAAGGGGAAGGGTTGCATTGTGGGGCCAGCTTTTTGTTCTGAGTTACGTGTGTTCTACAAATGCTTTGCTGCTGTGTTTTGCTAAGACAATTAAAGTATCAGAGTATTCTTAGTGTGGGTCTGGCCTGAGGTTTTCATTGGTTTAGATAAAATAATTTATCATAGTACTGGGTTGGAAGGGACCTCCAAAGGTCATCTAGTCCAACTCCCCTGCAGTAAGCAGGGACATCCTCAGCTAGATCAGGATTTTTGGAGTAACATAAGCTAAATGTTTTGTGTGGGAATTAGAGTCCCCACACTGCCTACACCACGGTGTGACTGTGGGTATTAATGTGAATGGACTTTCCCCAGGAAGACTGGCAGCAGTGGATAGAAAAGGAGTGAGGCTAGAATTTATTTGAAGTTACTAGGAAATATACTATTCACATCACAAATTTTTACTGGGGAAAAATAAATGGTTGTAGTAAAATCCAGGCTCTGTGTTTGACCAACAAACTGTGTGGTTTGTCTGTGCAGCTCATACTAGGGAACAGCTCTGTACCAGCACACCCGTGTGCTGGCACTTCATAAACTTGCTCTCATGCAGCAAATTCCTAGCAACTGTTCCCTTTGCTGAAGGCCCAAGCATACTGTGCTGGTGGAGGATAACAATGGGGGGTGACTGCCTCAGGCCCCTGGTAACCAAGGAACAACTATTCTTTTTTTATAATATATGGGACTAGAATCCCAAGAGGAAGGGTGTTGCCTTTCAGTTCATACGCACTGGGCCAATGCCAGTTGGCATCCAAACAAACTTTATAGTGTAAACTCATAACAAAAGTTTAAGTCCATTTTCTGATATGCTATTGAGTTTTTCCTTTCTAAATAATAAACTGACTGAAAACAAAAAGCAAGTTGATGGTTAGCATATCTAGATGTTGGTGACGGAAAGCCAAACTCCTTCGGTCCTGCAGCCATGGAGAAAAGCATCTTGCAAGAAGAGGTCACTATTCAGTGACCTTTGATTGAAGACTTTTCTTCTGTGAAAGTTGAGTGGAGCAGCTGAGTGCGTATCTTTGCCACGAAAATAAATGTCACACGTTCCTGAGTCCTTGTGCACCTATGACCTTACGGCACTAAAAGCAAACTATAATATTTCATTTTGCAATGTTTTCTCTTTTTGTGTCTATCTGACTGCTCCTTGAGACATAGGGACTTTTTATTCTCTTGCCCTAGAGAAAGGCATCTTTTCCTAGCAGGCATAGCTTGAGAGGTTTGGTTTTTTTCCTCCTCTCACACTTGGAACTCTTAAGGTGCTGTTGAGTTTGCTTTGTTGTTAGGAATCTGATTCACTTACCCAGTAGCAACATCTAGTTTTGGCTATGACATCAGTACTCAGTGAGATTAATTAGATGTCAACAAGTAAGAAACAGCAAAGATGGAGGCTATTTAAGAGGACTACGTTAATAGCATGAATATGCCTGCTGCTCTTTTCTCCACTGCATTCAGCTCTTTGCTCAGAGGTATTTCAGGCAAGAAGCTGGAGCCATGGTTTATCAGAGTGTAATCATCTCCAAAACAATGGGTCAGCTTCGGTGGCCCTGATCGGTACTTGCATTGTGAAATGGGACAGAGAAGACTAACTTTGCTATCAGACTGTTCACATTGCCAGTTTTATGAAATGCTTACCTGTTTGGGATGAAATTTAAAATGAAGTCTGGAATCTCTGTGAAGTTCTGATGCCATTTTCGAAAGTGTGTGAGTGGCAGACCCTTGTTTTACTGATTAACGCTTGCCTAGTGTAACTTTCTGTCTGTGATGCTTGCAACGTTGTCCCTGAAGCTTTTTTGGGAAGCACTGGCTGATTATCCCCTCGCTGGGGTCACTTTCCAGCTAACTGACACCCTGTGACATAAAGAAGACATCAATATAAAGGAAGGAAAGCTGAGGCCCACAGTGAATTGGTAACCACGTTAGCCTTTACTACAAAAACCTCAGAAGAAAAAAGAAAATTGTGTCTGTCTGCTGCCATTTGGGAAGAAGTGAAGCAAGAAAGATGAAACAGAAGCAGTTGTAGCATTGGGTCTGGCTTACTCCTTAGAGGTGCAGAGAGGGGCGACAGTTTGGTAATATGTTGAACGTGGTAGAATGTTTCAGAAGGAGAATTTCAGCACTGTCAGAAATGCATGCATTGACATCTTTTTTTTTTTTTTTTTTTTTAAATTTTTGTACTTACATAATGACTACCTAATCAGTTAAATTACAGTGGTTTTGTTTCCCACCTAATAGCAAGAATTATATTTTAGGATATGGTAAATCTTTCTGCATGTTTTTTATCATTTAGTTCCTCATCAAAGGAATTTGATCTTTGCTATATCCTTATAAGTGGGAAATAACTGATAATAATGAGACAAAATATTCTGAGAGAATTTCTAACTAGCAGGATACACATTGTTGAGCCCTGGATATTTGAAAATATTGTCTTTTACATAGAGGAAAAAGACTTCCAATTCCACAGTCTTTATAAGAATCAGAGGAAATTGCAGTGAGAGGATAAATGGATGGGTAGTTGTGTAAAGTCATCAGCAAGGAATTTCTCTTTCCTTCACCCTTGCAGTGGTTCCACAGTAGCTATATTTGCGTGATAAATGCCACCACATCCTTTGCTTATCTTAACTCTATAAAGCAGAGTGCAAACATTTAGGAAGGCAGTGGATTTAAAGCTCTGTCAACTACAGGAACAGAAGGAAACTCATGAGCTGAAGAACCCTGATGGCTGAAGCTGCAGCAGCACCTGCGTGAGCCATAACTAGATAATTTCAGTAGCTGGAGTTCTGAAGTCATTCACTCCTGTAGTTAAACACACCTGATATGCAATGCCAGCATGCTTTTCAGCTATGTTGTGGGATGCTCCATGCCTTCTGCTGGCTACCCATCAGATATGGACATGGATCACTTTGTAACAGCAAGCATATTTTTCATACCCTACTGCAACTGGCCTTTGATAGGAAATGAAGCTACAAAGTGCTGATTATGAGAGACATCCATCTCGGTTCAGTAAAGTTATAAGGAACATTAGGACCAGGTGAGGTAGAGTCCCATCCCTTAGTGATTAGCCAAAGGATGTTTGAAGCATTAACCTTTATAAATTATGGTGACCTTCCTTAAAGGGAAAATAACGAGATTAAGGGGGAAAGGGATATGCAGGGGCAAGAAATTGAAATTTCTGGTACATGATGTTGTTTAACTGATATATCTCTTTGCAGATGAAATTCTAGCATTGACAGATGGTTTCTTGAGTATGTTTACAAGGGAAAGGTACTCAACAAGTGTCTGTAAAGGATCCTCTCTTTTTGTTCTCCCTTTTGCTAAGCCTCAGAAGAAGAAGGGGGAAAACCTTTCCAGTGTCCAATCTGTGGTTTGGTTATCAAGAGGAAGAGTTACTGGAAACGGCACATGGTGATTCACACAGGTTTGAAAAGTCATCAGTGTCCACTCTGTCCGTTTCGCTGTGCACGCAAGGACAATCTCAAATCACACATGAAGGTAAGAGAAGTGTTTGCTGGCACTCAAAACTGGAGTCATCAATCAAAAAAATATAAGAAACCCATTGCATTTGCATTGGCAAGAACAAAATTTCCATAGTTGTACTACTAATGATGCCTTTATTTAAATAGAGAGACTATAAAGGAGAAAGAAATCACTTTTTGTTTTTGATTTTGGGTTTGGTTTGGGGTTTTTTTGTTTTTGGTTTGGGTTTTTTTTTTTTTTTTTACTTTGCTTGCCTTTCTGTTTTATGCAATGTGGAAACTGCTTTGGGTTATGTCAGCTTGCTGCAACACAAACTGTCTGAGACTGATTTAGTTTTGGACCTGGAACCAACAGACCCTGGGATGTTAGCTGGGATGCGACACCACACAAACGCTGGGATGCCAGCTAGCATCTCTGCGTACCATTGCATCACTCCTACCAGCTTGGCCAGCACTAGCAAGGGACCTCTCCATTACTTCCATGACAGGCCTACAGTTTTAACAGTTTCTTTTGCTGTAATTTTGAACTGCATGCACTTCAGCAGTGAAACATCCGAATAAAAATGAAGGACAGATTGCGTTCTAATGTTTTATTTCAAGTGTTTCTTTAAGTTTTAAGCATGCTTTTAAGTCAGCCTAAGTTTTAGGCTAAAATAATTTGAAGGAAGCTACATGGTTGCAACATACAAAGTGACTGGTCTTGCAAGCTGTAGAACATGCATGGTGAGGAAAAATAGTGGCTGTCCATTCCCTTATGGATGAAGAAGCTGAAGTGCAAAAAGCTTTCCTTGTTAATGCAGTTAAGTTTCTAACATCAGTGAAATGTTTTATTATAGTTGGTATTTTTTCTAGCTCAGACAAATGTGTGTAAGAGTACCAGACTGGTGTGGAGGGGGGCAGAAGTGCCTGTTTAGCTTTCATATATGCAAATGGAGTGTCTAAGATCATTAGACAGGAGTCTGACCTTGCTTGCACCCAAATAACTTTAGTTCATTTCAGTGTAAATAGTTCAGTTGAGTCCACTGATCACAACAGCAGATCTCTCAGTATTTCAAGTCTTTGCTAGGTCTGAAATCATCCCCCTAAAGACTCTGTTCTGCCTTTGATCCTGATCTCTGTGTTCCTGAATCCAGTTCCCAAATCCAGCTCCTGAATCACATGTTTGTTTGCTGCTGGGTCCAGCCTGGAACTTCCCCAGTGCCTGCCCACAGCATCAGCGACATCACTGCCATCAGCGGGGTTTGGTTGCATATTGATTTTCTGTCTATTTGCACATATTTCGTTTTAGTGTTATTATTTTCATTAAAGCTGTTTCAGATTTCTTTCCCATCCCATCAGTTTCTCTCACATTTCTCTTCCTCTTTGGGAAGGGAGAGGGTTTAACAGAGAGCATCTGTCATTAGTTTAGTGGCCAACTCAGCCCTAACCCTCGAAAGGTGTGTCTCAGTTTTCAGGTTTGTGCTCAGCTGCAGTCCTCAAAACCTAAATGTTATCCTTACTTTTTTCTAGGCAGCATAGCCATAAGCTGATGCATCTCTTCATAAATTCTTTTAAGCATTTTTCATTGAAACTGGTTATTTAATTTCCACGAGTACTTGTGTGTGTCCATATGGATCTTTATTGTACGTATCTTTATATTAATGAGTAGTAACTATATAACATAAATACTGTGTAATTTTGTGGTAATTATAACATGTCAAACTGATTGACCCAGAATACAACATTGCCAGCATTTTTGGTATTGTGTCCCCTGCTAGAGAAAATCTAAATGGAGAGCTGGCTTGATTCCAGCCCTGACCCGTGTTCAGATCTACATGTGCTGCCCACCGTGGTGATGAAGCATTCTTCCAGTAAGGGCACTTTGCCAGGACCAACTCACAAATGTGGGGAGGAAGCAAAAGGCAAGAAGGAAAGCAGGAAAAAAAGTTTCCACACAGACACAAAATGAACAAGGGAGGCTGAGGGGACTGCCTTTTAAGGCACACTGTTACCTACAATTGTTATATTGCGCTTAAATTCCACAGAGACACCTTAGGAAAAAAACCCCAAAACCTAAAATAGTTACAGTATGGAAATGTATTAGTCTGGTTTTGAGACAAATTATAGTAAATGCATAACCACAAGTTTTGGCCCATTTGTTCAGGAATGTAGAGGTAGCATTTCAGGACTTCATTCTGGTATTGTAGTGTGGTTTCCGGGAGTGCTGAGAATACTGAAAATGAAGCTGAGTAAAATCAGTGGGTAACTAAGCGGTGTCTTGTCCAAGAAGGCAGTAAGGGCTGTGCTTGTGTCCTTCTCTCTGTTTATCTAAACATACATTCATTTGCAGTATGTTATTTTCTTTTTGATAAAGACTCGTGTGTACTTCTGCAGACAACAGTGGAAAGGGGTAACCTAATTCAGCAAGATGTATTCATGCTTTTATATTTCCTGGTAGGGAAGTAGGCATTGAATTTCCCTCAGAGCAATACCACAAGCATCAGTCAAACTGTGGCCAATTGGTGTCTTTGGATCATGCATATATCTCCTTCAGCAATCATGGATGGGTAGGCTGTGAGATCATACAGAAATGTTCCAAGAAAGCAACAGGATATTAGCCTGAACACTTGGACGGGGCAATGAGGAAGAGGAGCATATGGCCAAAAATAACATCTAAAAATGTTGCTTGTGCTGCTATATAGGCATAAGGCAGAAATGAGTGAGCCAGCTCTGCTAGTGGTGGAAAAGAAGTCTGGCAAGGTGAGCACGTGCTGGTGTGACAGAAAATGAGGAAAGGGAAGATTTAGCTTAGCAGAAAAGAGAAATGCAATAGTAAGTAGGTCATGTGATGCTCAGCCATGGAATCCTCCTGCTTCTCTTCCTTATGAAGAGGGACCATGCAGTGAGACCTCAGATGAGTGTTCCCGTGTAATGGAAAAAGGCTTATAATCAGCCTTCTGATTAGGGAGAGGCCATTAACTACATGATAGAGGGAATAAGGAAAGGCACCGAAGAACATAGCCCCTAGTGATTTGCTTTTCTCCTTTTCTTCCTCAGCTAGGGTCAGACCACTGAATAAAGAGTTTCTAATGCATCTTGGTGAAGTATAGGGCAGGTTATTTTAAAGCATCTTCCCCATATTGGGAGAAGGAGGTTGACTATGTTTTATGGGAAGATTTTTTTTGTTTATTTGGTTCAGGCTAACCTTAAAGAGCCCTGGGAGGTGCCTGTGATTCCATTACCTCCTCTCAATTCAGGGAGGTAGAGCAAACTTGCACAAATTTTCAACAACTGAAATCTGTGCCCCAAGTCTAAGACAGGTGCCACAAGTGACTTCTGCCTTTAAGTCTTGTCACTTCTTGTGCACGAGACAAGGAGAAGACAGGACACCTTCAGGTTTTTGGAATGTCTAGTCCTGTCCAGCCTTGCAGAGAGGATTTCTTTTGACCTTTGCTTTAGAGCAAAGCAAGGAAATGGTTTCAAAAGGAAAATACTGTATAAATAATCTATGTGTCCTGAGGGAAAGGATCATATCAAAACTAGCCCTGTAGCACTAGACTCTTGAAAGTGCAGTATTTTAAGTGTAAAAGAACTTGTCAGAAGAGAGCGTGAGATCAAAAAGCAGAGGGCGCATGAAATGCAAAATGGAGACCTCTCAAGTGTAGTCAAATGCAGTCGCAGAGGAAGGCATTTTACTGCAAGAGATTTAAAATAAACAAAACCAACCAAACAAAACATGAAAAATACCCAGTGAGTAGGCAGGGCTGGCCAAATGGCCAGGCTGTAGTAGTTGGTGCTTGCAGTAGTTGCTTAAACAGATAACTGCCATGGAAAAGTTAATCCACTTGAAAGTTGGTGAGGAAAAAAAACAACAAACAACAAACCTATAGTAGGCAAAGAGAAAAGTGATAATTAGGTCACAGAAAGTAAGTAAAAAGTGAACAGTCAGAAGCAAAGAATAGATTTAGTGCCCCAACCCCCTTGTATTCTGATTTTGCTTAGGGATGAAAGTGCTCAGAAAAAACATTTCCTCTTATTCCAATGGCTTAAAAAATAATAACAACCAAAAAAGTCTATTAAGTCCCACAATAGAAAGCTGAATTCCAATCCTTCCTTTCCTGTACCTCATAATTAGGAGAGTCTGTGCAAAGGGCTACTTCGGCTTTAAGGAAGGAGAAAAGATCTAATTCACCACGTGCCTGTATCATTGTTTCCCTCACGCCTGTCCTGTACCACTTTGTACCCTGTTAGATGGGATCCCTTGAATCCTGGTGCAGAGGTACTGGCCATTGTGTGCTTCCCATGACTTCAACTGTCTGGTAAATCAGCAGAGATGTTGCTTTTATGTATGAAAAGAGAACTTAAGAATCTGCCTATGATACCAGAAATGTTAGTATGTCAACACAAACTGTAACTGAGCGAAGCACATGAATGATGTGACATGATAGAGACATGTGGTTTCTGTAAAGGAAAATCCTGTGTTCGTCTACTAAGATGTTTTGAGCATGTCAGGAAAATCATGGGCTTAAAAATCAGTTCAAATGTATTTGGTCTTTAAAAAAAGCCTTTGGCAGAGCTTCTTACTGAGGAGCTGCCAAATAAATTAAGCAATATGATGTACTATGGCAGATTAAGAAATTCACCAAGAGACAGTAAAACAAAGGGCTAGGAAGGAATTAGCAATGTTAAGCATGACAAGAGGCTAACAGAGGGGTGTTCAGTTACTGAGAGTGGAATGGTGCATGTTTTAGCAAACGTGGTCTGCACGTGGGTAAGAGAATTGTAAATTATACAACCTTACGTGCATGAATCCGGATTAGACAAAGCACGGATTGAGAGAGAACAAAATGGGGCTGGCTGAGGGGTAAACAAGAGGGCAAATGAAGTTACTATTGACAAATGCGAGGTACTGTGCCTTGGAAAGAGGAGCCTGATTGTGCACCTGGCTGTCTGGTACAATGAACTATAACTTCTCAGGGAAGGTATCTGGGTATCGTTGCAGACAGTTCAATGAAAACCTTTTCTTGGCATGGGCAGCAGTGGTTAAAAGTGCACTAGGCACTTGAGTGTCTGTAGAGTAAACCAGAACTAGCACAGAAAACACAACAATGCTGTTATTAGTGTATTAACATATGCTGCCACTTACCATACTCACTTCTGGTCACTGCATCGAAAAGGCTTACCAGAAATGGAAGGGATTTTAAAAGCTGGCAGTGAAAATGATTAGTGGGATGGCAGGGACTCCCTTTGAAGAAAGCAGCTGTAAAGAATGGGACTGCCAAATATAGAAAGGAAGTGGGATCAAAAAACTGCATGTGATAGAGAAGATAAATTGAATAGCCTCTTTTTTCTTTCTTGTGATGTGAGAATGAGAAGGCAGCAAGAGAAACTGAAAGAAAAACTAAAATCAAAAATAAAAAAGTGATCAGTAGGTAATTTGTAGCCAAGTCCTCAAACTAGGCCATAAGTTCATGAAGAGTCTATAGCTCTAATGAAGATTATTGCATATGTCATATCGAGCGTACACAGGAAAAGCTGTAGAACCAGAAACCATGTGAGACTGGGAAGACTAGAGGGGTTAAAATAAAGATCATACAAGTACTTTTCACAGTCAAGAGAATAGCCACAGTTAGATGGAATAACCTTAGAAGTCCTTCAGTGTTTCTGACATAGATCAAAGAGTAGTTCTGTGGGATTTTGAGAGAACCATTCTCCATGAGCAGGTTATTGTGCACAGTTGTTTGTGGTGCTGTAATGCAGAGAGATCCAAATGTGGCAGCAGCTGAGCTTTGGACTTCGGAGAAAACCTGTCAGGTGCCCTCTTGTCTCCTCCTGCTTGTGTTTCTAGTGAGAGCAGCCTGGTTGAGTCTAAAGAGGATGTCTGATGGTTTGGGTAGCGTTAGCACAGCATCAGAGCCATTCTGTCTCTGACAGAGAGAGGAGGCAGCTTTTGGGACTGTAACACTGTGTGACCTGGATCTCCCCTGTGGCTGTGTAGCTCTACGGGGATTCTTGTTTCTTATAATGCAGCATGTAGTTGATGCCTTGACTTTTCCCTCCATATAGCATAGAACTGCAATTCTTGGTTCTTGTAGCTGCTATTGAATGAGAATGAGAGGGGTAGTTTTCTTTAAAGGTATTTCAATTATTGGCTGCTGTTTCTAATATTGTTTTAAAAAATTAAAAGGTTACTATTTAATTTTGAGAACTGGGCCCAGGATATTGAGGGCTAAATATTTGGCTTAACGTTTCATGTCTTTTTTTATAGATTTTTTTTTTCCTTTCAAAACTCTTAAATATTTGAATATTAATTCTGTCATTCCTTGGCTACAAGTTAAAAATGTACTTTATTTTACAATAAATCCATTGGTGATGCTGCTGTTGTCTTTGGGCAGGAGAAAATTCCAAATCAGATGAATCAATCTTGCCTGTTCTCATCCATTCTCAAAAGATATTGCAGGAGTGGCATGCTGTAGTCCTGGTGAGAGAAGGTAGCTCCCACACAGCCTTTGCCACCTGCCTGTCAGTGACAACCTTCAGAAGGCATCATATTTATGATGGTGATAAGGGGCCTATAGAAGAAGTGGTTAAATATGTAGGCAAGAAACTGTTGACTGAAGGGGATCCTGGAGAGAATCTCTGGCACACAGAATCTCAGTGGGTGTAAGAGATAAAGTTGCCATGGTGAGAGCGCTTGCTGCCATTAGTACATCTCAATGCTCTTCATGGACAAGAGTGCTTACACTGCTGTGCTCACAGACCATCCTGTTTCCAGTAGTGCAGATGGGCAATCTGTTTGGCATTTCCATTGTAACCTGTGAGTATTTAGCACTGCTGTTTCTTCTGCAGGGTTGATGCTTTAAAACTGTCTTAAGCTAGCATTAGCATCTAATTATTTTTGTTGTCAGGTGCAATTATAAGATTGCAGAATTACCTTGTCTGTAAATGTCATGCTTATATAGTTCTCAGAATGTCAATCTGTAAAGCTGCTGGCCAAGAGAAATTCTTTCTTGCTGTTTAGTATCTAATCTCCAGAGCCCTTGAACTGCTGAATGAAAAGTTGTACAGTACTAATGAAAGTGTCTTCACCGAATGCAGGAAAGTCTTCACATTTCAGTAGACCTGAATTCAGGTTCTGTAGAGCTAGAAATTGCTGGATATGAGCTTGAGACCAAATTCCTCTTACTATACAGAGAATTAATGAGGCCAACCATAGGAAACCTTAACTTGAATCTTGGCAGAGCTGTGTTTGGGAAGTGTTTCTCTTACCCCAGAGCTCTGCAGCATCTGCACTGGGACTCTGGAGATCCAGATCTCAGCTCTGCAGGAATGCTGCAAGTGTTGAAAGCCTTAGCTAAAGCAAGGTTTTCCATCTTCCCTGGTGTACAGCTGAGCTTTGATTAGAGCTGGAGCTTTCAGGGGTTTTGGACTCCCAGGCTGTAGCAGCAAGCCTTGGATCCCTGGCACAGCTGCTTCTGAGGCAAGCCCGGGGAGTGGGGCGTACAGCGTGACTCAGTAGGGTAGGGAAATCACTCCTTGTTTGCCAAGAGTTCATCAAACCTCTCCATGTTTCAGGTGAAATATTTTGGGTTCAGCAAATTGCCACTTTCCAACAAAAATCTGTCTCACTGAAATGTTTCCAACCAACTCAAGTCACAAGTGAAAGCGAATGTGCGGAGCTCAGGCTGGTGCCAGTTTGTCCTGATCACATGTTTGGCAATTAGTAAGGACCAAATGTATGCATTTGCCAGCCATGCTGCAGGGAGTAGCCTGGAGTGCTGCAGACAGGATTTAAAATTTTTTTTGGAAGCTACAGGGGGAAAATTTTTCAATATACCTGTCACTGGTGTGCTGAGCTCAGTTACTCCTTCCCTTTCCTGAGTGTTGTGTTAAACAAGGAAGTGTGTAATTATATCTATCTATCTATATCTATCTATCTATCTACATACATAGTTTATCTTAATGAGAGTGTCTGTTCAGCTAACATGTAAACAATTACATATGGATGGATGAATAGAACTGTCTTTAAAAGGTAATCAAGATCAGGCCTGAGGATGCTAGGCAGTGTAATCATGCAGTAGCACACAGTCTCTATGGGAAAGAGCCTGCAGTCAAACTATGAGGACAGCAAGATTAACTGGGGTCATTAGGTGCCTGATAAAATAGAATAAATGGCAACCTCCATCTCTTCTGTTTGTTCTTTATCATAACAGAGCTGTTTACTTTGGAGTCTAATTAATTTGCAACAAACTTTTTTATTAGTGCCTTGGTGGTTTTTCACCCTGCCATATGAACTGATGATGAACGCTGCTTTGCAGGTTGGTGTTTCTTGAGTTGCTCTGACCAATTGTTATTTATGAGGTTGCACAGAATGATGATACTCAGCAGATCATTTAGCAGGCACAGGCTGGTTGGTTTGTGTAGTGAAGACAACTACTAGTTATAGCTAGGAAGTCTTTTTATGCACTGATAGTTCATCAGGATGCGGTTGTAAAGACTGACTGATCCAAGGCAAACTTCATCATATCCATGCTGCAGAAACAGATGTTGCTGATTTTTTTTTTTTTTTTTTTGAGCCTGAAGTTTGTGTTCTTTGAATTATCTGTGAAAGAATCCTACTGCTCTTAGTGCCTGACCTCTTCCCAAGAGCTCAGAAGAAAGAGTTCACTCGTTAGGGAACTTAGATTTTTTTTTAATTTATTTATTTTTTTTTAAAACCATGTTAGAGGTGTAGAGTTGAGACTCGTGTAATGCTAATAAACTGTTTTGTTTAATACATGCTTTTATCTTTCACCTCTTGAACCAGGTTCATCAGCACCAAGACAGGGGTGAGACCTTTCAATGCCAGCTATGCCCTTTTACCTCCTCCCGCCACTTCAGCCTGAAACTCCACATGCGTTGCCATCAACATTTCCTTAGGACAGAATCCAAAGTGAAGGAGGAAGTACCAGAAACTGAGGTGAAGGGGTCCCCACAGCTAAACAGTGACTCCTGCCCAGGACCACAGAAGGAAGGAGCTGGACCTGACCTTATGGGATCAGCATCTGTTTGTAACACACCTGATGTGGCTAGGCAGCCTAGTGGAGGTATTCCACCCTTACTAGTGAAAGAAGAGCCCAAAGATGACAATGGCATCTGCGCTGCACCTTTTGCTCTTAGCGCTGTTGACAGACCTCCCAACAACACACAGCCGAAAGACTACTCCGACTTTGTGGCCAATACAGCATCAGCACTATTCAGCCAAGACATCTCTGTCAAGATGGCATCAGATTTCCTTATGAAGCTGTCAGGTAATTGAGCAGCAAGTGGCAGCATCAGCTGCTCCTTTATGGGCTAAGAAACAGCTTGCCTTGGGTTTGCTAAAGCGTGGAATTGCAACTTACAGTTTCCTTTTTCTTTTGGTAAGGAGAGGAGCATGATGGAGGGAAGAGGGGAAGTGGCGAGAGATGGGAGGGACTTTCTTTAACTGCAAGGATTAGGAGTGAGAACTTTTTATACAGGCTTTTATGTTTGCTGGCAGTTACCTTGGCATGCTGAATACCTGTAGCTCTAGTTTGAAATCCCCGAGTGTCACAAGCACCCAGCATGTTAGAAAATTCAGCTATGAAGTTCACTGCCTCTACTCCTCTGTTAAATAAGTCAAATAAAGTGTTGGTCATTCTATTTTCAGAGTAGCACCTGATGAGTAACTAGTAAAGATGTCTGAAGTATGAGCATTTCTGCATTTCTTGATTGGTAACACCTAAAATAAGATAATCTAGAGATTCATGAACAGCTTTTGGTTTTTTTCTACTGTTCTAATTGAAATCCGTATCTAACACAGAGCATGTGTTCATTGTCTGTTCTTTCACTGCTAGATTATTGCGGTAAAAATGATATTCATATGTGAGATCCTGAAGTGGAAAATGTATATAGAATGAGTCTATTCCATATACTCTTTCACTGATTGGACTAAACAGAGTTGTGGGTACTCTGTTCTATACTAAGGGGATGTTCTATAGTTGAGATTTTCAAAATCGGCCTTTGACTTTTACAGAGAACAAAGTCAGGAAAGATGTCGCTGAAGAAACTTCTGTTTCACAAGGACATGACAGTCCCTATAGAAAGTTTTAGACTTTGGATATAGAAGAGACCCCTTTCAGTGGAGAATGATTGGTCACCCTTTTCTTTTAAGTGGAATATAAGTTGAATTTTAGGGAATTTTGTTGTCAGGTAAAGCAAGGAATTATCTCTACCCTGATGCCATTGCTTTGGGGAAACCACAGTCACATCTTCTGGAATGGCCTGCTGTCCTTACCTGCCCTGACCTTCGTGCCTTGAGGGTCACAGTTCTGTGGGGAATTGAGTAGAATGGGTAGACACAAGAAATTCAGCCTGAGGCTTCATGGAGCCAACCAGCAAAATGGAAGAGAGCCGAGGACAAGCAAGAGGTGAAATGGGCTGGCACAAGTGCTGTACTGTGTGGATTGGAAGAAGGTGCAAAAACCTCTCCTTTAACAATCAATCTGTTGGTATAATTTATTATTATGACCAGCAAAAAATGAGCAAGGATGAGTCTGTTTTGATTTGCTTGTACATTTTTTTTTTAGTTGAGATTCATATTTGGACTCTATATGAAATCCATCTTTTATATTAACTAACAGCTGTCCCATGTATGTTGCATCCTAATATCTATCTTAAATTTGAGCTGCTGTGCACTAAGTAGCTCAACACATCAACTGTACTGACTTGTGGAGGGTAGTGAGCATGATGGCTGCGTGTAGTGAGAATGAGAGCAGAAAGGAGGAGAGGGGGAAGACTGGAAGCTGAGAAAACATACAACATTTTGATGTGTTGATTTTTCATGTAGCAGTTGATGGGGAGCTGTTTACAGTTTGGCAGACAGTCAGGTTTTCAAAGTCTGATGTGCTGGCATCAGAAAAAGGATACAAATGTCCATTATTCATGCAAAGGGCCTATGCAGTTATTTTATGGTGACTTACTAAAGGTCTCGAAACCTGACTTGTGTGCACTGTTACCTAGCAACATGTTATAAAGTCACCGGGGGAGTGAGATGTATCTGTAATTTTGTATGTGTGCATATTTGGATGGAAATGTACTGCCAGTCACCAAGTTTACTACACAAGAAGAGCAATGCTAAAAGGAAAGGAATTTCTTTTCTCTTGAGATTTACACTGTGCTATATATGTTTAGCTCATGCTCTCCTCCATACACTGTGCATAAATTCAGACTTGAAGGAGAAGTAATTCTTTTAGCAATTTGGCTAAATATGAGCTGCATTTTTTGTTTTGACTGCTTGCTGTGCTGAACCAAGTTCCTTTGAGTGATTTCTTTATTAAGACACCCTTATTAGGCTCATCAGAACTTCAATTAATGGCCTTACCTTTTCAGTGATATAAATCTTTTGACATCTCAAATTGTGTACGCCAGTTGTAACAGCCAACACAGATTTGTCGAGACCAAATTACGTCAAAACAATCTAATTTTCTTCCCTGACAGGCCTTGTGGCTAAGAAGGAAGCAGCAGATAAATATATGGACTTTGAGAATTTGGCATTTATTCTTATTGAATATTGATGGCTTAAATGAGCATTTAGGTCTCGCTTGCCTCTTCTTCTTGGCTGGTGTCGGTTTCTGTACCTCCAGTTTCATGGGAGACCTCAAGGCCTGTTGGTTTTCATTTCTGTGCAGTTTCAGCCTCTTCTTTTTCCAAGCGTGTGATTCAGGAATGCCCTCAGACAGAGGAGTTAAGAGTTTCCAGAAGCTTGTCTAGTGTGCCTAGAGTGAAAGATGGTCCAAAAATGGTGTTTATTACCTATTAGGAGTTTTAAAATAGACTCTTAATAAGTCTGTCTATAATCTTGACCCTTGATGTTATTTCTGATGGTGTAATGCCTTACCTCTGTAGTCTAGAAGTGGGTATCAGGGGGTTGGAAAACAGTACCTTGATACTAGTTCACAATTAAAAGGAAAGAGTGGAGGAGATCTGTGAAAAATGTGCACCTGTTCAACAAACAGTGGTTCAAATACAAAGCCAGGACAAACTGGCTAGGTGACAGTTATGTGGGAAAGGAGTGAGAGGAACAGCATCATACTGTGCAAGGCCACTGTACTAGAATCCAGAGAGAAACAGCCTCAGAAGGGGGAAACAGTAAACAGTCTTGCTCTTCTCACTCCTCCTGAAGTCCAAGGCTTTAGCACTATAGTTTATGAGAGTGTGGACAGGTTTCAGAGGAGAGCAGCAGAAATGACTGGAGGATTAGAAAACATGCCCAGTGAGGATGGGTTAAAGGGAGTGAGGTTGTGAAGCCTAAAGAGAAAGCTAAAAAGAGTTGTTACTAAGCCTGCAATGTATTAGTTTGTCATGGGGAGAAGGAAATCATCTGTTGGTGATTCATTGTAATTAGGGCAAAAAATAACAGGTTTATATTGTGTTAAGGTTTAGGTTGGCATTAGGAAAATTTTTCCCAAAGTTCAGGTAAATAAACCTCTCTGAGTCTGGCAGGAGAGATTGTGGGATCTCTGCCACTGGAGAATTGTAAGAACAGTTTAGATGACTACTTGTGATCAGCAATAGTAGGCAGCAGGATGGACAAGATCTGTGAACTATAGGACAGCAGAAGCAGCTGCAAGAAATTTCAGCTGAACAAAAACAATTAAGAAGCTCCAGAGAGGCAAAGTAGCAAAAGAAATCACAGATGTTCAAAGCTGGACCTAATTTCCAGTGAGCCATAGCTGAGCTGTGGCGGCACAGCTCAAAATGGCTTCTGAATCATTTTCAGAAAGGCTATGGGGAGCTGAAGTTTTAGAGGTTGAGAAATACTCCTGTGGGCGAACTTTTGAGATCCCCACAGCCATAATTCTGTCCCATTGCTTGCCAGAAGATTTTTTAGTTCTATCATAGAATCAGAAAATTGTTTGGGTTTGAAAAGGCCTTAATCTAATTCCAACCCTCCTGCCGTGGGCATGGACACATCCTACTAGCCCAGGTTGCTCAAGCCCCCATCATTCGACTGTCTTTGAACACTTTCAGTCTTGGAGCCTCCACCACTGGAAGTGTTCAGTGTTCCTATATTTTACTTAAAGTATTCATGTATTTTATGCAGCAAGGCATCGCACAAATCATCAAATGTAAATCTGAAAATAAGAGCAAATCCTGATATTTTTGCAGATTCCATTCTCTAGATCCTACTTTAAAACAGGAGGTGCTTTTAAATTCCTATTACATGTTAAAGGGTTCGCTGGAACTGTATTTAAATTTATAAAGGGTTATTGTTTGCAAAGACAATTAGCAGATGACTCAACACTCAACAGGAGAATACTAACCATGGACATGTTTTTACTTTCAAACCTGCCCTCTCTTAGTATTTCAGTAGGATTGGTGCTGTGCTCCAAGCTGCCCTAGTGTGCTCTTGCAGCCCAGAAAGCCAACCAGATCCTGGGCTGCATCAAGAGGAGTGTGGGCAGCAGGGCAAGGGAAGTGATCTCCCCCTCTACTGTGCACTGGTGAGACCCCACTTGGAGTACTGCATCCAGTTCTGGAACCCCTGTTAAAAGTGGCATATGAACGTGCTGGAAGGTGTCCAGAGAGGAGCCATGAGGATGATCAGAGGGCTGCCACACCTCTCCTGTGAGGAGAGACTGAGGGAGTTGGGGCTATTCAGTCTGGAGAGGAGAAGGCTCTTCAGTATCTTTCAATATCTTAAGGGGGGACCTACAAGAAAGCTGGGGAGGGACTTTTTAGGATGTCAGGTTGTGATAGGACTGGGGGGAATGGAACAAAGCTAGAAATGGGTAGATGGAGACTGAATGTTAGGAAGAAGTTCTTCACCATGAGGGTGGTGAGACCCTGGAATGAGTTGCCCAGGGAGGTGGTCAGGGCTCTGTCCCTGGAGGTGTTTAAGGCCAGGCTGGATGAGGTTATAGATAGCCTAAACTAGCATGAGATATTCTTGCCTATGGCAGGGGGGTTGGAACTAGATGATCCTAGTGGTCCCTTCCGACCCTGACTGACTCTATGATTCTAAGTACCTTACCAGATCAGTGCTTGGTTTTTTTTCTCCAGTCCATTAATTGCACATTGAACCTTTGTAACTGCATTTATACCTTAATTTGCAGAGCGTTTGCTTTCCCCATTTGGAAAGTTTCAGTGGCAGCAATGTACAACACATGCCTTCAGATACTGCTGTCCTTCCATCCACTGCTAAGCTTGTTTCTGTTGTAATGAGAACAGCTCTCACAGTGATCCAGATTACAGTGGCCAGTGTACTCTCAGGCAGTTATTACTGTGCCTACTTTTTGTGCTGCATTCATAAGGTTTGAAAATCAATGAATCCCATCAAAATGAATGGAATTCTTGCACTATTGATCTCAAAGAAATTCTGTGTGGAAACAGTAATTGTAAAGCACAATTTACTGCTGGCCTCTCTCCCCCAGCTCTGTGTTCACCAAGTGCATTAGTCTAGAAAGCATTGCCCCTTCATCTTGTAATGGTGTGTATGAGCCAGTGTGCCCTGCTTCTGCAGTTCTTTTTATGTTCCCCAAGTTACTTGCATGGAGAAACTTTAGAGAGAAAGGAGGAGAGATAACTTGCTGAGGGTTTGGGACTGGCTGTGTTACAACTGAGAAACTCACACTTTTCTCCCAGCTTAGGTCATATCTACCGTCACTGTTGTGTGAGGAGTCAGGTCTTTGTTTTGGAATATAAAACCACCGTGGGAGTTTGGTGACTGTCCAAAGTACTTGGGCTGTGCATTCATGTTTTATTAGCTGATTTCATTAGTGGAATAGTGAAATAGTAAATCAGTAGACAGCTATATACAAAATATTAGTAGATAAGCTAAGTAACCACTTAGTTTATTTGTTCTGTTTAGCTTTTGAAAATTGCTGCGTTCCTTAAAGGTAACACAAGGAATCTGAAATGCTTCAGCATTTGCAGTAGACAGTGCTGAAGGGACTGGGTTCTACTCTTCAAACAGCTATTTTAAATAAAATAAAAGCGTGTCCAATTAAGTAGTCATAATGATGTATTTGTGTAGCAAGTTCCAAAGGAAAAAAAAACCCATGCTGCCTCTACTTAGGATTCATAGTTTATGCCAGAATGTAGAATTTCACTTAGAATATGTAAGTGCACAAGACTGGCAATTATTGAGCCATATCCTTAATTTAAAAACCCTTTGAGTTCCATAATGCAACCATCAGTGCAAATACCTCTCGTGTCATCAAGATCTCTCTTTCAAGTGTCTCTCAGATTCACATTTTCATAGATATCTCTAATTTAGCCATGCTATTGCCCTTTTCCCTGTTTTATTTTTATTGAAACCTGAGCAAATAAAAGCTTGTGTTAATCTTTGCCACTGATCTATCACCACCTTTATAACCTCTTACTAGTGTTAACATCCACATTTCCCAACACCCTTAAAGTCGTACCCAACACAGCTTGGAGGAATATGTAGAATGTAGCAAGATAAAGCAGCGTACACTGCGTTCTAATCCAGTCATTTAAAATGCAGGGTAAGAAACTGGGTTGGGGTTTTTTTGTGTGCTTAGCCCAACACAACTTGCCCAGGGAGGTGGTGCAGGCCCCATGCCTGGAAGTTTTTAAGGCCAGGCTGGATGTGGCTCTGAGCAACTTGATCTAGTGGGAGGTGCCCCTGCCCATGGCAGGGGGATTGGAACTGGGTGATTTTTGAGGTGCCTTCTAACCTTGACAATTCTGTGATTCTGTGAACTTAAAAAGACATTAGTGTGATTCCACACCAGCTCTGTGCTTACCAGTCTATCTTTTGATATCTCCACAAACTCCTACTCTAGGAGTGTAAGACCAGACTAGTCTGATGGCTCTTTTGCTTCCCTGATTATGCTATTACTCTGGGCAGAAGTCTTAGCTCATGAGCTTCCTGTCACATCTGTCCAAAATAGGACTTGAAGATATTGTTAGTTCAATCATCTCTGATTGTTTTTGTTTTCTTAAATACAAAGGTCAGCTGGGTGGTATTTGTCTTCTCCTTTGTTTCTGTTCCTTTGTAGAGAGAAGCAAAACAATCCTTTCCTATGAGCAACACATTTCCCTTTGCTGCTTTCACTTTCCTCCCCCTGTTCCCCATCTGCCCCAGGATTTACCTATTCTGTTACTTTGATCTTTCCTTGGAAAGAAGATGGTCTTGGCAGAGATTGCCACCTTTTTAGCAGGTTGGATTTTGGCTGTATAAGAGTTCTCAGGTTGGGGGGGATGTGTGGTTCTAGAGGTGCTTTAGCAATTCCCTTAATTCTTCTATTCCATTTGAACTAAAACATGAGATTTTTGAGGGACAGTAGTATGACTGATCATTCTCCAGTGCTGTATCTCATTTTGCTCCTGAAATACAGCACTGACCTTTCCTCACAGAATCACAGAATTAACCTCTGCTTGTGCATCTTTAACATGCTCACGTAAGATGGTTTGGAAGACATTCATATTTAAGTCTGCAGAAGCCTAGAGGTGGCGAGTCTTGGCCTCATCATACTTCCCATGATCATCTGTTCTCCTGCTCCACTGCTTTGATGAAAAGTGTTTTAATGCTGAGTGCCCTGGAGTCACAAGTAGCTTTGCCACTGATAGTTCCCATCCTCTTCCTTGCAGCCCTATAAGTTAATTTGGCTGAGAGCAGAGCACTTTGAAAATGGAATGTAGTTGAGTTAGCACTCAACTACATGAGTGCTAACTCAACTAGGAGGGTTAGGTAACATGAGGTGCTCTGGGGCAGATTAATACTCCAGGGCAGAAGATGCTAAAAAGAAATGAGTGACCAGCTCAACTGTCCTGCCAGAGGAACAGGATTTCTCCTTCTGAGCCACTTACAGTGTAGATAGCCTCTGCTTAAAGCTGAACAGAATTTATCAGCCCAATTGAATTGTAGTCTGGACATTCTCCAGCAGGTTCCAGTTGCACAGATTTTTCTTGCAAAGCAGTTAGCTCACTGGTGGCTGCTTCTGCAGTGTTTGTACTGCACTTCCACACACTGCAGAACTGACCTGGCAGGCGTTATTGGCTGCTTTTACCTGCTGCAGCTCACAGCTTACCACCTGGCACGGAAAGCTCCCTGTGTTCAGAAGCTCAGGCTCCATCAGGACCTGGGGCAAATACTGTCCTTTCTTCCTCAAGTGGAAACCATCCTTGGTTCTCTTGCTCTGGTGGCTGTGAGGAGAATTGCAAAGGGAGATTTTGTGCAAGATCTCAAGGAGAGCAGTTGAATTTGCAGTGCCTTTTGGAATGTGTCTTCTCTTCCTCAGCCAGGCCTGGTCTGCTCACTCTCACCTGAGTAGCTGTAGTTTGTAAAATAACATGGCTGGTGCAGTGGAGTGCTCTGGCATTTCATCACAGTTCCTTTAGACCCAGACTGTAGATGGTTTTGTTTTGTTGGTTTTTTTTTTTCTTGTGGCCTCTTCCGTGGCAGCATTTTTGTTGTGGATGTTTTTCTTTCTCATGTTCTTTGCTCAGACAGATGGAATGGCGACCAGCTTCTGGCTGATTGTGACCTGTAGCATTGAGCTTGGCTTGAAGTAATCAGCCCATTTTTCCTCTTTCAATTATAAACATTTGGAGCATTTAGAAATCCTTGTCAGTGGACCGATGCAGTGAGCAACTTCTGTCAGAGTGTTTTAGATTAGTGGCAGATGCCCAAAGCTTTTCTTGTGACATTTGGCAGTTGGAGGAGAGTGTTAGGACTTTCGGCATCTCCATTTGCCAAATGGATCAAATGATTCCAGCTGCCAGGAAGGTAAAAATCAGCAATGTAGAATCTTCTTTGATTTGTTTTTTTGGTTGCTTGGTTGGGTTGTTTTTTTTCCTGGATATGGAATGGTGCAAGTGGCAACTTCTCATCCATGCTTGAGACACTGCTGCCTCTTGGTCATGTTTGCTGGATAGGTTTTTTTCTTCCTTCAGCTGTGTATTTTAAAATGAAATTGCTGGGCTTTTTGGATTTAGTCTTCAGGCAACTCATCCTTCAGTCTGTTCTCATTGCAGTTCAGAATGAATGTAAATTAAATACAAATGAAGTATGTGTATGTGTATCTATTTTTGTATGTAGATAGAGGATGTTGTTTCTTCTGAAGAATAATAATTGTACAGTTCAAATTTGCTTTAATAGACTTCAACATCATCTTTTAAATCCTAGTCTAGTTCTAATTTTCAAAAGATTCCTCAGTCATAGAGTTTTTTGAAAGAACAGCCTCAGTCACCTTCTATTTCCCTTGGTTTTGGTGCTTTTTCTTACATGTGTTTATTGTTCTCTCTAACGTGAGCAGTGGATGCATCATAGCTGCTCTTGCCCATGTGTTAGCAATTTTGCCCTTAATCGTGGATCCAAGATGGAACAGAGAGGTGTGGGTGCTGTTGGCTTTGGGGTTGTTTTTTGTTTTGTTTTTTTTTTTTTGGTTTGGGGTGGAATTTTTCCCCTCTAGTGGTAATGTAGGTAGGATCTTATAGACTAGACAACCTCCTTTTTTTTTGTTTAATTTCTACTTTTATTTAGGCTTCGTTTATGTTGTAATTTGCTTTGGTGTACTCCAAGAAAGAGTAAAAGCCCAATTAAGTGAAGCCAAAGTACCATTCATTGAAGTAATTGGATCAAAACTGTCCTGATAGTTGTCTGATTTTATTTGGTTTTGGTTTGTGGGGAAGAAAAGTGAAATGACTAATTTTTAGTTTTGTCATTTGTCTACAATTAGTATGTTTGATTTTTTGAAACTTTTACAGTTTCTTGAGCTCTGATACAAGCAGCTTCCATGTTTCAAAACTGCCCCTTTGTACACATGTTGCAGAAATTCGTTTACTTCTTGAATACTGTTTGGCACACTCGCTCCCGGTACCTCCTGCAGCATTTCTCAGGTTGTAGGTTCTTCAGGTTACCAGCTGCCCTGTGATTATGTTTGCATACCTCATTAAGTCTCACCTCCTCCTTTCTCTTGACAGCTGCAAATCAAAAAGAGCCCTTGACTCCTAAATTTCAAGTGAAAGAGGAGCCTAAAGATGAAGAAGCTGCAAGCTCAGTCTTGCCTCAGTCCAGCTATGTGTTCAGCCAGGAATCTGAAGCCCCAGCACCAAACGTCCCTGAGGAGAAACTCAAGCCACAGGAAGCACAGGCAAATGTGATGAGGCAAGACACATCAGTCAAGGCAGCATCTGAGCTACTCATGAAGCTTTCAGGTAGGTATTCAGTAATATTCAGCTTCTCTTTGTTGGTGTATGCTAACAGAGTTACCTCGCAGAAGGAGCATTTAGCATTAGTAGCAAGTGAAGGAACAATGGAAAAGGTCTGTCTGCACAGATTCATGTATGTAAGACATCTCAGTTTGGTCTGTCGCCATAGTATCTAATTATCTGTGCTCTGGTTTTCAAATTAATGACTTTGGGATATGTTGAGAGAAATGATGCCTTAAAGCTTTTAGATGTTGTCATTTTTAAAATGTAGCAAAGCATGATAATAGCAATTTCTTTGTATAAGTCACTACACTAACATCAGAAGAATGTGTCTGTACTGAACTATAACTGATAGAAGATGTTTAAATAATGACTTATTTTGAGTACAAGATATTGTCAGAAAAAAAAAAGATACACTATTGAAAAAAAAAGTAAACTGAACCAGCTTTCTGCTGCTAGGGAGACCACTTGAACTTGCCTACACTGCCTTAGCGATCCATCCTTCTGCCACACAAGTAGACAGCGTGCATGCGTATGCACATAAGCACTGTTAGAAATGGAGGGAGTGAAATAAAAATGTCTGCTCTGCTAATTGTGCTTTTTTTAATTGTCAGACTCGAGGTTTAACTTTAAGGGAAAGTAAAAGAGTTGATTTCTTCCAGGCTAAGAGAATGATGAAAAGGCTTTGAACTTCTGATAGACTTATGTCTTGAAAATTGAAAAGTCAGTTTTGGAGGCCGAGTTTTGTACTTCTGCAGCTAAACTGGATCAATTAGGTTTTAAGACTCCTCCAAAACTGCACAAGACTTATTTTTTAAAGTATGCTAAAGTCATGCAAGAGGTGCCAGCAGCAATGCTTACAGGTTTAGTGACTTCTGAAATCCCTGCCAAGCTTAACCTGAACTTAACCTGGCTTGCTTGGGTATTGTCAACATGGAGTTTGAGCTCAAATTCATACCTGAAAGACTTGGATTGGTATCTCTCCATAAATTCTCCTGTGTAATAGATTCAATCCTGTTCACACCTGCACACTTTAAGTTGCAGAGGAATTGGAGTCACCAATTTGCAAGACTTGTGTTAATGGTGCAGAAAGTGCTTCCCAGCTACAGAAGTTGATCAGAAGTTTTCCCCAATTTTCACAGACTCTGAAATACAAATACTCAGTTACTGATGCAGTGCCCTGTTGCTGATGGTAACTGGTCTGAGTGTGGTGTTCCAGGGACAGAACTTTACAGCCTAATGAATATTAACCTGTGACTTTTGGTACATAGAAATTCATATAACTCTTTTCATAAAGAAAGAGCTCTGTAACTAATGATTTTTCAGCTACTTCAGAGACACTAGGTTCTTGATTGTGACTCTTGAATTCAGCACTAACAGGATGTGTTTAAACAGTTTCATAACAGACTATTTTATTAGAATATTTGTGCACTAAAATATCTATTTACATGGGTGAAATCTGGCACACATAAAAAACCCTGGTCAAGCCTTCAGTCACTTCTGTTGGGAACTCCCAGTCTTTAAAGGTTACAGCAGAAAATACGTTAGTTTAGCATTTCTTTTATGGTCTTATGATGGAACAGTTTTTGCTCATGGTGCCCTTTTTGATTAACCAAACATGTAAAGAATTACTCTGGCGTTTAGTCAGTTGGTATTGCTGCAATTTGCGTTCCTGGATCAGCCAGTGGGTGGGGGTATACCAAGCTTACACATACGCTGTTTTCAGTTTGCACTTGCTGGATTGCTGTCTAAGGCAGGAACTATAAAGAAGGAAACCACTGAGGTGCTGCTTAACAGGACAAATATAAAAGAAAGATGGAAAGATGTAAGATCAGTAATCCCTGTAGTGTTTTTTTTAATCTAATGTATGCTTATCTGATAGAATGCTGAGATCACTATTAGCTTCCCAGCTTATCTTAAACAATTCTGCACTCTGGTTTTAGTGATTTAGAACTTAAAAAATTAATCCATTTCTTCAGAATAAGGTGAAAAACAAGGACAAACTTCCTCCTTTTTCCTAAGACTGGGGGAAGAAAAAAACCTAAATGCAAAGGAATGAGTGTGTCTGGATATTGTACTGGCTGTGGGAAATCTTCAGTCAAGTGCCCTTATTAGATTTGATATATTACATAATTTGGTTTAAGTCAGGTCCTTCCGGGCTCTATATATGCTTGGTAAAGATGAATGGATTACATCCTTGCTGTGTTATTTTCACTTCCTTCCATGTAATACTAATTACCCAAACCTGCACCTAACATTTTGGTTTCTGCATTCCTGACATACATGCTTCTGTTATTCCCTGACCAATAACACTGCCAATTGTTGCAGCCTCATGGGAGCCTCTTGGGATGTAGGCATAGGCCTTGCTTGCCTCTTGTGTAAGGAATACACTGGTTTGTGTTTTACATTGGGAAATCTCATGTCCCCAACAGAGATGCTGTGTGTTTAGCTCACAGCTGAGCTCGCAGAGTGTAGTGAAAGGCTCTGGAGCCTGCTTTGCACTGGTGCATGCTGTAAGAAAGAGTTACTGCAGATCACCAGCTCCTGTAATGGACAGACTTGTCAGCTACTCAGAAACTACTCTACTGCTAGGAAATCTTAGAAGAACAAACATATTTTACTGCAGTAGAACACTGAGCATTTACTAGTTGTCATTGTAGAGGCAGATGTTGATAAACAAGAAAAAAAAAATTCACCTTCTGCTGTCTAGTTCTACTGCACAAGATTCTTTTTCTCATTAAGCTAAACCTGTCAGGACAGTTGGGCGCTTCTAGCACAGACGACCAGTCTTTAAGATCAGGCCCTTACCATGCATAGCACTTCAGTGGAGTCAGACCTTACCTGGAGATGCTATGACCTTTTATATCCATTTTTTCTCCATTGTGTTCTGCTTGGCTTCAGATCTTCTACCTCACAGTTCACAAACTTGACACCAAGTCACCTGATACCCGCTTGTGCTTCTTCCAAATGATTATTCAAGCCAAGAAGGCTGATGTCTCTTGGGCATGTTTCGGCAGAGCCGGTTCCCAGCCAGACAGTCAAAACAAAACTTTCTAACAACTAATATGATACTTAAAAACAAAGCAAGTGTCCATTTGGAAGAAACGACCTTTGGAGGTTAAAAAGCAAAGTTTGAGTCTCAGTGCAGACTCTCAACCTACAGTTTACAGAAGGTAAAATGACCAGCATGAGTTAGACCAACAATGGTGAGCTGTGAATCCTGTCCATTACCAAGTCTTGACTTAGTAAGCAAAGTGATTTGAGGAGATAGGCAAATCACTCTCATCTCTGTTAGGAGGGTGCCATCCCAGCAGGATTTTAAATTCTTATTAAAGGTTGCACAAAGTCACTGATAAGAAATGGAAACAAAGTATTTCAAATACACCTAAACCAGTTTTTCACTGTTATTGCCAGTTCTTTCCTGGAAAAGCAAATTTGTTTCTCCAAGTGTTTAATTAAGTGATGGACCCAGTGATCCCTGGTCAGTGTTCTGTGTGTAGTGCTGTGAATTGAAAGGGAGCTTTTGGGGGAGACTGATATTTAAAAGAAACGTTTGCATTTACATGCTAATGTTTAGGTCTGAAAACTCATTTTCCATTGAAATAGTCGAGCTGCCAGTATGTTTGGGGCATACATTATCTTTTAGAAGCATACACTGTTTTGCCTTCTTGTCCAAAAATGAACTCATACCTGGAGGTCTATAAAATCTATTCTAGGCACTAGCATTGTATAAGTAATATTTTAGCCTGGTTCCTTGAACTAAGACATTAGAATGTCCCCATCTTTCCTAGAAATATTGCCTGAATCACATTTGCCTTTATTTCAACTATTATCTTATTTGTGAGGTGCAGGCACTTTGCATTTCAGTAGTAATTTAGGTTGTTTTCCTCCTCTCTCTTATTTTTCAGTGGCTCAGTTGCCCACATGCTGCACATATCCTCGTTATCACTAGCACATGCATGACCTTTGGACTGTTCAGTTCCTTTGAATTTGTTGTACTTCAGTCCTTGGATCAAACAATGCTCCTTGTAACACACCAATTCCCAGCGCCAGCAGTCTGTCACGATTTGGGGTTATCAGCAGATGCAATTAGTATGTACATACTTTTTGCACCAAGGTCATAGAGTAAAATATTGCATACAATTGCACAGAGAAGCACTCCTGATCAACTCCATTTATTATCACCTAACAATACAGCAATTCTTTCAGCACAACTGGTTATTGTGGGGTTTTGGTGGTGTCTATCCACTGACAAATGTTTATGCTAATTTCCTATTTTATGCCTTAGATACTTCTTTAACACTATATCTTACATTTAACTGAAATTATATGGATTAGAACTTGTATTTAAAAAGAAGAACAAGAAAAAAGAACGATGGCACAATTCTGGCATAAAATGAAAGTCAGAACACCTCAATACCACTCCCATTCTGGCATATCCAGCATTATGGCACAGCAAGGTGTAGGACTATCTGAGAAGGCTTTAAATCGGCTCCTACCAAAACCATTCCAGTCACAACAGCACAGACTTCTAGAGCTAGAGGAACTAAGTAACAGCATCAGTTTAAGAAGTTAGCTGACTGGGAGTGCTCTGTGTGCGTGGCTGGACATCTCCTGTCAGATTTACCTCATCCAGAAGGCTCCTGTGGCTTTCTGCTTGGCTGTCATCAGCCTTACGGATTGACAGTGAAGAGGACTTCATGGCTAGTAAGTTGTCATTTTTGGCAGTCACAAAACCTTCCCAGGTTTACTGGGCTGTGTTGGCAGTTTTTTGGTTTATTGTTACAATAGTGAAGAAAAAGTACATAACTGCGTTCTTTGGGTAAGGTGGGGGACAGAGAAACTAACCTGCCTGCAGGTTTCTTTTTCATAACTGCGTGGCCTGTTCTGGGAAGTGCTTGTGTGGAGATTGGATGCTGTCTTTGGAGGTGGCTGTCATCAGGACCTCGTAAGAGTCTTCTTACCTAGACTGCACAGGAACCTTGATAATGGGCAGAGGAGTGAAAATCCAATCTGAACAGCCTTTTAGAAAGCTCTGGGCAGCAGCAGGTGCTTCTGTAGCAGCCCAGAAAATTAGAGGAGAAGTGTATGATCCAAAAGAAGTCTTGACGGGATCTAGAGAGATGGCAAAACATAGCAAGTCACATCACAACATTAAATCCCACTGCTGAGTGGTTCGTGGCTTGTGTTTGGTTTTTTTGTTTAGCTGTCTGGGGTTTGAGTGAGGGGGCTGAGTATGTGTTCGTGGGTTTTTTCTGTTTGTTTGGGGGGTTTTTGTGTGGTGGTGTTATTATTATAATTTTGGGGTGGTTGTGTGTTTTTGGTTTGGTGGTTTGTTTTTTTTTTTAACAAACAGAAATTAGAAATTTGTTTTGTCTGGAAGGAAGCCATGCTGTAATTGCAGTATAGAAAGATACAAGTTTCTAGATAGCTAGATTTGTTATTTCAGTCTGTCATGGTCTCTCTTCTCTTCCTCTTGTTGCTGAAAGTTACTGCACATGTAGACAACTTTCTCTGCACGTGTAGACTTCCTATCAAATTCTTCTTGGTCTATGTTTTGTGGAGTTGGCGGTGTTCTTCAAGTAGAATCTTTCAGGCAAGCATCACGATCCTACCACTTAAATGGAAGGAGCAGCAGGTGCATATCACAACTCAAATTAGTCCATTGCTTTAATTTTTGTTGTTGTTGTTGGCTTGCATTTTTGTGAAACTAAGCCTATAGTTTGAGAATTGTATAACAGGGGTGTTCAGATGTTCCGTGTTAACAAACACGATCCATATTATGGTTTTAGGTTTTTGAATGCAGGATCCTGTTGCATTGGTTAAAGGCCCACTGCCATTGCCTTATATAAACTAGCAGTTTGAAAAAGACACTAGGAAAAGAGGATCCAGCACAGTGCCCTAGGGAACATCAGATGTTACTTGTTGTCTCTGTAGCAGGACCTTCAGGGCTTGCCAACTGTTCCCTATTGCTGAGGTTTTATTTGAACTGGTTTAGGGCATGTTTATTTCTAGCAAATCAGAACAATTAACGTAACAAAATGCCTGTTTCTCCATACTGAAAGCTTTTGAAGTCGGTACAAGTTGACCCACTGGTTACCCCTGTCTGTTTGATTGTGAAAACCAGTCTGTGAGCGCGATTTATGAGACATATGGGAAAGGCTTTCCTATTTCAGTTGATTCACAAAGTTGATTTGTAAAGCTGATGGGCATTTCAGCAGGGATGGAGCTCTAAGTAAAATGGTGGGAAGCAGCATGAATGATTTAACAAGGGTTCGTTTGTTTTCAGCAATAGGCACTCATTGCACAGCCAATGTAGCAGCAAAAGGAAGAAGCCCTTCTAATATTCTTTACATCCTTTGCTAAGTTCAGCTTCACCTGCTCCTTGGCCTTCCTGACCCTATCCCTACAGAACCGGACGTTGTCTCTATACTTGTCCCTGCTTCCACTGCCAGTGCATTTCCTTCTTGCCATCTAGTTTGACCAGCAGGTCTTGACACAGCCTGGCTGGTTTCCTGCCTTCCTTGGCAAAAGAACTTAACAGCAGCAGAAGGCATATTTGGTGATTTTGTTCTTCTTCTGTCAGATGAGCAATGCTCACTGCTGTGCTGTTGTTCTGAGCTTCGTCCAGGTTGGTACAGAATGAATAGCAGACCACGTTTAGGAGATCACGATCTGGACGTTTTAAAGCTGCTTCAGTCTTTATCCCCTGCTGATTTTTGCTAGGAATTAGATGTCTGTACTTTTGTAAAATTCTGGCTGGAGAAAATTACTCTCATATGCTAACTTGGTATTCTGATACATTGCAGTTTATTTAACCTAGCCCATCTACTCAGGGGGAAATACAAAAGTGGAAAAAAGCCAAAGCTATCACAATCTTAATTATTTGAAACAGGAGACCTTCTGGTGTACCAGCCCTTGACTGGAAAACCTTTAGCTGCACTATGACCATGTGAGATACCTATGTAAAGGAATAAGGGCTATCACCTTACTCCACAAATGAACTCTCTGCAGCTCAGAAGGGAAGATAATCTTCAAGAAGGCACAATTTGCTTGTATGCTGAGATGGGTATGGGCATAACCTTCATTGCAAGCTTTCACCAGCACAAGATCTAGCACAGCTGGGTTGTGTGCTTGTGATTGCTGCTCGTGGGACAGACTGTTTCCCTTTCATCAGCTCTTGAAAATCATCAGAGACCCTCCTTCAGTCTTCTTTGTGTCTTTGCTTTTGGGCATCAGAGTATGACAGGACTCATGTTTGGCAGGGACATTCTGTCAGATCAAAAGGGTGCAGCTGGGAAGATAAAGGTCAAAGGAAATGATCAAATATGCAAATTTAGCTAGGGCAATTTGAGTGCTAGCTGATTGTGCTGAGGAGAAGGTCACCAGGATTGCTCGACTCTTGATATACTTCGGGGTCATATCTGTTTGATTGAAAAGCATTTGCAGGACAGGGAATTAAACTCTGTGGAGCAGGAACAGAAATAGAAAGAATATTTTAAAAGCAGAGAGAGCAGCAAAGGTCAGCTCGAGTCTGCACCTAAATTTGGCAGCTGGGTGCAGAGCTGGGTCTGTCAAACATCTGAAGAACTCGTTTGTTTGCAGGGTTACCTGAGCTGTTGATTGACAGCGTTACCTGATGCGTCCCTTTGCTGCACCGCATTCACTCTCAACACACAGTCTGCTATTTTTGCACTCTGTCTTCTGTGGCTTCATAATAAGAGGCTAATGGGAGCTTTAACTAAAAAGAAAAGAGGAAAAAAAAAATTCTGCCTAATAGGACAAAAAGGGCATTTCCGAGGTGTCTTCTGTCTGAAATATATCTGTTAGATCATATATGGGAGGGATTTTTATCAAGGTTTGTGTGTTTTCTTAAAGGTCGAGAAATGTCATAAGAAAAGATTGAAAGCATTTCATGTAAATTGTTCCTGGAACATATCCAAGTGGCTTCTATCTCCTGGCTTTGACTTTTTTTTAATTATTACTACTTCTAAAGAGTAGTAATAATTTGTAGGCAGCAAAGAGTTGGACTTCTCCAGTGCTCTCAAGAACAACAGGAATGTGGAGAGAGGGAGAAACCAGGGGGATGAAAAAGGATTGGGTGACACAGATCAGTTTTAGGTGGAATGCATTTACCTTCTTGCTAAAGGGATTCTGTTCATTTGGCTTGAGACTGCAGGGTGATACCAACCAGTTAAGTAACTTGAGGGTATGATCAGGGATGACCAAACGATGATTTGGTGCCCCTTGAAAGTTAGTGTAATATTGGGCAATTGAAAACAAGAGGCTTGGTGATGTTTGAAGCTTTCACACTTGGAATAAAATCTATGAGTCTGACACCATCATAGGTGAGTTAGGAGAGGAAAAACAAGAGAACACAGCAAAAGAGTGACTTTGAGTGAAGTGGATTCTCCCCACACGCTTTTATTCTCTCTGATCCAAAGGCAATAGAAAATATTCTTCATGTATTTATTTATTTGTTTTTTATATCAGAGCCTTCTAAGTAGTAAAATTTGACAGACGACAGACTTCTGTGTGAGGAAACTGTGGCAATGAGTTGGACTTGATGATCTTTGAGGTCTCTTCCAACCTTGTTTATACTGTGATACTGTGAAACTCATTGTGCAGTGTGCCTCTCTGCTATCAGGATGGCCAGCACCAGCCTGCAGCAGTTAGCATGTGTATAGATCATCGATCTGATCACAGGCCCCCCAGTCTGGACTAGGGCCAGACTGCTCTCTCAGATCCTAATCCACTCAGCATCTAAGCTCTCTGCTTCTCTGGCTGTGTGTGCTGCAGTGTGCCTGTTCTACCCTTTACCTTGCACTCTCTTGCTCGCTGCTAGGGTTGCCTTTTCCTGCTTTTGCTGGTGAAGCAATTCAGGTTCACACTTTCTTTTGTCTCCAACTGTGGAGGCAACATAGGTGACAGTTTAGGGCATGTGCTAATACTGAGTAAACAGAAGCAGATTTTTTGGGAGGTGTTCAGTATTTTGGCTGGTACCAGAAGTATATGTACAGCTTTAGGCAAAATTAATAAATTCTATGTACTTTTTCTTGTTGCAATGAGTTCTTGCCTGGATGGTCCTTCTGATGTTTAACTGTGTTCATGCATTTATTTATTTTCTTGATTCTCCCAAGCATATTGTCTGCCTTTAGGCTTCCTGTTTCCTGAGTGTCTGGTCAGCATCCAAGCTGTAAGGGCAACCCAGAGTTGAGCAGTTCTGTCATGATACCACTGTCCTTTCAGGAGCACTGTGAATTAAAATAATGTTTTTTTAAAAAATCTTCTCTCTCAGAAACTAAAGTAAGACTAAATTCTGCAGGTCTTCAACTTCTCTTTTCACAGCAGAAAGTCTGAATCAAAAGGGCTGTATAGGTATTTAGGGTGTGGTAGGCAAATTACTTTGAAGTCTTGGATTTGAGATTATTCTGAAAACAATCGCTTACCTTGCAGCCAAATCGGAGCATTCAGCAGCTCCTGGGGAATCTCAAATGTAGAAAGTGAACACAGGTTGGCTTCTAGACTATGGTTTTGTTTGCTGGACCTAGACACCAGAGAGGAATGTATGGGAGGAAGGAAAAGAGCTTATGGAAACCGGTCATCAAGGTTATTTGCTCCTGTAATGCATGAAGGAATATCCATGCTTGTTACAAAATCAGACTTGAGGGAAGTATGGCCCCCCAGAATACTCCTGTCCCCTTGAAAGCATATGCAGGTAGAGCAAACCAGTTCTGCACATGGCTGTCTGGAACTGAAAGAGGAGGAGGGCAAAAGAGGAGCAGATAAGGTTTCCTCCTCCACCACTATCCCTATGCCAGTCCTTCTGTCTGTCCTGGTACTTCTGCTGATAAAGAGTAATTGAAATTTGTCAGCAGTCTTCAGTGCACACCTCTGGAGAGCTGGTGTGTGTTACTGAGTGAAGGTGCAGCCTCACTTACCAAACACAACAGAGAGCTTCAGTGGCTGATGTGCGATCACCCTGTAGTCCTGGAAAGTGCCATCACTCTCTATTTACAAACATGCAACTGTTTTCTGCTCTCTAGCTTTTAAAATTATTTTCAAGAGATTGCTTCTATTTCTGAGCCCCAGAAGAATACTGCAGCAGTCAGCTGCTTGCTTCCTTTACCATTTGCAGTGACGCAGCCTACAAATTATAACTTCCTAATTGTGATTCGTGCTTTGAGTACTCTGAAAAATTGTGGCCTAATTAAGTAATTGTGGCGGTTGTTTATTTTTTTTAAATACATATTTGCAGCTGAGAGTTACAAGGAGACCCAGATGGTAAAGATAAAGGAGGAGCCAATGGAAGTTGACATTCATGAATCGCAGGCTTCAATATCACCCAGCCAACCCAGCCCAAATGTTGGCTGCAGCACTTTACTAGGGCGAGACATTAGTGAACACATACAAAAGGCACCAGAAGGTCGTGTGGTCCCAGAAAGAAATCTGTTCAGCCAAGATATATCAGTGAAGATGGCATCTGAGCTGCTCTTCCAGTTATCAGGTAAAAGCAGTGGAAATACTCAGTAGTTGCATTTAAAGAACCAAACAGATTGTATGTACAACCATTAAGGTGCTTTGAAAGTGTGAGACTGCTAAGGCTGACAAATAATAGGGGTTAGAGCCCTTCCACCCTCACATTTGGAGCGCAAAAGCCTTGCCAAATGTCCCCCATAGTTAGCATATGCTTTAGAGCACTGTGACACTCAGGTCAGGTTCACAGTGTTTGAACTGAATCGGCAAAGCCGGAGTTCAGCTCCTGTGTTTTTGAAAGCTAATTAAATAATTTGTGACAACTGCTTAATCCAAGCCTGTAAGTATAGGGGGACCTAGAGATGCCACTTGCTGGCGTAAGTGGCTGTAGCACGCAGTGCTCCAGGGGCTGCACTGCCCATTGCTCTTGACAAAGAAGGTGAACCTCAGCTGTTACATAAAGGCAATGATAGCAGCTCTGTGTTGAATGAATGCCTGTATTGTACACTTCGCATGGAGCACTACCACTGAAATGTGAAGCTGAAAATATGTGTTGGGTGTTAGTTTAAATACAGTTGTGTCCATTGTCTAATCCTGCTGTAACCATTTCCCCTAAATTACTCTGGATTATGCTGTTATCAGAAAGCACTAAAATAGTTCTGCTGGATAAAATCTGATAGGGAGTATATGGTATATGCCAATCACAAAACCCTCTATTTCTGTTCCTCTGCAGAAAAGGTGAGCAAAGAGCACAACCACAATAAAGACAATGCCCTCAGAACCACAGCCAGGTAAGAGCAGTCCATTGTTATCTGCAAAGCAGTAGTGTAAACGGAATGGCTTTGTTTTGCCTCTGAACTCAAACGTGTCTGTCTCCTGGAAGTGTGAGCTGCTTCTACAAGTGCGAGATATTCTCATGGGCAATGTAACCTGTATCTGAATGGTTACACCTATAGAACTGATTGCTTGGAGTTCATGAGGCACAAGGCCTTTGAGCCAGAATGACGGTTTCCATCAAGTCAAATACTTACAGATCATTTTAAGAATTTGTTTTTACTTTTTTTTTTTTACCCAACAAACCCTGAAACTTAAAAGGAACTGCCTAGTACGTGCAGTGCTTGAGGGAAGGACAGGCTGATTACTGGATTTTAAGACATAGACCTATGTAAGAGGACTTGGTTTTGATTCAGTCTTCTGTCAAATTCAGATTTCTTTAACAAAATTTCAGTTCAGTATTTGTTATCGTCTCAGTGCCTTCTAGAGATGAATTTTTGAAAGTCAGACTGTAAGACAATGCTAATGAAACATTTATTAAAGATTACACTCACATTAACACAATGAATGAAATTATCCAGGAGTTAAAGTCACGATCCAGTTACAGCAGGTGCCTTTAAAGAAGGACGCGCTTTACAGTGTGGTGGCTGGGAACAAGCCTGTGAGTTGTTTGCATAGACACAAGCAGCAAAGTGAGGAATGGAAAATGCAAAGCTCACAATATGTAAGTAGAGCTAGAACTGGTTTACAAATTCAGAGCCCATGGTGCAGGGTAGGCGAGCATTACCAAGGCTGTATTTATTTCCTACCTGAGAGTGCCTGAATCGGTGTGGATGGGTTTAGAGACAGCACACTGAAGCAATGAGGAGTTCCTTCAAAGGTAGAGTAAGACCTACTGTGCCTCTGCAGCCCCTTCTGCAGAAGCTCCTAGTATGTTTAGTGCCTACTAAGATCTCTTTGTCCAGCCAGAAACTATGTGTTTCAGTTGCAGAAGAAAAGATCTCTGGAATATGTTGCTCTTTGCTCTTGCATTCCTAGGCCTATCCTGTTCATTCATGGTAACTGTAATAAATAACTAATTTGGTTTTAATAAACTGACCAGCTCAGTGGACATCAGGGACTTCTCAATGTTACAACTTGAAAGATAATTAAATTCAGCTTGTAACTTCTGGCTACTGTAAATGCTCCCCATATTTGCTGGTTTGGGAATTTGTGGAACATGCAGGGGGTGACAAATAGTCAGTTGAAAATAGATTTCTCTGTCTCATGATGTTACCAGCAGGACTGGTGTGATAATCCAGAGCTACTTTTGGATCTATCAAAGATAATTCAAACTGGAAAGGTTGAGGGCATTTCAAAGATAACTTTCCTTCTTCTGGATGCCAGCTGTTAAGAGGGTAGCACAGTTGGCTATTATCAAACTTGCACTGAGTTTTACTGGGTGAATTGCTGCTACCCATCAGGGCATGAAATGCTGAGTGCCTGGTTCAGTTCTTCCATGTGCTTTTCTTACCTTCCCTATCTATCAACAGAAGAAGACATGAATGAGAAGAGCCTTTTAAAGGGGAAGTGAGTCAATCTACTAGATCATGGAGTTCAAACAGATTGACTTGCAAGACCTTGCCAAAAAAAACCCAGCCCAAACCAAACAAACAGCTGGAAGCTTTTACTGGTAAGGGTATGATGCCTTCTCAAAAATAGATTGTGATGGAGGAGCCAGTGGAGGACAGGCATTCAGACTGCATGAAGGAAACGTGGTGTTGTGGTTTGGCTCAGCAGCCAACATCTGCAGTGATCACAGAAAGGCGTTTGAATCACAATCCTTATCTGAAGTTTGACAGCTGCAAAGAGCCAAGGTGAGGGTCAGCGTTGGCCACCTGTGAGTAGCTAGGGAGCAGAGAGGTTAAGCTGTGTCCCTGGCAAAGCCCAGCAAGATGGGCTGCACAGGCACTTTCTGCTGCCTTACTCCAGATTTGCATTTCTAACTGCCGCCTGTCTGTTGCTGTTCCTCCTGTGAGTATCCCTGGACTTTGCAGGCATTTACTTCCATATGACTTTGCTTAAGCAGCTAAAACTGGCAAGGATTCCTCAGTTCAGTGACTGGGATGGTAGAGCCTGCCATCTGTGATATGAAGACAGAAAGTGGAGAAGCAAATGATCTGGAAGTGTGTACGCCAGCATAAGATGCCAAAATAAGCTTCTTTTCATCTAAAGAACTGTGGAGCCATAAAACTGTGCTGCCAGGAGGAGAAAAAAAAAAAAAAAGAAAATCCAACCAAAACTAAAGCTTAATCTTCATCAGAAGGGATTTTGTGCAACGACTGAGAACAATTTATGGAGTTTCTTACTATGAAGTGCAGGAGCTCCTCCCTCCATACATTGCAGTGGGAATTGGAGGAAAGATCTGCTGAAATAAAAATAATTGTAGAGCCAACTGAAGAGACTCAGCTGCGTTCTAAGGGGAGGCAGAGAAGAGGTATCCAGGAGTGGCTCTGTAATTCATCAGAGGTGCATGATGGAGAGAGAAATCCTTGGGACACAACACAATGCAGGCTTCAGCAGCGACTTGCTCACTATAGATGGTCTAGCCTGAAATAGATTAGCTCTGCTCCATCCATTTTGCTTAGGATCAGTGTCCCAGTGACTGAATCTGAGGTTCAAACAGGAAAGCCAACATGGGAACCTGAACGGATTACAAGATTTTGAAGAGTTACAACAGTAATAAACCCTCTTTTATTGGTGTTTTTCTTTCAAATCATTATTAAACCAGTGCGAGGAACGGTACAATAAATGATGCCATATTTTTATACAGTGTCAGCCTGGTTTATATTATGTCACCCCCAAGTGGGAGTGGGAGGCTTGGAAAAAGTAAAGTTTCACACATCTGTGCTGGAGCTGGTTTGCTTTATCCTGATCACTTAGGCTTTTGAGCCTCATGCCTTGTTCAGCTATCTGCATACACTGAGCTGTGCAGGTTTAGGGCAGCTTCATGCCCTACGCTTCAGCACAAGCTGATGTTGACTGTGTTTACAATTATGCGCATTTGTGTAAAAAAGAAAAAAAAAAGAAAAAAAGAAAAAAAGAGCCAAACAAAAGCCACTACCACCAAAACTCAACAAAACAAAAGTCTTCACCACAAAACCAAAACCATATCCTGGTAGCTATCACACATGGAGCAGCACAAAACGAATAATGGCCAACCAACTTAATGAGAAAGCAAATAACAGCATTGCCAAAAGCATTAGGTGATTGATCAAGCTAACCGATTATCAGCAAACTTTGCAAAGACAGAAGAGATCAGGGATGTAGGGGACTCAGTGGAGAGCATTTTGCTCACTCTGCAGGAAAAGCTACCTGAGGGAAAACTTAAGTGCTTTTCTTTAAAGCGCTTGGGATCTGGAGTGGTCAGCTTGGCCAGTGCTGCTGACACGTATTTTCTGGCTCTGGACTGCCCACTGTGGAACACGTTGTAAGATCACAGAGTATGTTTTTATCCTGAAAAGGTTCTCCAGTTTTATTACTGAATAAGAACAGTCTGCAGCAATCAGCTGGCCTCCTTCTGCACCTTTAAGACACCTACAACACACCAGCCTGGTAAGAATACTCAGTATGAGATCTGAACTAATGCAATGCTCTTTTTGACTAGAAGAAATTGATAGTTCACATGCAGATGGAACATTGTGCCCTGGAAAACAGCTTTCCAAGAAAGACTGTCCCTTCCCACTTTGACTGATTTTTATGTACCTCTTAACTGATGCCTGTTTGTACTGTAGACAAGAAATTCTTGTCTCTGTTACAATCTGTAATTGAGCAGAAAAGGAAATAGTTTGACAGAAATGCCAGTTCACTGTTGAAATGGACTTTTTACTGCCTGGTAATCAAAACCAAAGCATGCTGTGATTTTTTGGAGTCAAGTAGCTGATGAGTTTTGCACTTTAATACTCTCTGGGAACTAACCATTCAGTTAGCTTATATGAATTGTTTCCTGCTTTGAAAAGCAAACTTGGGCTTATTTCATTCATGGAATGCTATGTCAAAAGCCAGTTAGTCTTTTAACCTAAAATGTGAAAAGCTTTGTTTTAAAAATAATTACTTTCTACCTCAGATTATTAAGTAAGAATAATATTTTCCACATTTTCTGATTGCCCTCTCCAGGCATTACAGTAGAATACAGATTTTTGAAGCGTTTATTTTAATGACCCATACTGTATGGTGATGTAGCAAATCTGAAATGCAGAAATGTAGTTAAAAGCCTTTTGGGAGGTCTTCAGTTTTCACTCCAAGATACAATTTTGCCAGAGCATGCCTCTTTTTCACACCTTGTCTCATGGTCTGCATATCTTTTGGCATGAGTTCTGTTTTTAACAAGATTACATTTGTTTTGATGTGAAGATGTTAGGATCGAAAGTCATCATTTGCTTCCTGTTATTTTGTTTACCAAAAGATGTCTTATTTTTTCCCATAGCCCTTTCTTTTCTGAAGACACATTTAGACAATCACTGTTCACTTCCAACTCTAAAGATCTCCTGCCTAATGAAGCTACTCTTCATGGAAGGACGCCTGCACCAGGTCAGATAACTTTTTCTTTCATTGCTTCCAGTTAATATGTATTTTAAAAATTTTCTTATGATCAGCTCAACCATCTGACAAATGTGCTTGTCAAAAGGCAACTCTTTCTCGAACTATCATGCTAAGTATGTGTTATTATTAAGAAGAAAAAAAAAAAAGTTAACTATTGCTGAAGCTCTTGTGTTAACAGCCTTTAAAATCCTATTTCTGCAATTTGTCCAAGAGTCTGTAACAGATTCAACTCAGAAATATTAACGGAGGTGAGGTCTGGTGTGTACGTCTCTGTATGTAAAGGAACCTTATTGGTATTGATTACCCTCTGCTAGTCTCCTTTTCCTGGCCGTTTCCATCTCCCTCTCTCAGAGGACAGAAGTGTTTGCAGTCAGTATGTCAGTTTCTGAGCATGCCAATACAATTTTCCTGCCTTTAACAGTAATCTAGGATAGGTTTTGAAAGGATGGTTCTTAAAACCTACTGAAAGGCCTCAGCCATTCCCACTGATGTTCTGAACTAGTTGACAGGCATTTTGTATGCAGATGTAGCTTGGCTTAAATTCTCTATTAAAATGGAAAATACTGGCTTGTAACTACTATTCAAGGTGGCACTGAACACATGGGAAAACTTGATAGGTGCCTTTACTGTCCTGTTGCAAAACGCCTCATTTGCTATCTGTTCTTAAATTAATGGCTCCTGGGCTCTAAAGGTCAGCAATTACACAGCCAGGTTGGGGGGGGGGGGGCTGTTTCTTCACCTTTTCTTAGCAATCAATAATGTTTTGGGCAAGTTACTGCTAATTTTCAGCTATAGACTGTCATTTAATTTACAGCTTAACAGACCCTTCATTTTTTTTGAATGCTTGAATAGTCACTTGACAGCTTGTGAAGTGGCAGATGAGGTTGAGCTAGATGTTGTCTGAGGATAAATATGTATAGCAGAAAGAAGATGACAATTTGCAGCATAAGGACCAGCTAGCCTGAGCCATACTTGCAAGGAAGTAGTGGATTTTGTAACTCAGGGTGAGGAGAAGTGGATCAGGTGTGGTGCATTTAAGTATTAAAATGTAAACCAGGCCAGCACTTCAGCCCTGCCTTTTGACCTTGGCATAACATAGAATATTCATATATCCACATGAAAGAAGAGAACTCTTAGGCTCCTCTGGCAGTGCTCAGTCCCTTGGAGGATGTAGCCTCTAGCAGCAATACTCTTACATCATATCAAGATGAATGTATAAGAATTTTAATTCTCTGTAAGACTTCATTTTAAGTGAGGCCTCCGAAGCTGTGAGTGGGTTTTGGTGACATGCTTCATCTTCTGCTTAAAAGATGTGACGTATCTAGTTGGTTAGGACCTCCTGGAGTGTTGGCTTCTGAGGAACTGGGATTTTTATGTCTGTGCAGTCCCATATTCTGCCTCATGGAATATAAGTATTAAGTTGATAGGTATGTATATCATATCAGATATTGCTCTGTGGTTATAAGACTGATCTGTAAGAGCAGTATGTACAATGAAAATCAGAAATGCCAGTTTCAGTTTCACTCCTGGTTTTGAAACAACCCTGTCATTCCAAATATGTTGATTTCTCTCAACTTCATAATAAATCCCTTGACCTGTGCAGGAAGTGCAAGTTCACAGCAGCACCAGGAATGTGATTTAAATTTTTAATCAACTACAAGTGTGATATTCATGTAAAAGAGCAGCAGAATGTCCACAGATAAATCCACTACTAGATTCAACCTTGCAAGAAGGAATGGTTGATGTCGTGCTATGGATAGCCCAGAAGGAACTTTATCTTTACAGAGGACAGCATAGAAGAACAGTAACAAACGACTATAAAGACCAACAGTGTGTAACAGAAAATGCTGTGGGAACTTGTATGTGGTGTCTTTTGGATTAGTGGTGTCTATGCTTCACTCCAGATTTGTTTCAGGTTACTTCATCCTTGAAACAGGATAGTAAGAAGTGGAAAAGAACAGCATTAGAAAAGGACAGGAAATTCCCAGTCCAGTGTGGTTTTCAAGGTATCAACTAAAATCCAAGTTGTAACTGCTGACAGCCAAGAGTGTTCATTAAGTAGTATCCATATCGAAAAGTGCCACTCCTTGCCTCTGTCACCACAGCAAGCAGAGTCTGGTGAACAGGTGTGGAGTGTGCTGTGTTGGCTCTCTGCAGTCAGGCTTGACTCAGGCAGGCAGAGTAGCTTGAGGAAACCTTTGCTGCTAGTTGGTCTGGGTGGCCTTGTTGAAACCCCATGAACGTAATGCCTCTTTCCAGGAAAGCAGCAGTATGGGTGGCTCTGCCTCCAGACTCTTGGCAGCTTTCTGCCTGCAGACTTCCCAGCACAATGGCTGCAGAGGAATGGGGAAAGTGACAGGAACACAGGACAGCAAGAGAGCTCCCGTGTCAGATTCAATTCTTCAGCAGGGAACAGCATTATGTAATCTTGTCCATTACCAAGAGCCATCAAGACTGTCATCCTTATTATTTGTGTGAGAACATTGTTGCAGAAGCTCACCCCTTTGTGGGCATGGGATCGCTCTTTTCAGCCTGAATTTATTCACAGTAAGTTCTACTTGTTTCACCAGTGCCATCCTCCAGCTTTGCTGATGCTCCCTTGTGATGTTCACCATTGGATGTGTCATCTTGCATCCCCCTAACCTTGTCTTCACTTTGGAACAGTAAGCTGGCCAATGTCTCAGTCTCCTTTAGTAGGAGAGGTCTCCATCTCCTGATGGACATCACAGCCTTTTTCTGCCTCTGCTCAGCAGAGCTAAGTTCTGCAGCCATGAGCAATCAGGTGGTCTTGCCAATGACTTCTTCAGTGGTGTGCAATCTTCTTGTATGGGCATTGGAAACACCTCCCGATTAATCAGTCTTTGTGACTGCTGCATGCTGAAGACTCTGCTTCACTTGCTAATCAAATACCAGCTTGTTTTCCTTTATCATTTCAGCTGATGACTTCAGCATGCAACAGAAATCCTTGTCCCTACTGTCTAGGCATGTGACCCTGTAATTGGAATTGTTTCACTTGTTACTTTGGCTCTCAAGATAATTTCTTTAATACTCTGGAATTTCTGCATATTGATGATACTACATTCATTAATGCAATGACGGAGGGGTTTGTGGCATGGTCCTAAAAAGGATTTCTAAATATGATTGGTGCAAAGTCCAGACCTTGAGACTTCAGCTTAGTAGCCTCCTCGGCACAAACCATTTCCCTTTGTAGCCAGTTTGTAAGAAAATTGCCAGATCAGGAATTTAAGAGGAAGAGCACTCTTTGTGTATATAAGGTCCCCAAGGAGTATGAAATAATTAGGAAAGGCGTAGTAAAAGATACGTGGTAGCAGTGCACTGATCAGGACTTTTACTGGAGAGAAAAAGCCCTAAATAAATAATGACACAGTGATGGATTTGGCCTGAAATAAAGGTGAAGTAATCCTGATCAGCAGCAGTATCACAGGCAGGAAAAGTGATTCTGATGCAGCAGGTTTTAACTCTGATAGCCAAGGAAATTACAATGCAATCTCCAACAGCTGTCAGAAGGGGACTCAGCAGCTCAACAGAAGTCAGGGTAACCCCTTGATAATCTGTGGTGAATTCTTAATATTCTGAGAAGGGAAGGAAGTAATTTCCTATAGAACACTGTTCAAAAGTATTGGATAAATTTGGTGACGTACTTCCCTTCCTTTTTAAGGTATTTAATAACCATACAAAGGTATATTCTAGCCATGGCTAATAACCATTTAAGGTAGGTTAATAACCACACAGAGTGAGCTGTAGTGACATCACACTGTGGTGTTGGTCCCGTTACTCAAAAATTAAAATAAACCAGCACTGATGTCCATGTAAGTCAAACACACCTAGTTCGAAAATTGCTGTGGTATCAAAGTCATAACTAATACAAAGTTACCTCCAAACCAATTCAGTAGTTTCAGCTTCCCCTGTAGAACAGCAAAATGACCTTTTTGGGACCAGCAAAAAGGTAGGGAGAAGAAATGAGAAATTTTATTTCAATGAGTTGCTTTAAAAGGGTAGTTTTATCCTGCTTTTAAGACTCTTTTTTTGACAGAACAGAGTCTAGGTTTATGTCAGAATATATAGTTCAGTCCAGATCACCAGGTAAATAACAAACTTCATCTCCTGCCAGTGTTCCTGACCCTTAGCCAATCTTTAATGTGTTTTAATAGTTTTCCACAATCTCACTGACTCATTCTGTAAATCAAACCTGCCTTCATGAAATCCAGATGAGTGATATTCACTACTCCTGTCACTTCATTAAGACTGGTGAATACTCCGGCTGTGGGGTTTGGGGGAGTATTTTTTCCTCCATGTATATCTGTGTATGGGATAACAGTTCGCTATTTCCTTTCCTATTTACCAAGGGCCTGATGTTCTTCATTTGCACTGATAGTGCCAGATATTGAAACAGGCTCAGGTGTAGAGGATTAATTTTTTTTTTTTTTTTTAAACTAGATGTCAGGAGGAAGTTCTTTACAGTGAGGGTGGTGAGGCACTGGAACAGGTTGCCCAGGGAGGTTGTGGCTGCTCCCTCCCTGGAGGTGTTCAGGGCCAGGTTGGAAGAGGCCTTGAGTAACCCGTACTAGTGGGAGGTGTCCCTGCCTATGGCAGGGGGTTGGAACTAGATGATCCTTGAGGTCCCTTCCAACCTTACCATTCTATGATTCTAAAAAAATCTTATCTTCTTGTGAAAATTTACTACTTCTATCAAGCTGTAATTTTAATTTTGGTAAGTGAATTTCACACAGCTGAAATAGACTTTCGGAACTGGAGGATGTAGGTTTTGGAGAACTGCACTCCATGAATAGCCCTGGCTTTTATAATTCAGTCCATTGGTGCCAGAGCTAAATTTACCAGGGTTATTTATTTCAGTGAAATAAAGCCAATAAAGCTTCTGTCCTGAAATACCTTTTTGAGAAGGTATCAGAGCCTCTTTCTCTCACTGTAGCTCCACACTCTCTGCTGACCTGTAAGAGGACAGATGGGCCGTGCTTCTTCAGAAATGCCCAAAAGCCAATACTGCATCAGTAGCACGAGCCTTAGCTCAGTAGAAAGTTGGAAATATAGTGCAAGCATCCTGGGTATTGGTCTTGTCATTTGTGTGTTTATTAGTGATGTGCCTATGTGTGACAGCGATCCCATCCTGCTGGGAAGCACAGGACTGTTCAAGAGACAGACATGTTCAGCCTGTTATACTTCATAGACTTAGGGACATAGCTTAGTGGTGAGCTTGGCAGTGTTGGGTTCATGATTGGACTCGAGGATCTTAAAGGTCTTTCCAAACCTAAACAGCTCCATGGTTCACACCCTCCTCCTTTTCTCTAAAGCAGTAACCACTGTAACTTAAATATGCTTACAGGGAAAAGTCTGCCTGCTCCCTGAGCCTTGTCTGCATCTTCTCCAGCACAGCAGTACTGCTGCTGATGGCACTACATTGTAAGCCAGATGGGGGCAAGTGAACTGATCTCCTGGGTTTTTCCAGTGCTCTGTGGGAATGTTGGGATGTAAGCAGAGTGAAGGCAAGGCTGCATCTTTCAGATGTGTGAAGTTTCAGCATTTGTGTGAGCTGGATGTGGCTGTGACCACACTTGGTCTTGTTTACTTTCGTCTGTGACTAGTTGAAAAGTACCTCCTGAGAGCTTAGTTTGAACTTCAACATGATGAATAATCAAGCTGTTCGTCTTGCACAGATACCACATTCTGCAGCATGCAGTATTTTGAACGTGTCTTCTTTCCTAATCCCTTTTTAAAGACACTTTAAGGCCATTATACCTCTTGATGTTGTAATTCTGTGTGGCTTAAAATATCTAGAGATTAGATAGCAAGAGCCTTTTTTGGTCCAACCTGCAGATGCGCTCACACATACATACTATTTTCTGACAGTATTTGTGCTTGATTCTAGTCTCCTGTGCCCTGCAGCAACCACTGCTGCAAACATCTAGAGCACCCAGCTGTATTTTGGGTCATCGCTAGGCTAGCTAAGACAGCCAGTAGTTTAATACTGAGCGTGGGATGGGCTAGAGTGAAACTCATTTCTTCACGTTGCAGGATTATGGTCTGGTTTGTGTTGGAAGGGACCTTCAAAGGTCATCTAGTCCAACCTCACTGCAGTGAGCAAGGCCATCTTCAGCCCCTAGATTAGTTGCCAGACTTCCTGCTTTTAACTTCTGTTAAGTTGTCCCCGAGTCCACTTGTAAGAACTTCAGAAATGAAGGGACGCTTTGAGGGTTTGATTTCTGCATAGGGGACTTCTGTCACCCTGGAAAATGTCCTCAGGCCTCTGGGGACTGTGAAAAGCACAAACCTTGAGGATTTCTGCTGAAGTGACAGTCAGGAAATGTTGGCATTTAAATTGCCCTTGTGTAGCTTCTCAGCCATTTACCCTTGGAGTTAATTAGAACAATTCACACCTTCTTATGGTTGTTGTTTGCTTACATCTGCCAAAAAGACTTTAATTTCCCATCGTGGGTATACCTATGTTTGCTTCAGGAAGGCTTCCCTCCCAGTCGTGAATGCCAGAACTTGTGAAGGAAAGCCAGGAGCTGACAGCACATTACAAGTGCTTTGTTTAAATGGAATTTCCTGTGGTTTAATTTGTGCCCTCATCTCCTCTCCACTGGGCAGCACTGAGAAGGGCCCTGCTTCATTTCCTTATTCTCCACCACCAGGTGTTTAAACAGATTGGAGAAGTCCCACCAAGCCTTCTCTTCTCCAGGCTGAACAGTCCTAACTCTCTCAGGCTCTCATTGTATGACATGCTCCAGTCCCTTAATCACATTTGCAGGACTTTGGGCTTCTTTGAAAGTCTAAAAGAATATTTCAAGGTCCTGGCAGCACTTTCTGTGGCTGTGATGGAACAACAATTTTTATTGCCAGTGTAGTTGCAGAAGGAGTGCATGTGGACATGGACTGATTTCTGTAGTATGGGTTTACCCCTGCTTATCCCATTATTGCACTTACGGTCGTTTGATTTGTGTTTGCTTTTCAGCTGAGTCATGAGCTCTGCCCACCCAGAGCATGAGATGTCCCCTTCAGTTTTGTGATGATGAGAGTACCTGACCCCTTGTTTGCTTCCTGGCAGGGTGCAGAAGTGTAGAGTGGCACTAATTCACCATGCAAACTGTGCTCCATCAGCCACTTGGTCCTGTTAAGTTCTATCTCAGTATTTCTGTGAAATGTGCTTTTTGAAAGCTGTGCCACACTCCTGTCATCACTGCCTGCAGAACACATGGTGGGTACTCACCAAGCCTTGCCAAGTCTGGTTCCCTTGGTCCAATTTAATTGTATTCCAGCATCTGTCTGGGGTGAGAGGCAACCAGGAACTCTTCATTTTGTGTATGTGTTCCTGTGTATGCTTGTGTAAGGATCCATGCACGTGCATCAAAAAGTACACTGGAGAAATCCTTCCGAGAGTTCCAACCTGTATGAGAGCTTTGTAGATAGCAGGAGAATTTCTGCAACAGAGTGGCAGATTGATGTAACTGATTTTTGTTCTTTAAGATGCATGTTACTGTCATGCATCACACACAGAGTGTCTTTTGGGGACACGCTGGTGTACACACTGGTCTTTGCACTCTCTAGAAGGCTGGGCACCGTCAGCATCGTGCTTGCTCTCTGAAATCTGATAGCAGGAGACAGATAGCTGGCAAGTTGTGGAAGTGATTCTAGGAGAGAGTTGGACTGCTGTAGAAGTGGGTTGTGCTTGGCACAGTTCTCCAAAGCAAGACAGATTTTGCAGAATTTGTTCAACAATTCGGTGCTACAGTGTGACAGTGGTTCTGGCTCCAGCACCTTTTCTCTCTGTCACATCTTGGCTGCAGATGCCCATGGTGGCCTGCCTGGGGGCCACTTGGCTTTCACTGTGCACCCACCTGCCTGGACACTACGGCCATCGAGCAGAGGGTTCCACATTTCTGGTCCACTTAAAGGGATCATAACCAACACGGTTGATTACAGCCTTACACCCCTTTCCTGCCTTCTCTGGGTCTGCTGCCAAACAGGTTTGCGTCTAATGTGTGTGATAGGGCTACAGGGACTGTCCTCAGCAGCCACACAGGCTTCACAGCTTGCAGAGTCCCTGTGAAAATAGCATTATGCACGACAGACCATTTCAAATCAGCAAATCTTCTCTTGGTCAGACATGCACACTGCCTTCTGTGGTTGAAACAAGTCAACTGAAATGTGCAGCATGTGCATAGTTGTATGTGTTTCCCTTTCTCTCAGCAATCAGCATTCCCACAGCACCTAAGCAGAATATGGTGAGATCCTCCTGAGTAACACATGAATTGTCCAGTCCCTCTCAGTACAATACATGCTAAGTAGCAGGACTTTACATGACCTCTAGACACACAGAGTTGCTTTGTTTCCTTGTAAAGTCACTGCAGTTGTGTTGCCATTTGCAGGATCTCCTAGATAAAAGGTATTAATTGAACTAGAGAAAGGTGCACATTCGGGTCCATGTCTGATGGCTGTCTTGAAACATCTGTCTGAAAACTTGTCATCTTAGCTGCCTTTACAGAAGCTAACTTGTTGTCCCTCTAGTATTGTACAAGCAAAAACATACAAGCAAAAGTACATATTTTTATTTCATTTCCCTTTTATATTTGTGTCTCCTAAAGCAGGATCAATGTCTTGGTAAGGGCAAAGTCATTTCACTTGAAACAAATACTTTCTGGTTTCATTTAAAATAAACCCAAACTGGACCCCGCTCATTAAAGCCAGCAACCCAGAAGCTGGTAAAAAAAGTATCATCAGCATCAAATCAAGGCACAGTAGCCAAAGATGGATGTTGCATCCCACTTGGGAAAAAACAGCTTAGCAGTTGGGGCGGTTTACCCTTTCAGACAAAGCAGGTTTTAGCATTTCTTACCATTTTTGGATACATTATCGAGGTCAATAATAGTTACTCAACAGCAAGTGGTCTTTTTAAAAGGTCAAACAATTGCTGCTATTAATGTTTTTAAATGAATATGTCATACAAATCAGGTTTGAGAAGGGCTTCCCAAGCAGCTACACTGATCCAAAGTGCAGAATGAGAAATGTGGGATTTTGCCTACCTTGTTTTCTGCTGGCAGGTGAATTCAGGACAGCATATGGCTGTCTGGCAACTTCTTGGGACCTGATGCAGGTGACAGAAGGCAACTTGGTGAAGAATGATGAAGTGTTAGAATATGTTTTTTTTCAGAAAGGAAGAAGGCAAAACAGTAAGTAAGAGCAGTTGGCTTCAGGAAGAACAGCTGTAACCAGGTTGGAGATTTGTGTGGAAAGAAACCTAGCAGTAGTTGTCAGATCCTTAAAGAAACTGGACCTCTTGAGCTGAGGTTTTTGGCACTGTCTCACAACATGCTCATAGTAAGCAGGGAAACCAAGATCAGGTACAGCTAGAAGTGGTTAACTGCAGTTGTTAAACCCCAGGGACCACGTCTGGTTCTGCAAGGGTCTGTGCTGGCTCTGCTGTTAATTGATCTTTTTTTAAAAATGTTATAGATAGAAGATAAACTGCTTATTAAATGCCCTGGTGACACCATGTGTAGAGATGCCACAAGCACTTCATAGGACAGATTTAGAATTCAGTCTTACCTTGAGGAATTAAAAGAAACAGTTTGGAAAATAGTATCTAATTCAGTGAGGATTCAGTTCTGTGCCTGGGGAATGATGAGTGCCACAGAGAGGAGGGATGAATGGCTGAACACTGCAGGCTAAAGGAAGGATCTAGATTAGCTGTGGTCAGACACTATGTGTAGGGCTGCCATTGTAGGCATTGTGGAACAAGCAGGCACCCAGTGAGATGCTGAGAATGCCACCTGTAAGACACATGTGGTAATCCTCACTTGTAGCGGGAGCCCTGAGTTCAGTTTTGGGCTCTGTAATCCAAGAACAGTGTGGAGGACAGAGGTTCAGCAAACATGAGCTGAGCATACAGGTTAAAGAATTTGTGTTTGTGTAGTCTGTAGAACAAAAGAGGAGAGACTTAATAATTGTATGCAAATATACAAAGTGACAGCTTTGAGAGAAGAATAATAAACCTTGCATGTGTTCGTGTGAGCAGCATCAGGAGTAACAAGCTTAAATGAAAGCAGAGGAGGTAGAAGTTAAACACCAAGTAAAATTTTCTGCTAGTGAGGTGGTTTTGCACTGGCACAGCTGTCACAGGAGGCTGTGGAGCCTCAGTCACAGGAGGGTTTCTGAAAAAATAAGTTAGAGAAGCACCTGTAGGGACTGACAGGTCTGTCTGGTGTGTGGCTGCTGTGTGTCTGGGCAAGGGAGAGACAGGATGGCCTCCTGAGGACCCTTCCAGCTCTAATTCTGTGATATAAATGCAGCAGCAAAGCCATAATGGCAATTAAATAACCTCTTGAAAAAGACTTGATAGATGAGGGTTTAGGTTTATAAATACTTGGCATGCTGTGTTTTAGACTCTGCATCTTATTCAACCCATCTATGGTTTAGTAGCCTCCATCTTTCTCAATGTCGGGATCTTCTGTAAAAGTGAATATCAGCACTGAATCAGCCTGGATCCTGCATGTGAAACTTTCCAAATGCAAGCTCAACAAGAGCTAGAAAGACAGGTTTTAAATTGACTTTTCTCTCTCTGCAAAAGGAATTGGAATACATCACTCCTGACATTTCTTTTTAGAGTTACCTTGGGATGTTCCTGTCCTCAGCTATCTTATCTCATACAAGGTTGTATTTGTCTGCCTAAGAGTAAGTGAGATGCAGAATTCATCAGGCTACTTGGACAGCTGCACAAGTATTCTAAAGACTATTGCTTAAAAATAATCTAGGCAAAGCTGAGGAGAAGTTCGTTCTTCTACAGTATGATTTCAGTTGGAGTACAAATTTGATTTCAATGGTTGGACTCAATGACTTCAGAGGTCTTTTTTTCCTACCAAAACAGATGCACAGATCGTGTCAGGTTCAAAGGCACCCTCAAAGGTCATCTTGTCCAACCCCCCTGCAGTCAGCAGGAACACCTCCAACTAGATCAAGCTGCCCAGGGACACATCAAGTCTGATCTTGAATGTCTCCAGTAGAAAGCTGTACAGGTGATTGTGGCACTGAAAAGGGACTCAAACATAATTTAGTGTAAATCACTGCGCCAAGCGGGAAGTGAAAAATAGAGGAGCTCAGAAAAAGCAAGGCAGTAACCACAGCAGCACAGCCCAGCAGTTCCTAACCCCACCTTGGATGATCAGATTTGCACAGCCCGGCAGTTCCTAACCCCACCTTGGATGATCAGATTTACACAGCCACTCATTAAGAAGTTTATTTAGGGTTAGCAGGAAAATGATACCAGGTGACACAGAAGGGCAGGAAAGGTGCCCATAAAGATGTATTTCACCAAATGTAATTGAGAATTAAGTTCTACCCATACATAAAAGTTATGTAAGGCCTGTTATGTAGAAGCCTGTTAAGGCTTCTATGCAAAATTATTTCAAACTAGTTGTATTACTGAGTCTTAATCTTCCTGTTTCTTTTTAATGAGCTACTGGAGGACTTGGAGGCCTCCCATTTTCCTAAGCCCATTTTGGTTTAAACTCCAAAACCCATATAGAAATGCATTCTATTATTACTTAATTTCAGTGTTACTTGATCACATATGCTTTTCTAACACAGAAGTGGTGCTATTTGCTCTGGACTGTTGGTTTCAAGCAGAAATCTTACATCAAGTATTGTGATGTCATGGTGAAAGATGGATTTCTGTGGGACATCTCTCACAACAGTGATTTATTATTTAACATTCATTGGTCTCATTCCATTTTCTCCCTGGCCAGTGTAAGGTATCCTAAAAGGTTAACAGTGCTGACTGTCTTGGTAGAGTACTGTGGGATATGCAGAGAACACTCTGCACAAGCCAGTATCATGGTCTGTGAGCCACTGGACCTGTCCTGCACAGAAAACACCATTCCCTAGCATGAATTACAGAGCCCATGGGCTGACTGGGGATGTTGGCTTACCTGGTTCTTCAGGTCACTGGGTGAGGTCAGTTGCTGAGTTTGTTCTGGGGAGATTTCTGGACCACTGTATGGGCACAGAGCTCCAGTATCCTAGATGCAGACAGAGCTGCCCAGAGGCTAAGGTGGGTGGAGGTAGATGTTTCCCTTGGACCTGGGAAACCTTCCACAAAGTGCTAAGGCTCCTTGTACACCAGAAAGCAGCTCTGCTTTGCCATGAACAAGGTAAGAAGCTTGCTGAAGAGAAAAAGCACTTTGCTTCGGAGAGGAGATTGAGTCAGAAGAGAAGCAAGCAGCACTGTAGTTAGGACTGCAGGAGTAAATCTCTGAAGCAAACAGAAGTGTTTTCAAACCACCTACAGCATCTCCTTTGCATCAATGAGAAATACAGAGCTGCTTTGCAAGGGGCTGGCTTTCACCAGCTTGAGATGAGCAGAAAGATGGTATTTTTTACAGCTTCCCAGAACCGATAGCTATAAATCCAGCATAGGGAAGAGGCTATTCTCTTTCTTCTTACAGGGTAGAAGACAGCTGATGACTAATGCTGAAGTGAGTTGTTAGATTGATTTACCTAATTGAGCCTGCTTATTTGGCATGCATCCCAATTAATTCATTTTTGTTGTGACCATGTTGAAGCAACCCACACCCTTGTGACCTTCTCTTATAACTATTACCATATCTCTATTTTGATTATGTACTCCAAAAGCTCTGCTAAACTATCTGTAGCACTGATACCAAGTCAGATTTTTCCACTGTTTTGAACTCCAGGATAGTAACAAAAAGAATTATTCTTTATTGAAGTTCTTGGAGGTGATGGGTCACTGACAGCCCTTAGGGGTGAAGGGGATCTTCCTTTTGAATTTCACAATGTGGCTGTTTGGAATGGGCAGAACTTGTTCTGTAACTAGAAATTCTCTTAATAAAAACATTGTGGCAATCAGAAGTGCCTCGTAGTTCCTCTGCTGTGCTGAATATTGTAGGTATTACAGGGTCACAGGGGAAAGCAACAGCAGCTGAAAAGGGGCTGGCAAGTGTGAGCATCCCTCAGTTTGCAGAGATTACTGTGTGGAATCTCTGCCCCAGATGAGGCATAGTTTTTATTATGGCTTAAATTAACTACAGTATTTAAACCACAATGCAGCCTAGGTCTGGACATGGACCTGTGAAGGGGAGACTCTTTGCAGTGGTAGGGTGACTGCCAGTGAGGGGTTCCCTGTATAAGGGGGGTTTGTTTGTCCCAGCTTCCACAGTAGTAACTTATATTCAATAAGATGTTTTTGTACCCACAGCCAAGTGATTTTCTTCCATCACAACATCATCTGGCACAGCCAGTTCTGGGCAGCATCCCACAGGTGGTGTTGGTTTAGAGAAGGGTGCTTCACATGTTGTGTTTTTCATTCCAGTGGGCACAGAAGGTCTTTTACCAGAAGTAAGCTCCTTGCCACTGGCTGTTGCGTTTGGAAAGCTGCTGAGTTTTGTGCACCTCTTAACCTGCAGTCCCTTCTGCTGAGGCAACAGGGCCCTTGCAGAGAATATTTTACACAAGGCTTGCTGGTACCATTGCTCTTACTGTCAGCCCCATTCTCCATGACTCTCTACTCCTTTCTCTCCAGATCTAAACTGGCTGTACCTTTAGCTGCTTAAGCACCATGTACCTTTTCTGTCTTCCTCCTTCCCAGTCCTTTTCTCTCCACTCCCTTTCAGAATGCCTTCATGTCTGTGTTCCTGACATGAAGGAACACTCTGTTCCTGAAACAGTTAACACTAAAGATGATGGCTCACTCTGTATCTCAGTTTTTCCATGGATGACGCCTTTTGATGCCTGAGGACAACAGGTGCTGGGTAGAGCTTACCCTAGATGGCACCCACTCATTGATGTGCTGTGTCCTCTTGATTTAACATTTGTTTAAGCAGTCTTCTGTTCTCCTTCAATGTAAGACTGCTCTTGTAGCAAAAATTCCTACATCAGTAGAAAGCAAAAAGCTTGGGAATCTTCCTTCAACCATGAATAGTAAGTGCAAAACAGGCACCCTCTCAGCCCAGTTCTTCTTTGTGCACCAGGCAAAGGTGGGTGATCAGAAAAGCCAAAGGAGTGTTTTTTTTTTCACTTTCTCTCTTTACATACTCTGGTGTAACTCTGGCTATGTCTACAACACTTTGACTGTGTTCTAGTGTGGGAGTTTCCTTTTTGCATGAGCTCATGTGCCAGATCACACAGCACGCAGCTGAGGTGGTGTGTTTTATACGACACCTTCAGGACTCTACTGAATGAAATCTGCAAGTCCTCAGAGTTCTTAAAATCTGACTTTATGTGATTTTTGGCCTAGAAACAGAAAAGCTGGGGCTGGAGGTGGGAAATGGATTGCCATCCTGGACACTTAATGACCAGCTCTTTCCCTGCGACGTGTGTGGAAAAGTGTTTGGGCGACAGCAGACGCTGTCCCGGCATCTCTCACTGCACACAGGTGAGCCAAGGCTTTGTGGGTGGTTGTTAACCACATCAAGGAGATCTGTGCCTTCATTGTGGGTTGTTCAAGCAGAGGGGGAAAGGTGAACAGAAGAGTGAGAGCCATCCTCAGTTCCTGGCACTTGGAGCAGAGCTGAGTGCAGAACCAGGACAGGATGCCAGTGTAGTGTTCAGGGAATTAACTCAACGTTTTTGTCTCTTAACAGCCTACTTGTTACTATCTTTACAAAATGTGTAAATTCAGGTTTGTCCAGGTTCCAGTAGACCACCCTGTAGATACCAACTGGTTAACTAAGCTTGTTAATAGAGTTCTGAAGAGAAGGGACGACCTTCTGTACATTCACCTAATGAGCCTTTTAAAAGGTGACTGAACAGCAAAAGATGTGGCCTTGGTGTTTCAGACCTGGTGAAACTGAAAGGGTTTCATATCTGTCACTCATCTTTGCTTTCATCATCCAGTTGTTGTGGGATGAACAGGCGCTGCCCTACTCCATACCAGCTTTCCTAAAATGAATCAGCATCAAATCAGCTGCGACTTACAGAGTTTGTGTATGGAAGACGGCATCTTGACAGCCTGCTGAGGTGCACTGCACAAAATAAGACTTGAAAGCAAGAATTTTTGATGCAGTGCTGAAAAATATTGTTGGTACCATGGCAGTGTATGTTGTGCTGTCTAGTAGGGCATGCTAGAAAGGTTCAAGGGCTCTGTTCTGTGACATCATGGGGTTTATCTTGATCCTAAGATGCTCTGTGTCTTTCCTCTAACATTTGTGGCAGCATATTTCAAATTTAGAACAGCAACTCCTCAAGGGGAAAGGCTGTAAGAGCAGATGTAATGTTTGGTTATTTCAATCAACTCTTTACAAAATAAAGTCTGGCATGTATGGGAAATACGCTGCCATCATTTAGAAATGTTTAATTTGAAGTAAATTCATTTTTATTTTAAATTGTGAAGCATCAGATGGTCATGATGAATTTATTTAATTTCTTCAGCTGCTCTTTGAGTGAGTTTTGTTCATTAGTTTGTGTCCAGAACCATCCCAAAGTTCCCTTTCTTCCCTAATACAAAATCAATAAGCATCAACTCTGCAAGAGATCATGTGGGCAACCTCAAGAGTAACTGGACCCCAAGATCAAATAAAAGATGTTAGGTAAAGGAAGTAGTTGTAAGTTATTGACCTGTTTCTCTACTGGCTCTGCTGCAGCTCTCAGAACAGCAGCTGCCCCACTTTCCCAGTTTATAAAGTTTTATCATACTTGTCTACAGATGGTAGAGCTCTAAAGTTCTTCCAGATTAGAGTTTTTCCAAGTAATAGCTGTCAACTCCTGTAAGCTTCCCAATGCTGAGCTTCCAAAGTACCTGGTCCTGAAAGCTGCTCAGAGAAAGCCAAAGGAGTGCACACTTGGTTACTGGCAGCTTTCAGAATTGCTTGCTCCTCCAAAGTGAAGTAGAGATTGAAGGTTTCCCCTTTCTTTTTCAGAAGAGAGAAAGTATAAATGCCACTTGTGCCCCTACGCTGCTAAGTGCCGTGCTAACCTGAACCAGCACCTGACAGTGCATTCTGTAAAGTTGGTGAGCACAGACACTGAGGACATCGTCAGCGCTATCACGGCGGAAGGCAGCGATGGAAAGAAGCACCCCTACTACTACAGGTGAGGGCCCAGGCGAGGGCAGTGCACCAGGGGCAGCAATCTGAATGTCTTCTCTGCCTGCTAAGGACGTGTCACAGGACCATCCTTCAGGTGTTGCAGGGTGGAACTGTGATGAAATTATTTGTCTTGCCCACATCTAACTTAGGTTAAGCAGCAAAGCCCAGCTGGCTGCCTCTTGCTGTTTGACTTGGCCAGACATTGGGAAAGGCTCTGGAGTTTGGTTGGAGCTGGGTTTTTCAAACTGCTTTGTGAGGCAGATGGGCTCTCAGAAGCCTCTTCAGCTTCTATGAAGTGTTGATTTAAGTTTTATGTTTGGAAACATCCCATCTTGTACACAGATTGACAGCAAATCAATGTCACTGTGCTTCCAGCTGACTGACAGCTCTATTGTTTTCAGCCAAGTCTATAAACTCCAATAGGTAAGCATACTGAGAATTGTTGTGTCAATGCACATGTTTCCTCCCTTTGCTGGAGTACCTGCAGTGACCAGCGTGATGGCAGACAGAAAACCTGTGGGAGAGTTGGGCTGAAAAGCTGAAAGGAATTGCCCAGACAAAGTGGATATTGGGACATTCTCTTGCTGTATGCACTGTCCTATGCTCTGCAAACTGTGATGTGCGCTCTAGTGGCCAAGCAGATCACCACATCACTCTTAATTTTAGTCAAAGTGCCAGGAGCAGATTTAATTACAAAATCATAGAAGTAAGAAATAAATGAGACCTGCTGGATTAGATTACCTAGTCCATCCCCCTGGGAAAGCAAACAGTGCCCTAGAGAATACACCTTTTTAAATGGTTTTGGCTTGTTTTAAATGTTAATGGTCTAATCAAAGCAAGAGGACTCTGCGTAAGAAAATTAAATTAAAGAGGCCTTTCCATTGCCTCTCAATATCACTCTGTTTATGCACTGGCTGTGAAATCTGTATCCCTGCTAATTATTTGCATAGCTGATGACTGCTGTTTTCCAGTCGAGCATAAGAAATGTTTGAACCCAGTTTTACTTGCTTACACTGAAACTGCCAGGCAGTTTTGCGCAAGATCCTAGTTTGGCACGGGAACCATTCCAGGGCTTGAAAATAATTCCTGGAGTGTGCAGCAAGCTCTCCGTTTGTCAGTGTATCAGCCCTACTAAACATCTTGGCAAAGCTGCAGTGCCTCTCATTGCCCAAAGGAATCAGCTAGGTGATGCGCGGCATCTGGAATCTGTAGTTTTTAATTAACTTTATGATTATTTAGCGTCGTTACAGCATGTACAGGATTGTTGCACTGTGCCTGCCCTTAATCACGCTGGCATGGCCATCAGTTCAAAGGCAGCTGAGCAGACAAAAGAAGGTTCAGCAGTGGGGAAGAGAAGAAACCTGTGAGCGGGGTTTTCCTTGCAAAGCCCGTGAACGGCAAGGTGCTTCCAACTGCAGTTTGTCTTGTGACGGTCCTTACCTCTTGAATCCCCTTCCGCCCGCAGCTGCCACGTGTGTGGGTTTGAGACGGAGATGAACGCTCAGTTTGTCAGTCACATGTCCCTCCACGCGGACAAAGAGCAGTGGATGTTCTCCATTTGCTGCACAGCCTGCGACTTCGTCACTATGGAGGAAGCAGACATGAAGGCTCATGTCAACAGCAAGCACACAGGTGATGATCTCTCTCTCCCTTGCTTTTTAGGTGCAACCTTCACACTTCCATTAGTGCTCTGCTTTCACTGAAATGCTTGCTAATTAAAGCCTGATCTCTCAAAATTGAAGGGAATTGGACTCCAGCCAGGCAAATAACCTGGTGGTGCAGATCAATTTTCAGGCTTGGAAATATACAGGAAGGACTACTTAGCCTTCCTTCTTCCTCTTCCCCAGCTCTCTCAAATCCCCTCCCTTTATGAAGTCAGCCTACTTCATTTGTTTTTCTGACTGGTTTACTATTTCATCAAAACCCTGGGTTGACTTCAATGGTGTTAAGGTGACTTTGAGTGCTAACTGTGCACACCTGCCTGTGGCTTTGCAATACACAGTATGGATGTTTGCCTCCAGTCTATCCGTTTGAAATTCCACACTGCTGTTCAGTTGACACTGTGGTTCAGCAATACCATAAATGAAACTTTATATTAAATACCAGAACAAGTCCTGTTCTCTCCTTGGTCCTGTTCTCTTCCTATTCCTCTTCACTTAATAGCCAAAGATAAGAGCAATGGCAGTTTTCAAACAAGCTCCATATGCTTAGTCCAACTAATGAAGCCTGGCATAACTTAAGGAGAAGAAAATTAGAATTCTTTTAATTAATTTTTCTTGTAACACCAGGCAGAAGCATTTTGCTGTCACGAACTACTAACAGTTGTGTTGACAGTACTGTACCTGACTTGCATCCAGCAGTTTTTCTATTGGTAAATTGCTTTTCTGGTCCTACTACGGAATAAAATCAGGAAAACAGGGAGTGGTAGAAAAGGAGAAGGGAGAGAAGAATGCAGTCGTGCTCACAGATACAGAAGTTAAATGTAACTACAGGAATACAAACAACTGGAAAGCTCTCAAGGGATTTTATGCCAGCATAGCTCTTCCTGCTGTCTGCATCCCTCCCTTTTTGCATCTAACTCTACTTTGTACAGAGCAGTCAAGGCAAATGGAAAACACCATTTGTAGCCACATGGAAAGCTGAGCTCTCCAGTATCATTCTGTTGTGGCTAAAAGATTGGAGCTGCTGCTTGTCTTCTAAAGAAAAACAAAGCTCCCTTGTTCTTCCTTCACCCTGTCAAAATGAGCCATTCAGCTGGTGAGCCGACCAAATGCTTACACGTATGGCAAATCCAGAGAGGAAAAAATAGTATGGATTTTCTGGGTCAGTTAACTCCAGGCCCTTATCCTGGGATGTTACCAAGTCATAAAAGGCCTGTTTGTAAGGATGTTGACACATATCCTCAAACAAGAAGAATTGTTTGAAGCCAATGTCTTCTACAAACAGGCAGCTACAGACTTTCCTGCATTAAAGATCAAGGACCCTTTGCAAAACTTCCAGCCTGTGTCTTACTGACAGGCAGAATACAGGTACAGTGCTCTTCTCTTTCTGCAGGCCACCTTTTTCTTTGCTCCTTCCACCTTTCTTTGCTCCTTCCACAGTAGTTATTTCCTTATGGAGAACAACCCTCTCCTTCTACATGTCCATCAAGCTTTTCCTTATATGAAACACCATTTTCTCACTGTACCAATCCCTCACTGCATTATGTTCTTGTTAGAACCGCTGCTCTTGACATGTGCAATCACAGCTGTACATGGTGAAACGGAATAAGTAGTGGTGGCAGTGTAAAACAGCAGCAGCTACTGGGAATAGCGCAGACAATAACATTCTGTGCTTGTATTTACCTTCCTTGAAGGCTCCTCATGCTGATTACTTGTATTCATCCCATGTTCTACTGAAATTCTTTTATTTTCCTTGACTGTTTCAAACTTAGGCACTCCTCATTTGTAGCAAAAATTCTTGTTACTGGCCTTTCAGGTCATAACCTTGTACTCTGCACTATTAAATTTCGTTCCATTTCTATTACTGTGGTCCCCAAGGTCAGTGACTCTTTCAGTGTGATATCCCAGTCCTCCTCCCTATTGACAGCTTGGGTCATCAGATTTCATTAGTGCATTCCTGCATTTTCATTTTAGACTTTTAAAGGTGCTGCTCATCAGTTTAAAGCTGGACATGTAGGTACTGATGTTTCCAGAGGCCTTGGTCAGGGAACTTTATAAAATGTTAGGGGCTGGAAAGGAACTCAGAAGATCATCTAGTCCAACCACCCTGCTGGAGCAGGACCACCTCTTTTTTTTAGTCACCCTTCTCCCTCTCCCTCTTTTCCTCTCCATCTCCTGGTTTCCCCGACCTTCCTCCTTTTCTCTCCATCTTCTTCCTTTTCCTCCATCTTCCTCTTCTCTCCATTTCTCTCCTTTCAGCACCACCTTCCCTTTTCCACCATATCTGCCCCTTTCCCACCCCACACATTTTCCCCTTTTATTCCCCAAACCCAGAGCACCTTCCATCCCAGGTGTGACCACTTTGCCCTCCCTGCCCACTGCCCTTTATAATCAGCCCCAGGAAAGGCAAGCCCCAAGCCTGCCCAACTGTGCAGAGTGATCCTCCTCCCATCATCACTGGTGAGTCCCCATGTTGCACACTAGGTGAATGGGAGTGGGACAAAGGCCGGGCAGCCTGGTGACCCCCTGGTTAGGGAGAAATAGGCTTGAGGTCACTCTAACATCAGTCATGGGTGCTGGCTGGGCCTCCTAAGTTAGGCTGAGTTCCTTTCTGTTTAGCTGCTTCTTTCTGCATGCTTATGATGAGCTTTAGTACTTGGCTGAACTGGAAGCTCATTGGGGGAGTAGTATTGTGTTGCCATAGAATTGTTCATCACATAGAGAAGGTGAAGTTTTAGTCAAGTCTCTTTTTAACACAGCTGTGATTAAACCAAGACAGTGGTGGGAGGTAATAATTTGTGTGTCCTTGCCTCACTGGCTCACAGCAGTCAGGAGAACTCTCACTCTTGTTCGTTCCTAGTGTGTGACAGTTTGGAATGTGAAGTTCATAGATTTATTGCAGACACAAGGAAATCTGATGGGCTTCACCTGTAGACCCGGTTAAATAACAGAAGATTTGTTTAACTGTCTTCAATGAGAAGACAATTAAACAATAAAAATAGATAAACCTTAAGACCATTATGTTATTTCTTAGAATCATTACAGAGGGTGCTCCCCAGTACAGTGAGAGATGATTATTCTTTGCCCTTCCTTTGGCACTTTTGGTTTCTGCACCTGAACCCTACAGAAGCTCCATTTCCTTTCAAAGTGACAAGTTCTTAAATGTTTTTGAACTCTGTTCTTGGGATTGTTTCAGCCTGACCGTGAGTTAGGGTTGCATGCTTCCTTCCCACTGCCATTATGGACTCAATTTTGGGATAAAGTGAGGCACGCACTGTTGTAAATGGTAACAACAGGAAGGGGGTGCAACTATGATTTCTTAACAGATCAGTTAACGTCAGACTTTTTATAAGTGTTCTTGAATTACCTTAAAATATTTTCCCAACGTTTGGGAACGTTTCTTATCGTTGAGCTCACGTCCAATCTGCTGTACTAGTGATTGCTCTTTTTTTCCTGCTATCAGCTGAAGAGAGGAAGACACCCAGTGAATCCAACAGTCCATCTTCATCTTCACTGTCAGCTCTGAGTGACTCTGCCAACAGCAAAGAAGATGCAGATATAACCCCAAACCCCAAGGGTTCAAACAACCTGCTAGTCATTTCTGTAGTGCCTGGTAGTCAGACCCCAGTGAACACTGAGGAGAAATCAGAGAAAGGTAAGCCTCTGTTAACCAAGGATGAATTGTCACCTTTGATGCAGTCCTTCTGGCCGCAGCATAAGGAATGCGTTTTCCTCTTTTGTTTCCAGGCTTTGAATGTGTTTTCTGTAACTTTGTCTGCAAAACAAAAAACATGTTTGAGCGCCATCTGCAAATCCACCTGATCACACGGATGTTCGAGTGTGATGTGTGCCACAAGTTCATGAAGACACCTGAGCAATTATTGGAGCACAAGAAGTGCCACACTGTCCCCACTGGTGGGCTCAAGTAAGGAAAGCAAGTACACAAACTTTTACTGTGTTAAGCACCTCAAATACTGTGAGGGCAGGACTGTGAGGGAAGCCCATCAGAAAGGCTTAGTTAAATGTCGCATAATGCAGATGGGAGGCTTCCCAGGTACACGTCCTTTAGTGCAGGCTTGCATCATCACAGCAGGTGGGTAACCCAGCAGCAGATGTGGCATCCACTGGTCATAGAGCTGTCACAAACTGTGGTTCTGTCCCTGTTCAAATCAAATAGCAGGCAGTATGTGATGAGTCCTACAGAGAACAACACAGTACTATGTAGAGGTGGCGGCAGACTAGAAGAGCAAAAGAGAGCACACAGCACAGGCTCTGTTCTGGACCTGGCTTAGAGAAACTAAACCCTGTCTAGTCTCTACAACTAGTTGTGATGTTCTAACCTGTGATGTTGTAACCCTTGTAGACTAAGACCAAGAATGAACAACTTGGATGCTTTCTCCTTCGGTGTGCACGCCCCATAGTGCTCCCTGCTGTATGAGCGAACATGCAATCAGTGAGACACTCTTTGAATAGAAAAAGCCCTTTGGCTTTGGCTGACATGCTGCTGTCCCTTATTTAAGGCCTGCTGGTGCAGAGCTGTGTTTTACAGAAGAGCATGCCCTTATGCCAAAGCTGGACCCTGAGGGAAGGAGGGACTGCTGGGGCCATATGCTTGCTCTGTGTGGGCGGGCAAAGTGATGTTATGCAAGATGCAGGTCTCTGGTCTCTTTGTTCCAGCTGCTGCAGGAGAAGAGGCTGGAACCATCTGAGGCCCAGCTGGGGTTCAGCCCAGGACTCCCTGCTGCTGTTGCTCTTGCTAAGCAGACTGGTGTGTTTGGTGCACTGTAACTGTCACATGAAGGATACCATGAGTAGCTCCATCAGTTTGCACTGCAGGTTTTGTGCCAGGCAGTGTCTAGTCTCCAGCTCAGTAGTTCCATGAACTGGAATCTTTGGTCACTTGAGATGTGATGACTGAATCTGGGAAGAAGACCAGAAACAAGTTATGTGCCAGAATGGCAGGATGTCTGCCATGGATGTACAGATCAGTTGTCCAATGCACTTTTTCTGCATAGAATCTGCCCTATTTGCTAAGGAAAATCCATGACCTATGACTCAGGCCTTCCTGACAGAATGGGCTTTGCAGTCTACTTAAGTTACTTCTGCCCAAGTCAAGTAATAATTAGGTACTTTGAAGGCTGCACCTAAGAAAAAACTCTGCTTTTTTTTTTTTTTTTTTTTTTAAGGCATCCAGAAGAGCCTAAAGAGATCTAAGTACATTGTATTTTTCTGTCTCCTATTTGCTGTGGGGAAAGAGAAAAAACATGATTCCTCCAGATCAAAATCTGAGATTCTGATCCAGAGAGCACCTAGCCCAGGAGAGGTATGTGTGCATAGCCAGCTGAGTCCTCTTGCAATAGAGCTCATCAGGTTAGCAGCCTCAGTGCCAGGCTCCCTCTCTGGATCAGAGTACTTGATGTGCATCAGGAAAAGTGCCCGGATGCTTTAGTATCCCTTTGTCCTCCTGCATTACACACTGTGCTCGAAAGTCTCTCAATTAGCAGCTGGATGAACATTAAACCTGTATGTGTCACCAGCTGCAGCAAGGGAAGTTACACACACAAAGAGAGAGAGAGAGGGGATCTCTACAACACAAGTGGCAGAACTGCTAACCAGTGCACACACATGAGAGGCACGTGGAGACATCTGTCAGATAGTAGCCAGATGCCTCAGCTGAGACTTTTGCCCTAGACCTGCTCTTTCAGCTCCACAATTAGCTCTGGAAGGGAACATGCAGCAGAGACCTCCCTGACAGGGAGCAGCCCTCACCAACTTCCTCTCAGCCACACAAAGCAAAAGTGGGTGTGTTTTGGGTTTGGTGATGCCCAGGCTTGTTCAGCTCAGGCTTGCTTCTGAGCATTCAGCATTCCCTCCTGCAGCCTTCTCAGCCCTTCCTGGTCTGGGAACCAGGGCTGAGGCCCTTTGCCACATCCAAGGTGAACACTTGCTGCAGCAAGTGAGCGGAGCCCACATCCTGTTCCCACACAGGAACAATTCCTGCTGTGGCAGAGATGGCTGTAGGCAAACAGGGCCAAACCCCTTCCCCTTTGGAGCATGACAAGCTCCCAGAACTGGGGATCCCTACAGACCACTCAAACCGGCTGGTTTTCAGGTGCTCTAGCAGGATACCCAGCAAGCTTATTGTTCCAGGTCACATAAAAGGAATTTTCCTAAGATCTTGCTGTACATGTGGTATTACAAGTCTATTCCATCTTTACTTAAACAGCTGCTTTCATACTCATCTGTAAACACTCACTTTAACCACTTCTTAATGGAAAAAATGGCCACAGTGACTTCGTGCAAACACTAGGAATGTCGTTACACAAAGTACCTGTGAATCAGTCACCCACTCCGCAGTTCCCGGCCTGCTTTGCAGAAGCTTCCCCATCAAGGTAAGCCAGAAGATTAAAGGGATGCTCCTTCAGAGTGAGTCCGTGTTTCCTTAGGAGTGCGTGAGCTCTGCTGCCACTAAGGGGCAAACCTCCCACAGAGCCGTGCCCAGTTAAACCAGGTACTCAAAGGAGGCTTCACAGGGAGAACTGAGTGCCCTCTTCTCCTCTTGAGTAGGTCAGAGAGGGGTCGAGTGACAGGGTTGAGCCAGCCATACAGGTCTCCAAGCCAAGTGACTTCTCTTTTCTCTGTCCCTGCCTTTGCTTGCTGTGTTGCCAGGTGCCCATTCTGCATCTACTCCACTAACCGCCCCGCAGCGATGGAGTGCCACCTGAGGACTCACTACAAGATGGAGTACAAGTGTCGGATCTGCCAGACAGTGAAAGCAAACCAGCTGGAGCTGGAGATGCACATCCGAGAGCACCGCCTTGGCAACCATTACAAGTGTGATCAGTGTGGCTACCTGTCCAAGACAGCCAACAAGCTGACGGAGCACGTGCGTGTGCACACCGGCGAGCGCCCCTTCCACTGTGACCAGTGCGGCTACAGCTGCAAGCGCAAAGACAATCTCAACTTGCACAAGAAACTGAAGCATGCTCCACGCCAGACCTTCAGCTGCGACGAGTGCCTATTCAAGACTACCCATCCCTTCGTCTTCAGCCGCCACATGAAGAAGCACCAGGCCGGGGATGGCACTGAAGAGAAGAAAGGCCAGTATTCCACCTCCAAGGAAGCCAGTCCACTCCTACCAGTCAGCAGCTCCAGGAACCTCCTGTCACCCCTCTCAGTTATGTCTGCATCCCAGGCTCTGCAAACAGTGGCTATGTCCGCTGCCCAGGGCAGCGGGGCAGAGCCAAACGTGGCAGTGAAAGCCTTGGCCATTAATGGCACTTCCCTGTGCTTTGACAAGTACTGGAACTCAGAGTTTGCCCACCTTATTCCTTTAACGATGTTTTTCCCCAAAAACCACTACGATCTCACATTCCATCCTCCCAGACCTCAGACTGTACCAGGAGGTGCCTCTTCACCTAAACACTCCTTCCTTGCCTACCTTGGACTAACAGAAAGGGCAGAAACTGTCTAAAGGCAGTTAGATTCTGTACCAAAAATCCCCAGCCACCCCAGCAGGTACACATTGCTGCGGAACCTAGCCCGAAGAGGTAACGAACCCTTGTACTATAGCAGTAGTAAGGTTAGACATCAGCTCTGTGTATACTTATTGCATTGACATGAAAGCTGCTTTATTAAATCTTTGAGAGGTGACCTACCGCATACTTCTACCTTCGGAAGCATGTTCCCAGTACTCTTATCTAAGAAACTATTTTGTCTTGTTAAGCTGAAAAAGAGTGTCCTTAATGGCAATCAGCACTTGTAAGATGACATTGACACATTTTATCTGGGGGCTTCGCATGCGTGCAGGTGCTTGAGCAAGCCTGCCTGCAGCGTGCCATGACATTGCTTTTGCACATCCCTGTCCCAGCTTCAGTAACTGGGATTCTTTTCCCTCCTCACACTCCTGCTCCCTCCTTGCCTCCCAGTGCCCCCTGACCTGCAGAGCTATGGAAGGGGTGGTACTCGGTGCAGAGTGGATGCTGTATTCTTTCAGTGCTGTTTGCAGCCTCCTTTAGTTGTTTGATGCCTTGTACTCACTTATCAAGGTTGGAGGGTTTGGGGTAGAACCGATGAGGAAAAAAGTTGCTTCCAGCACTGCAGGATGAGAGCCTGACAATGAAGAGCATGTGTGGGTAGACACAAGTGCAGTGTGTGCAGTCTGCACAGCCACACAGCAGGCCCAGCTCCTCACTGTTACACAGGTGTCACAAACACCTGCCTCTGGGCCACAGCAAACATCTTTTGTTTTAAAAGGGCATATAAATATTTTATATATATCTATATATACTGTATTATGCAGTGGTTACCTTTTAGTTTGCAGGAACAACTTGTATAACTAGAATTCTATGGTGGGGAAAAAAAATCCAACAAGGGGATTAAAAAAAAAAAAAAAGGGTGTGGATAAATTCTGGGTATAAGTACTCAGACTAAAAAAAAACAAGGCAGTTTTGCACAGTGCTTTAGTCTTGCACTAGTTTGTTTCTCACTTGCAAAAAAAAGCAAATTAAAAATTAGTCTGTGGGCTGGAGGTAAGATGACTGTTTGTTTGAAAAGGTACCAGTAACAACTTTGACATACAACACTGTAAGAAGATGCTGTTTGAGCAACACAGTTCTCTGTTAGACACTCAGTGTTTTAATTGTACTTGCAAATTCTAGGGTCCTATTGATCCCCTCCCTGTTCTCGGTATACTTCTTTCCCTTCTCTCCAGGGCAGACAAGAGTGTACCCTGCTAGGAAGCTAACTTTATACTTACTTAACACTCCTACTCATGGTCATTAAAAATGACATGTTCTGTGTAGCAGTTCACTGCAGGAAGCAGCAAATGCAAATCGGTTTGTATAACCTTTGTTAAGCTCCAAATGCCAAGAATATCTTCTTTTTAAGAGAAGCTAACCCACTGGTAATTGATTTGTTTCCTGGACAGCTTAATATCCAGGAAGAAAGATCATGACTGAAAATATTGTGCATTAAAAGGGGAAGTATAAAATATGAAGTATTTCAGAATCATTACAGGAATGCTTTCCATAGTATCTCCTGGATTTACTGTCTTTCACCAGGTATTAGAAATGTCTGACCTAGCTTTTGTCATTAGGAGATGCCCTGTGTCACATCTGATGTGCTATTCACACACTCACCTGCTGTCCTGCAGGTTGTTGTGGGACAGGGAGGACTTGACAGCCCAGTTGGAGTCAACCCCTTGTTCATGACAGCACTGAAGCAATGCCCCAGTTCAGGAAAGTATTTCTGGTCTACAAGGGCTCTTAGCCGTATGCACAACTAGAAACATAACTCAGTCCTTGTTAGTGTTTAAAAGAAGCTTGTGTAGAAATACTTACTTTGATGCAAAACTTGCATCATCTAGCCTATTTCAAGATGCTACATCTGTTTTGTGCTGAGATGGCCAAACGTTCTCCACTGTCATGACCAAACTCTTCCTGTGCAGGGAGGACATCTGTGCACTCCTGTTAACAAAGTGGAAGCTATTTACAAGGGGAAGACACCCAGACGAGTAGCAGGTTGTCGCTGGGGTTATTGCCTAGAGGCCAGAGGAGTCCCAACATTTCATTTACATTCCAGCAGACAGTTTTGGTTCAAAGGAGCATGCGCCAGCTGTCTGTCTACACAGGCAAGAAAAGCCATCTGTTCCCAAGCACCCACCAACCTCTGCAGATGACCTAGGTAACTCAGGGCCCTGTTTGCCATGCTTTACTCCGTCAGAACTCCTAGTTACACACTCCCCTGGAGTACAGACAAAGTAGGGGGGAAAAAGCAGCATGAAAAATGCATCCAGGAGCTACACCAGTTCTTTAAAATGCACTCAATGTGTGTCTCTGGCTACACCACAGAAGACCAAACACTTCCAAATCATATTTTTCAAACCAGTAGGTAAAACACAGCTGTCTGGGAGGAAGCAGTAGGGATGTTAGTAGGACACTTGGTCTAAACCAAATGGCAGTTGAAATAGGGCTGGAACATCCAAGGAGGAGCTGTCAGCATGTGAACACCATGTGTTGGACAAGGCTCCACTGTACCAGTCTGGCAGAGGGATGGTTGCTGTACCTGGCAATTTGTGTAGCACTTTGGAAAGGGCAAACGAATCCTTTCTGGCAGGTTGCAGAAGTACAGTCTGTAAGGAAAGATGTGTTAGGAAGAGATTTTTTTAAGGAGAAAGCCCACAGTGTTTATCAGAGCTCGTGCACATTGAAACCATTGGCTTGCAGTTCTAGGCTAAAGAAAGGAATGTTCTTCAGAGGCTCCCCAGCCACCAGTGACCAACAGTTCTGATGATTCCCCCCATCATGGAGGTGATGTCATACTGGATCTCACTATGCATCAGTTAACTAAGCTGGCGTCTTTCTCCATTCAGTAATTCAGTTACAACTCTCAGCACTTTTTCTTCCCTCTCTCTCTCTCTCTGGTTTGTTTTTTTTTTTTGTTTTTTACTTGTTGTATTTTGTTGAGATATCATCTGTCAAGATTTGTGTACATTAATAAAAATTTGTATTGTATAAAGCTTTTTGCATTATAAGGCTGTACAGGGTCATTTTGACAGTAACTGGTATATTCCTTTGCATCTTACGTTGCATTGCCAATTTCTAGTGTATCCAATTTGGAAGTACAATATACTCTAATTAAAAAGGTTGGCTATATTCTTGTTTCTTTTTGCTTTGCCTTCCTCTCTTTTACCACCTTTAATAGATTTAGGCTTGATTTGGAGGGAAGGGGAAAGGATTCTCCTACCAGACAAGAAAGTATGAAGATAAAAGGTAAAATGTTATCAGCAGTTGAGAGTGAAAGCTCTGGTTGGTGGTTATACTGATGAGCAAACACAGCAGATACTCCTAGGAATCTTTTCCGTGGGCTCTCTGCTTGTACCAACCTGCCAGGTCAGTTCTGCCAGGGGGATCACACTTCTCCTGAGGAGGCTGCTCAGTGGGGAGGATGATGGAGCTTTCCAGCCCCACCCTCCTTAGCCCTGCAGTTCAAAGATCCACTCCTTAGGAGTGGTTTGGTGAACCTGGCCTTGCCTGGGGGTAACCCCAGTAAAAGGAGAATTCTTTCCTTAAAGAGGAGCCACACAGTGAAGAAAGGAACACTCTGCATTAAAGACTGTAGTTGAAATCTCACTGTTGCCATTGTAAAAATACTGTGTTTGCATCGTCTCAGCATTTTTTTAAAGCTTTTTTTTTCCCACCAAAGACTAATGAAATAATTAAAATGCACAGAGGAGGCTAAAGAAAGAAGCTCTGAGAGCAGACAGATTTCCAAGAAGCAAAGATATTATTGGATTGTACAAGAAAAGCTACTTAGTATTTAAACACTAACCAAGGGGAAGAGGACCTAGGCATTCATTAGATTAAAAACTATCCTCGGATAAATTAATCATGGAACTGTAGAATGCTGTGGGTTAGAAGGGACCTTTAAAGGCCAAAATAAATGTTAACATTAAATACATGTGGACTGCCCTTTGCCCTCAGGGCAGTGTTAAGATCTAATCATCAGAAAAGTTCTAATGGTTATTTCTGCTGAGGTGTGGGTACTTATTTTCAGGGCCTACATCAGTACCTTGTTGGAGCATGGTGCTGTTAGCAGTTTGTGTGGAATCCACTGCTCCTCCTTCTGCTGGTGACTGGATGAAGGGAATTCATCTCTAGCTTTGGCACAGGGTTGGTTATTCATGTTCAAGAGGTGGTCTTCCTCTCCTCCTGCGCGATACCTGTAACAGAAAACATACAAGACTCTGTGAGGTGTTTTGTGCTAGTCCTGAATATTTATCTTAGCAGCTACAAGACAGTCCTGCAGATTCTTGAGTAACCTGTACTAGTGGGAGGTGTCCCTGCCTATGGCAGGGGGTTGGAACTAGATGATCCTTGAGGTCTTCTTCCAAACTTACCATTCTATGATTCTGTCAGATGGAAAGGCATTTTTAAACCAGACCTCTGCTTGTGTAAAGTGCTCCAGGTCTGTTGTAAATTCTTAAACCATTGTCTCAATTAAGGGTTATAAGTTGTAGGTTCAGATGGTTAGTTAAAGCAAGAGGAAGTGAGTCAGAGCACCCTGGATGGCAGAGGACAGAGGACACTGCTGTCTCTGGCAGCAGTTTTACTCTGCACCGCTTGGCACTGTCTGCAGGAGGGGGCTGAGCAGAGGCCTGAGTCACCCTGCCTGCACAAGCAGACAGCTAGCTCACAGTTAAGTGCAGGGCTTGCAGTAGCAGTGCCGGCCCTTGAGCCTTACTGGAAAGTTTGGGTCTGAGCTTTTAAACAAATCTCAAGCAAAACATTGTCCAGCCTCTGGCAGACAGACTCTCTGGCATTACCAGCACCCACACATGAGCCAGAAGACCCCTCTGTACACCCAGAGGAGCATTGGTGTCCCATGCTTAGATGTACACATGTAGGTGATAAAGAGGCACTGCATTTGGCAGCAGGGGGCTAGAACATGCTTGTAGACCTGTGCAATTCCAGTCGAGTCACTTGGTTCTGCCTGGTCTGTCTTTTCTGACAGACACCCCAGTATACACATGTGGGGACAGAGCAGCCTGGTTTGTGTATTGAATCTATGAGGACAGTAGGAGCTGCCCTGTTCTCATTCTGCATCTAGATGTATTTTTAACATTAAAAAAGTAATAATCTAAAAGCAACCATCTTTTCAAGCAGAAGTAGTTCTATTCATACACCTACCATAGTCATCATGAGCCCAGCAGAACAAGGCTTAAGAGAGATGTTGACAAAACCTCACATTTCTCCCTAACCCTTACCTGCAGAGCAGGATTCTTTTGCAGGAGATGGCATCATTTCTGCAGAGCCATATTTTAAAATACATGTTGTGTTTAAAATATATTGCTTGTGCTCCTAACAAACAGACATCTGCGTTATATCATCCACCATCATATCTGCTGCTAATTGGCCTCCTTGTTGACAAGTCTCAGCAGCAAGGTTAAGTGCTGGCTGTAAAAGCAATCTAGCCTCTTGCCCGAGGGGTCAGAGCTCAGGCAGATCCTGCAGATCGCTTGGTCTCTGCTCTGTATTTTCTGAAAGCTAATAAAACATAAGCATGAGCACTCCTATCCAGTGGTCTGTCAGCCACCACACTGTCTGTGGAGCTGCAGTAAGTGGTGTGTCATCTCCTGATGGCAGAGGCACTCAAGTAGCCTGCAAGAGAAGAGGTTTTCAATCAGAGTTTTAGAAATTACCACTGAAGCATCTAAGACAATTCCAGAAGTGACAGCTGACCCTGCATGTGATCCAGCCAAAGCCTGGTGGCCCTGGAAAAGGGAGAAGGATGGGTCTAGTGTCCTGAGTTCAGTACCCCCTGAAAGGTGAATATCTACAAGGGAACGCAACCAAACAAATCCACAAAATACTTTTAAAAATCTAGGCCTAAAGCTGCTAGTGGGAGGCTGCAGGGAGTGGCTTGCTGCCCATTTCCCCCATGAGCACCACAAGTTGGAAACAGCACCGCTGGCATTGTGCCAGCCAGTACAGCTCAGATGTCACCCATGTCTTGGCAGCTCCAGGCTGAGTTAACAGGTAACATCTGAAGCAAAGGCCAGAATCTGACTTGGCCTGCAGCCTGCTGTGTAACCCTTGGGAACACAGTGCTGTCTATAGTGGGCAGCCATCCAGTTGCCAGATACCAGGCAATACATCAGAGTGCAGCTGTTGTGCTGCTGCATGTGCTCAACAGCTGGCTTTGACTAACAGTTGCATGGATGACCTTATCCACCAGTTTAAAAAAGAAACAAGAAAGAAATTTAGAGCTGCAGCTGAGCAGTAGTGGGGGTGGAGGGACACCAGATATCTCCAGGGAGGGAATTAAACAGGAAATGTTTAATTAATAAACCCCAACAAATTAGCTTAGCCCACCTCACCCCTAAACTCCCCCCAACAACTGTACAGCAGAAGAGCACAGTCAAACTCTGGCACTTTACAGCCTTGTGAAGCCCCTGTGGCCTATTTCCCTGCTTTAAGGATGGGGGGACAAGGATGTTGCATGCTAGAAGGTGTTTTTGCTTTAGAGGTTTTTTATTGTTCTGTTTCCCTCCCCCTCAACCACGTTTAAAATGCAACATATGGCACAGGTCTGAAAAAAACAACACAAACCCAACAGTTTGTCTAAGTTAGGCTATAGTTAGTGAAAAGAGATGGGAGTTTCTGTAGTATCTCCTCTGTGGTTTGCTTGTAACTCTCCTCTACTTCTCAAACCTCTACTATGTATCACGTACCTTTTTTTTTTTCCCCAGCACTTCTCAAACAGCCTTGCCCTGGAACTGCAGACTCTGGTTGTTACTCTTCTGGGAAGGTGCCTGTTTAAATAAAGAACAGAGAAACACTCTGAGCCTCCAGACCTTCAAGCCAATGTTCACAGCACTCCTAACATGACCAAAACCCAAACCAGGCCTCACTTTCCTGTTGGTCAAAAAAAAAAAAAAAAACAAAAACCAAAAAAAACCCAACTTCCTTGATTCTTTCACTGTTATTTAAGACTCTAAGGTTCATTCACACGCTAGGCTGGAGAATTTGCTTTTTAACAGATTGAAGAGAAAGGGAGGGTCAAAGCTGTAACTAATGTGCTCACACAGAGCTGAGTGAGCCTTTAGAACTTGTTTGTGCATAACTGCATGGGTGAATATGAGCATGCTGCCCCCAGCGTGCTCTCACTGATTCCTTAAGCATCTTGCCACAAGTAAGAGCATGAGTCTGCTCTGGTCCCTGCTCTCTTCCCTGCCTAAACAGCCACAACAGCAGCACTACCCATGTGATGTCTTCCACTGAGCAGCTCACCAAAAAGTCAGACTTGAGGGCTGGAGCTGAGCATGGCAGTGACAGGGCCAGCCTTGCACCTCCTCACCATCACACATCTCACCCTGCATAGCAGCCCGTGCGCAGAGCTTTGTTCTGACAGCACGTGTTGTGTGAGGAGAAAACATTGACCTCTCTAAACTTCTGTGGGTAGGTTAAAGCAGCGAAATAGAAGATAATAAACTCTGTGTGTTTGTATTCTTGTAGTAACACTTTGCTGATGTCTAGGCCTGCCAGCACACAGTGTACAGCTGTGCTGCACCGTGGTTAGAAGCAGTTGTTTCAGCAAGAAAGTCACACGATCTTTTTTTCCTGGAATTGATAAAAAAAAATTGCAGTTAAGTGGCACGCTCAACAGCCCCAGACATCACCTGATGGCCCAGTGCTCAGCTGGTGCTGAGCTCCAGCTGCTCCACGGGCAAGCTACAGTCATGGCAGCTTGCGTGCCACCTCTCCTCATGGCATTCCCAGTATCCTGGTCCAGTTCAACTCATGCAACGAGGAACTTAACAGGAGAAGTGGAATCCACTCTGTTTCATTAACTAAGGTCCTTTTGGGGCTGCCACAGTAAATCATACTTGGTGTATTTCTAACGTGGCTGCCCAAAATATAAGCAGTGATGAACCAAATTCTCCCCTCACCGGTCACACTACAAGCATAGCTCCTGCTTAGCCTTCCCCAAGCTGTCTGCTGCAGGCCCTTGAGCTGGACAGTCCTACTCCACTCTTGCCACAAGCAGAGGCCACTTCTTACGCATGATCACTGTTACCCTCCTCTGGCCCTCTCCACTTAACATGAAAAGCTTATTCTGCTCACAGTTCCCTTCCATATGTGGTAAAAAGGTTGACCCTGCCAGACTACCCTATTCGTTCCTCAGTTCCAGCCAGTATCCAGCTCTCAGGGTAAATGCTACTGAGGAGCACTTCAGAAGAAAGGAGAATTAAGGGGGAAAAAAATACACAAAACAAACAAAAGAAAAACCCAAAAACCAAACAACCACACTCTAGGAACTGGGACTGCTCAGAGGTTTCTTCCAGCAGAACATTTTTAAAGACACAGGAATTTCCTGTGAGGCAGAATTTGTGGTTCCTGACAGTGAGTGCTACTGGCTGCATTCTGACCAACTGCCTTTGAATCTGGTTCCCAAAAGCCTTTACACAGAGAAGTTTTCCTGAGATTCTTTAGAAAGTAGATTTTTCCATCGGGATTTTTGATTCTAGCACTGTCACAGAAGTTCCTTGACTTTTATATTTGCCATTGGCAGCTCAAGCCATGGGAGTGCTGTCATCAGTTTTTTGTCAAGACCTAAGCTGTTATTTGGTGGTAGAGACTTGTAGAATCCTTCCGTGTTTAGGGAGCCAAAGCAAAACAGGAGGGAGGTTTTTTTGCATAGTTATGATTTTTTTCCCCCCATAGGACACTTTCAGCTTCCTGAGTTAGACTAACAGAGGAGCTCAGACCCCTAACTTTTAATTACCAAACAAAAAATAAAGCAGACCACCAAAACCTGTGACTGGCAGCCAAAGCAAGGCCAGGGCTCTGAAGCTTTTAGCATGAGTGTTCCCTATCTGCCAAAAGCTTGCACAGTTCAAAGCTTGTGCTCAGCACTGCCCAACGACCAGGGACTGCCTCCTCCCAAGTCATCTGCCAACTGGTGACAGGCCCAATGTCAAAGAAATCCCTTAGCTCTGCAGCTCTTTCTACAAACCTCCAAAATAAAGGATGTTTACCTCTAACTCCTCCAAGATCTGCTGTCTGTACCTGTGCTGACACCTGTGCAAGCACAGAAAGCCAGAGCACCTGTACCCAGCAGTACTTGCGGCATGGCAGATGCCTTGGCTCCTCTTCTCTGCTCCCACACAGGGTGGCCCTCTGGTTGTAACAAGCTGCAGTGCCATAACAAACTCGAAGCAACTGTTCTGCCTCTACAGTACCACTGTTAAGTACCTCAGATCTTCTCATCACAGGCCCAGTAACACCAGGGGACTTCCTGAAGACTTCCTTCTTGTTAATATGAAAGGAAACAGCACCTGAAGCACCCAATAATGTAATTAATTGTCAGTTGAGTGGAATCTGAGACCTTACACCACCCCACAGAGGCATTCAGCTTGAATTCCAATGTTTCCTTGTTTCCTCGTTCCTTCCTAGCAGTAAGTAGGGCAGGTAGCCAAGAGAGCTACCTTCAAGGAAAGATCTCATTCCACCTTTTCAAAGGTCTTTGAAAGATCTCACAGGAGAACACAAGAGAGGGCACAGGCTGCAGACAGCTGCTGAGCACTCTGAAACTACAGGGAAGAAGGTTTTACCCCTTTAAGCTCCAGAAGGCAATCTGGGACCCTGGGCTGAGACAGGTCTCAAGAGAAGTTATGCCCTTCGAGTTATTTATGCAACAGCTGGAAATCTTTATGTTGACAGCCCTGCATCTTCTCTCCTACAGCTGCAAAACCTATTACAACCTCAGTAGTTCTGCCCATCACAGAGCAATGAAAATGTCCTGGTCAAAACCAAGTCAGAAATGCAGAATCCAGAAGAAAATGAGCCCTGGAGCAATTGACTTAGGACTCTGCTCACCATTTTCTTTAGCACCCTGGTTCTGAGTAGCTCAATACACCTCTGAAGGAACAGAGAGCAGTTTGATGTACTGAAGAGGGCAAAAAAACAGGCAGTAACAAGTGGTTGTTCTTTTTACCTTGGCTGTAAATCTGAGCACACTACACAGTGCGCTGCATCAACTCCACACAAGTGCAGGCAGATATACACGGTGCTGCTTGTCCTGACCGAGCCAGAAAGCAGCAGAGAGAAAAATAAGGCTTTCCAGCAAGACACGAAAATACTGAAATCTGTTGTAAACAGAAGTCCAGTATTAAGAAGGTCTAAACTCTCCTAACTGCAAAAAAAATTCACTACTATCTAGGCAGAATAAGCCTACCCACAGATGCCAAAAAGCCCTGCAGCAGATGCAGATTTCAGCTAGCAATGTGAGCACATTTAGCAGCAGTGTGGTGCGAGAAGGCTTTCCACCAAGATTTACACACACAAAAAAAAAAACCCAATTAACTAAACATCCAAATAAGCTTGAATTGAATCTTTGAGAGAGGCAACATGGCAGCTGTATCTTGGTGGGGTTTTTAGGAAGAGATAAAGAAGTCCTGAGGAAGTCCAACTATTCGCATCTGAACCATTCAGGAACTTTACAGGAAGCAAATTAATCGCCACTGCTTTGCTCCAAGCCCAGCAGATCTGGTGATGGATCACAACATCTCTGGGTTGTTTCATGTCATGCACGGTGTTCAAATATTGTATGTTTTGACAAGTTTGTAAGATGAAAGTTGAGGCTTGACAGCAACTTCCTTAGCTCTTGGAAAGGATTCATACCAAAAGGAACCATGAAGCTATCTGGTGCCAGAAACCACAAAGCACATAGACCTTGAAACCTCTTTTTTTGCCACAAGAAGTCAAGCTTTGCACTGCCTGAAAGGCAAGCCCAGGAGCATGAACTGAGAGACTCTTAAGATCATTTGTCTTTTGTCTGTAGGGTGCCCTACTCAAGTCTCTCTGGAGTTCCCTAGCAGGGAAGGCTGAGGTACTCAACACTGAAATTATGTAGCCATCAGCATCAGTCACGGGAGACTATTTTTTCCTTTCCCTCACTAGAGGTACACATTTTGTCCTATGTGGGTATGTTTGACTATGTCTAGCTGACTTTTCACCAGGAAGAAGGAAAACAGGAGCAGGATGCCTGATCAAGTACCCGGGGGGGGGGGGGGGGGGGGTGGGGAAATCACCCAAAAAAAAACCAAAAGTGCTGAATCCACTTGAAAA